>VZRI01001608.1:560709-714584 GCA_013397515.1 Upupa epops | reverse complement strand
CTTTCAATACACAGGAGTGTGCACATGTGTATTTCTGCTCCCATGTGCAGGGTTCAAGGCCCAAGCACTCTCATTTGCTCTCACAGACCAGAGGCACTGTTAGATGTGCAAGCACAGTGCTGCAGCCTTTCTCAAACTCTTCTGCTTATACACCAGACTTACAAACTGGCAAGAAGCTCTTGCTTCACTTGGAGGGGAAATGCACAATTCTCCAAGAAGCAGATGAAGGATGGCTAAAACTGTGGACAGCTAAAATCTTGACTTCTGCATTGAATCTTCCTATTTTATCTGTTATCATTCCCAACACAGAAACAGTGTGATCTATCAGACTCTCATCCCAGTTAATGAATCAGTCCAAATCAGAATGGAACTGGATGAACGTCCAACAGAGATGCAGTTAAAATAAGCTGCATGTGCCCTCAAAGTTCTTGACAATAATATTTAAGTACAGGTTAGGTTATTTTATTTTCCTGAATATTAAAACAATGGCTGGTAGTATTCAGCATTTGAAAATTAATGAGTTTTAAATATGAACATAGACCACCCCCAGTTTTGAAATAATTTGCTCGATTTTGTCTCTTCTCATCTTTCCCATCTGCTATGTTCTACTAATAGTGTAACAAATATTTTTCTTCAAGGCTGTCACACAAATTTCAAAGTGTTTTGGAAACACTAAACATTATCTTGTGAGGTAAATTAGGATGCAAAGAAGTAGGATGATATACATGTGATCACACATTGTCAATGGCAAAGACAGTAACAGAAATTCCAATATGTGCTTCTCTGGAGTCTTCAAGAAAAGAAATTGGTAACATATAGCAAATAGTAAAGCTAGAAGCATAGATCAAGATACATTTGAAGGATGATCTGCAAAAGCCAAAAAAGGCAAGGTCTCAATATATGAAAGATTTCCTATTCCCATGATTTCAGACCCAGACATCCACATTAATCAAAACCTTTACTCCACATATGAGCTTCCACAGCCAGAAGTCTATATCTACTTCCACAATTTATGCTGGTATCCAGTGCAAAGAACTGCTAAGTAGTTCGAGGCTCTTTCTTCTATATCTCAGTCACTGTAGTTCATCACTGAGCACAAATGAACCAACAGAGAATGCTCCATATTTCATTATCCATTTCCCAGCTAAATTTGTCAGAATCTAACCTGCTTGTCATGACAAGCAATTAGCCACCACCTTAACCCAGACCAGGCAGCAAACCCCACCTCAGATAAGCTGTAGCTGTTCTAGAGATTACAATATCAGTAGAAAGATTTGGCAGGCAGAAGCTTTTATTGTCTTTCTAACAAGTGTACGCTTTTTTCTTCATGCAACTGGCATGAGATTATGACTTTATAAGACTTTCCCTGCAACTATTCAAGGGTTAAAAATTATTCTAAGCATACATATTTTACAAGATTCTCATCCAATGACACTGAAATCTGTGATATCTGGCTTTAAGAAAATGTCAGATATCACAAGATGCGTGGCAAAACAACATCGTTCCATTTCCTTCCATCAGGAAAGATTCTTCAGGTCTTTTTTTAAACTCCACAGGCCAAAGTTTTCTGAAATAGATTTCCTGTCCTTTCTCTAAGACTGCTGAACCCCATTCAGCCAGGGCACAGATAACATCTGTGAATAAAAGATTTGAAATTGCAGTTTCTCTCATACAAAGTTCAAGCTTCACAGCAGAAAAGCTTCTCCTCCACAGAGCTGCAAACTTCACTTGAGACAGTGATTTCCTTTGTTGTGTTCCCTTGGGAGGTGTTACATTCTTAGAGCCAGTTAGACTCACCTAGTCATATTTGTAATTCATATTTAGGTTAAGGTCTCTTCTTTTCAGAGCACCTCTGGATATTCTTAACACAAAGGGTGAACTCCGATTATTCGCTTTTCTCCCACAGATTAGATACCTTTCCTAATGTTACTGTGCACTGGAAGTCTGTATGAAACAACACTCTGAATAGCCAAAACACCCACAGCAAAACATAAAAATGACAAACATTACAAGATATTACTGCACCTTGAAATACATTTGCAAAGCACTAAGATTTCCATTGCATTTAAAATAGCATCTATGTTTAATTAGAAGAAGAGTAGGCCTAACTGAGATACTTAGACACACATACCTCTGCTCAGAGAAAGGGGCACTCTCAAACATTTTTACCCTGCGTGGTCATGACTACAAAGAGAAGATACACTGGCTGGAAACTATCGTTTCAGAACAAGTTACACCTACAAAAACAGTCAAATGGCAAAAGACGCCAAGAAGGTATCTCTGCAGTGATATCCTGCATAACCAGGGAAAGGGGATGGATTATAAGAAAGAAACTAGTTTGGGAAAGTACAGAAACTTGGATAGTTGGCAGCGGTCTTATGAGTTTTCAGGCAACAGTCAAACAAAACGGAAGGTTAATGTAGAATTTCAAACTCTATCAATGTCCTTCCCTACACACTTCTACTGGAAGTGACTAACTTCTTCGCAACATGGAGCACCAACATTCAGAACCAAAATTCACAGTGTAAAAGAATTCACAATGTAAAAATTATTAATAAGCAGCCACACTGCATTACTCAAAGTTCAGTGCAGCCAAATGATCTCACTTAAGCAGTGGCCAGTTGAACAGACAGGCAAGGGAAAGGTCTACAGATTAAAAATACAAACTTATTCCCCTCTCTCTTAAAGAAATCATGGCTGAAGAGCAGATATTTTGGATGAGAGGGAGGGATAAGATCAGTATAGTAGGAAGCTCCACCATTCCCCCTTCATTTTTCTCTTTTGTTTGTTTGACCACCCCAAGATGCCTGCAAGCAAGAACACACAATTATGCAATATTTCAAAAATTTTCTTTGTAATTACAAGGAAATAAAAAATTGAAAACACTGAACTGTCTTCAAGCCCAACCCAAGCCACTGTCTGAGTAATAGTCTGGCCTTCTCCACATTCCTATTGGCATGCCACTTACACAATATTATTTGTATAGGCACACCAGCCTTGCAGAACTCCCAGCTTTGATAGACTTCCCAGATTGGGTATCAGCTGCAGATTAAATGCATTTGGAAAGTTTTTAGGAACAAAACTAAGACAATTCAGATAATGAAATTAAGGAAAAGTCTGTGTTGTTTAGCTCTTCTGAAAGGCTATGATGCCTTCATAATCTACTGGCAGTAAAGTACCCTTATATCAGAGACATATTTTCCTATTCCTATAAAAATATTATCAAATTTGGCCAAATTATGATTCTTTACTGAGCCTATATAAATGGTGGGTTTTTTGAAGATTTACCTGAGTTTGACAGCTGAAGATGACATAGTAGACACAATCTCCTGTCCTGACTGAATAGTCATTATTCTGTTCAAGCAAGTTTGTCCTGGATCTACAGAAACTGAACTAAACTTTTCCTACAACTGAAGCTTCCAGATGTCAGACAAAATTACATTTCTTTATGACACCACATGAAAATTAGATATGGTCCAGCTGTACTTACATTATCTCTAATATCTGTGTATTACTGCTTGCCCAGTACTATGCATATAGTGGTACAGAAGCCTCTTGGAAGGAAATGAGATGGGAAACATAATGGCAGAAATACAGAAGGAACAAAAGTAACTAGCAAAGTACTTGAGACTGGGACAAGGATCCTGGTAGAGAGATGCCAAGACTGAAAACATGGTAGATAATGACACCAAGACAGAGAGGGAGGAATCGAAGGGATGAGTTAAAAAAGGCTGGCTGGAGTTAGTGATAAATTACCAAGACAATGATAGATTCAGAGAGAGACCTGGGAGCTTACAGAAGGAAAACAGAAGTAACGGTAAGTGGTACAAGAACATTTTTTGAAAAGAACAGGGACAGAAAGGATGAAGTTTATGTAAAGATTTCTCAAATGCACATCAGATCTCACTATCCCTGATTCTCAATGTTCTTTTACCAACAAGTATTGCTAAAACTCACAGAGGAAGTTCTTGTCACCCCTGTCAAGTCCTCATCCATGGATGACCCTACAAAGTAATTTTAACATAACTGACATAAAGCCTAAATAGAAAGACAGATCCAAATCCATGTTTATGTCTCTCACTGCAAGATGATGCATAACACCCAGAGAAAATCCTTTTATTAGTGAACAAAACATAAAGCTCTTCAATAATTACTGCTAGAACCATTTGATGTCTAAGCAGCAGGATAAAATTATCGAAAACTTAAAATGTTACAAAGATCCCTGTAAAGAAGTAAATTGTAGCTAATTCTTCTACACTACTTAAAATTAATAATTAAATCTGCTGTAATGCAACATTTGATACAGAAGGGGTATTTTAACATCACTTTACTGTCTGCTGGAAGCAATGTTTAAAATACTCACATTTTTAAATGATGACATTGTTGCACAGGGAAATAATTTGCAAACAGTATTAAGAAAGCTGCTTTGACTCTTCTCTGCTTCAAGCACTTGTTCTTCTAGGAAGGAAACATAGTGTGCAACCATTTTAACAAATGCCTATGGAGAGATGAAAAACAGAAATGAAAATGAAAAGCACATGGCTGCGTTTCAGCATTATTCTTGTGAGAGATCAGAAGTCACAGGAAAAGCTTTAACAAGATTTCATAGTGCACTATTGCTAATAGAAATATCCAAGGAGTACATACTCAGAAGTATACTACAGTTATTTACAGTCATGACCTAAGGCTGATTTTTCTCCTTAGCAAGGGCAGACACTTGCTCCCTTCTCAGCATACAGAGTAGGTAAGTACTTGTGTGGTGCCTTCAGCACAGAGGTGAAAAGCTCTTCAGAACCCACCAAGTGACAGGTGCTCCTGGTCGGTGTGAGAGAGTAGCAAAGCCAGAAGGGAATAAAGAACAGAAGAAAACACAAGGACAGGTGATTTTTGCTAAAAAAGATCATGAATTACTGATATAATATATACAGGATGCTCAATTTCAGTTGAAATTTGAACGAAACAAGAAAGCCACCTAGGAATAATACAGGATTTACTTGTTAAAATACAGATCCAGTTTGTGGAGAGTCCTGGTACTCTACACTAATAATTAAGCTTCACTTTTTTAAAGAGAAAAGTTGTGCATTACACATTGTAGGGATGGGGAAGTTGAGGCTGAATAGGTTAATTAATTGCCCCAAATGTACCAATGGCAACATGAGAATTAAAGCTCATTGGATTCTCATCCTATATAACCATTACACAATGTTTCTTTCCTTTTCTTCTCTTGGGAGAACAAGTTAATTTCTCTCTCAAAAATCCCCACGGATGCTAAGCTTTAAATTTAAAAGTTCTAATTAAAACATTAACTACTGCTCAAATTACCAATTTAATCTTGTGCTCTGAGATTACTGCTATTACAGCTGGTAATGTAAGGCAGAAAAACTGATTCTGAGCCAATCAAGGTATTATCCTCCCCCCAAAAAGCCTCTCAACAAAATTATGCTGCATTATTCAAGGGCAACCTGTAGTCTAGCAAAGATCAGTGTTTTCTTCATATTCCAACTTACTATGTCCCTAAAGCTCTACTAATGGAATGGGGTCAGGAGAAGTTCTGGTGTTTCATCTCCTTTTCGCCTTCCCAGTATTAAGAGGGGAAACAAGTAATAATAATAAGGAGCCCTGCTGCTCCCTATACATCAGGCACACCAATTTAAGCACTAAGAGTTTTCCCATTCAAAGACAAAACCAAGTTCACACACTCCCCAGGACTAAACAGGTTTAGAAAAGCAGGCTAGCTGTTGACTCCCACTTTTGTTCTAAAATGCCTTCCTCAAATTCCTGCATGATGCTTTCTTCTGGTGCTATAGGTCCAGAAAATGTGAAGTGGTTTGGTACTTGCGTTGTCAAATGTAGGTGTAGAAATGCAAACTTCAGAAAATTAATTGGACTGAAAAAAACTTACTAAATCAATTGCTCTGTCCCTTCCAGCATAAAAAACCTGGGCAAAGCAGATTACTTTGAACAGGGGCAGAGGCTAAGCTTATACACCGCCTATCTGGATTTACTGACACAAACAGTTTCTTTCACTTTGAGCCAGTTATAACTGATTTTAAACATTACACAATTTATCTGGTCATGTTTTCATTATACTCCTTCCAGAGGCAAACCTGCCCTCAGTTGACACAAAGTTTAACATACTGGTTACTAAATATGGTGAGGGCATCATCTCAGTGAGTCACACTGCCTTCCCTCATTCAGGGCACAGTAAACACCAAAACAGACACAACAGAAGAGGGGAGCTCAGACCTCTCTCCACTACTAGAGAAGATGATCATCACCAACTTAAAATTAACATTTTTGTCACTGGATGCGAGACTTGAATTTCTTAAGTCATAAATGGTTTCACAGATACTTCTTCAAGTCATGAAACAAATGAACTTTATTAGCACTAACATCAAAACCACAACTAATGCTTTTAACCTAGCATTATGAATTGTAGAATCCACAGCAATAAATGACTGTCATGTCCCAAAAACATAAACATATATATTGAACCATGGGTAAACATACTGATTCAAAACGAAACATAAGACAACACAGAGCAATAAACATCTGAGTGCTACACATAAATACCTGGACAGTTAATCTATAAAAGAAGGATGTATATTTTTTCATATAAAGAACAAACCTCTAATTTATCAACTTTGGCATAGACGTGGTTCATTTCCATCACTTTTTCTTTAATGAGCGGAATGGTCTCATTGAGCATCTCTGAAGTATCACTTCTTATCTGCATGAAAAGATGTTATCTCACATGAGGGTAAACCTTGAAGATAAACATGCCACTATTTTTTCACCCTACTATTTACTCACCTCACTCATTTTTCAAGTGAATATTTCAAGAAATACTTGTTCAGAAAAGCAGTCACAAGAGCACCTTTGCAGTATGTTACAAAGTACAGAACAGGGTACTAGCATTCTCAAGAATCCAGGAGACAACCAAAAAGCCTAACAGGTAACAGAACTTGCCCATCAAAACCATAACCAGATCCTTTTCTACCCAAATTTCCATGCTACTCTTTCCAAGAGATCATCTATTTTCTATTATAAAGTACTGTACACATGACAGGTAATGACAGATTGAAAATGAAAACTGCCTCTGTATCGTCTATCAGGCTTTGACTTTATTAGGAAAGAGATAAGACATACTACTTAGAAGTTTTTTGAAAGAATCAGATCTTTGAGTAAGCCACTTGTAGTATCTTGCCTTCAATAGGGATTCAGAATTAGTTCTCAGGAGAGCAAGAATCTTCATAGAACATCACAGCACAGGCACCTGGGAGAAAGCTGCTCTCCAGTCCCTGTGATTTTTCACCATTGTTAAGTCCCCTAATATAGGATTTATTATTATTTAATTACCTATTATAACCAAGCTGACTGTTTCCATTATCCAGGAGAGCCTGAACTTCATGTGAAATCCTGCTAAGTGTTGTGTTAACAAGAATTAATCAGTTTCCTATATAAACAATTGCCAGGGCATTGTTCAGTGGCAGTAAGACTCATCACTTCACAGAGCACTTAGCTAATGGAATGTATAAGCCAAAAACTATGGGTAAAACAGGGACTGAGAAGAGATCTCCAAAGGCAAAGATAACAGCAAACCTGAGAAAACCTCCAGAAAAACCCCTAAATAGACATTCTAATGGGTAAACCAGAGCAGCAGCACATTCACAAGAGAAATGAGAGGCAGTTGAGCCCAGTTTTTCACATGTTTTCTTCCTCAGCTACAGAGGAATATAGGAAGTCTTGGCTTACTTCGGAATTAAAGCTGGTCTGCCTAATTTTAATAGCCTTAAATAGAGGAACAAGGATCCCTTCAAAAGATATTTTTGTCCCAGGGACTGAGTTAGAACATACTCTTCCTTCCACTTCAGAGGAAACAGTAAGGATCCTTTAGCTGGACCAGTAAGGATCTGGAGTGTGGCTAATACTGCACAGAACTTTCTGAGCATTTTGAAATTTAATCCAGAGACTCAAACAAAGTATAAATGCCTACCATAAGTAATGTAGTTCACAGACCATAGTTTATGAACTCTAGCAGGTACTTAAACATTTTACTGATAATCATACCACTAATTTGTGTGTTTGGTCTTTTTTTTTAAAGAAGATGTGTATTTAAAAGCTAAGTAGGAACAAAGCTGTATATGTATAAAATTACTCAATAGTAAGATTTTATGGTATTTTTATTACCAGAGTGAGTACACAAAAATCATAGTGCAATAAGTGTTCTGTAATATGACATCAAAGAGACATATAAATAATAGCAGCTTTCTATTGTAAAGAAACTAACACTATTGCTTGGTCACCTCCCCTACCAGTGACATAACTGTGCACACAGACAGTCTGTTATCTTTACAGCTTGTTCTTTATGGCCAACAAAGAGTGAACACACAGACTGGGGCAGGACACCCAAGAATAGAGTCATACTTCTATTTCCCAACGTTAAATAAAAATATAAAACTAATGCATAATGAAGGAGCCGAAGCAGCTAATTACAGGTTTGTTCAGTTCTTGTGAAAAAAGAACTGTGAAAAAACAGATGGGTTATCTGTCTGAGAAGAGGTTCATACTTAGGTAAACATCACCTGAATAAAATCCAAGCCTGGAATTTCCAAAGATAAGGTATGCAACATGTTTGCTAATGTTGGTCTCAGAAAGTATCAGAGAAAAGCCACCCCCACAGCTAAGTGTTAAACAGCTACTGTAAATACAAACACAGTCTGGGACATTGCCAGAAAGCAGAAGATGTTGTAGAGACCCAGTACAAAGACTATCAACACAACAAGGTCAGTGCAGACATAAAAATTCTGAACCATCTTTCTTTGAGGCTAAAAGCAAACGACCAATACAAGGCACAGGAGGGTTGATCTTCCAGCAAGCAGCCTATGATGAAAGGAAAATATATGCAAATATGATTCAACAGTCATTCTGCAGCAGTCTGCAGAACCACAGCGACAGCAGAGTTCAAGAGGAGTCAGCACATGACAAAGGGAAGTGATTCTCTTGGTACAGGAGCCTCCCATGAGCCAGGGAAGGCAGGACTGGTCAGAAATGCCACATTACAAAACAAGATCTATTTCTCCTTGTGTGATGTATTTTACTTCATCTTACAGAATATTTACCTGAGTGCTCAGCACAAGTGCCAGAGCACAGCAGTCTATGCAAAAACAACTGTATCCCTCTTACCAGATTTTACTATACTAACTAGAGGATCGAAGGTTTAACTAGGCTTTGTCTTCTAATTCAAATCAGCAACACTAAGCTAAAGGAGGTAGCAAACCAAAGTCAGTTAGAAGATAGCACAGAACATGAATGATGCATTAGAACACAAACTAGGAGCAGCACATTGCACATGAGGCAGTGAGACCCGACCCCTGCATTACTTTTGTTCAATCTGTGCAGTTAAACCAATACAGATTCTTGTTATCCTGTGTTTTATAAAAATTACTCTTTTTTCAGAAAAAGAAAACCAAAGGTAGCTGAAGCTGTAAGTGGAATATTGTGCAAATTCTAGTTGTCACAGAGACTTCTTTGAAAGGATCCCTCTATATTCTTTCTAGGTCTTTGATCCCATATGTTAACACAGTGTAACATAAAAGGAACAGAAATAAAAGCAACCACTGTAAACTGAATACATCGGTGGTGAGAAAAGGGAAACCTGAGGTTGGTGTGTTCCTGAGAAGTTCACAAACCCTAGCCACAGAGAACCAAACAAAACAACCTCTTCCCCTCTTTCCCCAGTGGTGAAACCAGATTTCACACATGAGATCTGAGGAAGGAGGCCACATCATTTTCCTGTAGCAAGGTCTGCAAGAAGGTTCAATGGCTTGAGAACCACTAACCTGTGGGTTTTGATACTAGTGAGAATGCCAGAGGATTAACATACATATTTAAAAAAACCAAAACTATCAAGTATAAACAGAGATTTTGTGTCTACCCATACAATCTCTTCAAGGATTAGAAACCAAAGAGATGGAAGTATTGTATTTACACATGTAACCAGCTGTGCATGTCTGAATACATACAATTTTCAGTCATGCTTGGAGATATACAAGAAGCACAAAACATCATATCTGAAAAAGTAACATCAGTGACCCATGGAAATAATACAGGAAGAGCATATCAAGAGTCCTGTTATTACAATGAAATTACTTTTGTGCCACTGGTTCATATCACAACTCAGTTAAAACTGATAATTTGATAATTATACTTGAGAGGCTCTGAAGCCACTTAGAAACCACAAATTTACTTTGTTGAAGTCAGTGCCCTAAGGAAGACATCACAAGAAGTTAAATAACTGGCACTAAAATTCTTTTAGCTCAATCTTTTCTTTGCAAGACGCTCCTTCCATGACAAGTGTGAGGCTGAACTGTGGTTACATTATCACTGTAACTTAAATGGACACTCATACAGTAGGTAAGTGCTATGCCACACTGTGCATAGTCAAGTACAATACTGTGGCCCTAGAAATAGCATTTTGTCTTCCTAGTACTGAGGAACCAGGTTTCTCCTCACTGCAATATTCAATCATATGCATCCAGAGTGCTTTTAAGTGAAAAGCAGCAGCATGCTCAGAGGACAAAAGCCATATCTCTGCCTATGTGAGCACTTTACTGAATACCCAATCGAAAAAAGCAAGATTTCCCTGGCCTTTCCTTGGCATAGACAAAAGACCAAATTATTGCCAGGCACAGAAGCTGGAATCAGTTAAAATACTACATTGTATTTATCAGATACCACTTGATGTGCTGCTGAAGGGAGACTTACATTGTAGATACTGAATAGAAAGCCACAGAATCAGGACACTGACTGAAGTGCTTTGATGTTCTCAGACAAGTCAATAATCTGCATACCAGGGAATTATTCACAGCCTGCAGGTTCTGGGGAATAAAAATGTTTTCAAGGGCAATGCAAAGATATTGAAATTCACTGGGTTTTGTAGAAAAAGTTTGCAAGAGAAAGTCTCACAGGAGGTTTAAAACGCTCACTCGATCCACTGGAACAAGCTCATCACCTTCCCTCTGCTGGAGCCAAAAATGTAAGGTGTATGCCTGATCAATAGGAAAAAACGTAAGATACATGTGAAATTTTAGCATAAGCTCTCAAACAGAAGTGAGTGAATGGACTTAATAGTAAATCAGGCAGCACAATGAGCAATGAAGAGCTATTGATTCAAACCACTAGCTTTGAGTAAGTGATGTCATATTGCTGAAGCAATCATCACCTTTCAGGAATGAACTCAAAGGATTTTTTGGCTCAAGACAGCAATCTCTTGCATTTTACATTTTGCACAGACTAAATGAGCTGAACTAGAGAATCTAAGGCTGACAAATGTAAGCCAAGATGTATCAAAAAATAGACTGCATGCTCTGAGGTTCACATGCTCCTTTACAGCTATTTTTGTCAAAAGTTGAATGGAAAAAGAACTGCTTAAACAGCTACTAATACTGAACAATTATTTCAAGGAAGTTATTTCTCCTTTTGAGTCCCCTAGTAGCCATGTGAGGCATCGATGAGCCAGGCTTCTGTTTCTTTCCACAGTCTGTCACTTCCCTTCACGAAGCAATGATGACTCCTTCCCATAAGGAAGACATGCCAATTACAAATGCAGAAACCTCCAACAGAAGTTGAAAAAGAATTAATAACAGCCTACAGTGCTGACAGATTTGCCTAGAACAAAGAAGATGGTCTCATTTTTTCTGCGCAGAATTCACATGCAAGGTACAAGAAAGATCAGTCCCATAATCAAATGATTAGCTAGCTGATTTGCAAAAACTGTATCAAACATATTAATCTGAGTTTTTAATCAATTGTTGCAGCCCAAACAAGACTGCTTTAAGGCCACCCATTATTTGAGTTCTGTCCTTGACAGTAAGCACAGCTTTTCTCCAAAAACTTTGGGATGCATGAGCAGAGAAGTGACAAAACACTTCAAAGGCAATACTGGCATTTGTTCTGTAAACAGGTCAGCACACCAATGTGCTTTGTTTGCATAATGGGTGGTAAGAATAAAGCCAGGATATTGCTTTTCAATGAATAAACACTGGCCAAGTCATTTTCATTTTATGTGTTTTGTACCTCCCTCTTCCTTTATCTAGGCAATTCCAAGAATCATCCACAAAAATGGCTCATAGGGAACAAATTCCCAGAGAGATGTTGGCTGGTTACCTCTTGTCATCTTAAGTGCATTCAATAAAACTAGCAACCACTATAGCTGCCAAAGACATGTGTTATAGAATATGCTAGAACACAGAAAAAAGATGTGGTAAGCACTAACAGGAGAAATGGTCTGTGCCACCAGTGATTACAAGAGGAAGTCCCTCTAGGTAAGCTCAGAATCACAGAATCATTTAGGTTGGAAAAAGGTTGGAAAAAAAACTGTATGATCACCAAATCAAACCATTTACCCAACTATACCAACTTACCCCAAAACCCAACCCTGAACTCCAGATCTACACTACGTTTAAACACGTCCAGGGGTAGCAATTCAATCACCTCCTTAGGCAGCATGATCTGAGGTATCATGCCCCTTTCCATGAAGAAATTTTTCCCAATGTCTAACTGAAACTTCCCCTGGGGCAACATGAGGTTATTTCCTCTTGTCCTATCACTCATTACTTGAAAGAAAAGATCAACACACACCTCTCTACAGCCTCCTTTCAGTGATAAGGTTTTCCCTCAGCCTCGCTATCTAAATTAGCACCCTTGGAAAGGCCTAAAATGCAGTACCAGCCCCTCTACCTAAATTTACGTTTCTTAGCCTAAGGAAGTTGACTACAAAAATCACATTAATTATTTCTACATGTGTACATAATCCACACAATCTGCAGAAAGCCTGGGGTAATATAAATAGTAACACATAGCTGTTGCTCTAACTGGTTAATCCCACACAATTAGGCAGTGACAATGGCTACCAATGTGGTGTAGTGTACCAGTCACAAGCCCAACATTAACTGTAACTCCTGACTCAGTTATGGCACCCACATCTTCTCTTGTTCACCATTCCCATTGCAGTTTCTCAGCAGGTACCATCTGCCTGTGGAAGTTGTACAGTCTGGCACTCTGGCACTTGGTTGGTGCTGGCACAGAAGAACATCACTATAGTGCACATCCCTGCTGGTATCAGGCAGCCACTGGCTCTTACCAGCCCATGTCAGAGAGCTCATAACCTCCTTGAAAGGTGTAGAGGGACTTTTTCCTAAGACATCTACTAATAGAACAAGGGGGATGGTTTCAAGCCAAAAAAGGGCAGGTTTAGATCAGATTTTAGAAAGAAATTCCTCATTATGAGGGTGCTGAGGCACTGGAACAAGTTGCTCCCTTATTAAGACAGAGGCTGAGAGGGTTCAGGTTGTTTGGCCTGAGGAAGAGAAGGCTCCAGGGGGACCTCATAACAGCCTTCCAGTAACCAAAGGGGGCCTACAGGAAATCTAGGGTGCAATTTTTACAAGGACTAGAGGTGAGAGGACAAGGGGTAATGGTTTTAAACTTAAAGAGGAGAGATTTAGGTTTGAAATTAGGAAGTTCTTTAGTGTTAAGGTAGCAACACACTGGAACAGGTTGCCCAGAGAAGTTGTGGAAGCTCCATCCCTGAAGTGTTCAAGGCCAGGCCGGATGGGACCCTGGGCAATCTGGTCTGGTGAGAGGTGTGTCTGCCCACAGCAGGGGGCTGGATCTGGATGATCTCTGAGGTCTCTTCCAATCTAACCCATCCTGTTGGCCATTCTGTGATCAGGAAGCCCAGGTGCTGGGAAGCCCACGGTACACCCTGGTTGGTTCCAGGCTGTCCCAAGCCCGACGGCTCAACCTCCCACGGGCTAGCAAACGCCCCAAAGCCACATGAAGGCCCCTCAAGCAGCACGCACCCCGCCTGACCCCGCCCCGCGGCAGGGGCGCCCCGGCTGAGCGCGCTCTAGCGCCACCTGGCGGGTGCGTGCGGCCCCGCAGCCCCCTTTCTTTCCCCTAGCAACTGCGCGCCAAGATGGCGGCGGCGCCACGGAGTGGGGGGTCACACGTACCGCGTCCGTGATCCCGCAGAACTCATCCAGCCTCCGCAGCAGCTCTTCGATCGTATCTTCCATTTTCTTCACCTGGGGAAGGAAGACGGTCACAGCGGGGCAGAGGGGAGCGTGCGGGCAGCACTGCAGCCCCTGCCACGGCCCTCCTGCTGCCCTGCTGGAAGCCTCGGGATAGCTACAGAACTCTGAGGCAAACAGCCTATCACCAACAACAAAAGCCTAACAAACGTATGCACAGAATTAGTCATATTATGTAAAATATGGAAACTCTTGGAGGCTTCTCACTCCCACAACATGGCAATGAAGTATGTCTCCAACATCTACCACTACATGGTTTTCAGATCCTAGACCTCACAATGTTGCCATGTTCTAGATCTCACTGCCAGCAGACTTCTGAACCTTTCACGTCAACAAGCATTTTAGCAAAAGTTTCTTGCCAAGCTTATCACTAAAGTTTTGAGGAAGAAAAGTTTATTCTTACACTTGCACAACAAATCCCACAAGTGGGATTTATTGAACAGCAAATACGGTCCACACTGCTCACCTACAGAAAAAAGGTCAAGCCCCCAAACTCAGCCCATTAGCAAATACATTATAAAACCCCCATAAAAACCAAACCCAAACCACTTTGACTGTACTGAAGCAGAGAAAACACTGTGACAGAAAACCAAGAGCTGCTCAGAAGGGTGGGTTTGGACAGCCACTGAAAAGTTATTCCCATTTTTCTGTAAAAGGAACTCTAGAAAAACTCTTGAAACAGCTACAGAAGTGTCTGCCTAAAACCAGGAGCCACATCTATTGAGGACAAAAGCTGATAAGACATACAGTCTTAAATAAAGTTTACAATTAAAAACTTGTTCACAAAAATAACAGTAAAGAACTGCAGCTACAAGAAGAGTAACAACTCACCTTCTATTCTAAGCATACTTTTAAAAACAAATTGAATGATCAGAGTTCAAATATAGGAAACAATTCTGTAAAATTAGAAGGCCACCCCAAATGCTGCATGTGCACTGTAATATAAATAATATTTCATATTCTCCACAATTATAATAATGAGCCTCATGAAAATTCGATTTTTTTAGATAATGACAAAGAAAGTTGTCTCATTTTGGGGAGCTACTTTCTTAAATGCACATCATAAAATCATAATAAAAGCAAGAGTTGCTTTATCACACCTCTTCATAAGTTTTTCACCTGGGCTGTAATGAATGATCTAATTATTTATTCCTAAATAAAGTTCATTATCCTTTCACTTGGTAATAAAATTGAGGACACGTGTCACCTCTGAAATTCAAATCGGAGCCATCAATCCAAAAGTTGGGCTACGTGCAGGACTTTTTAATTATTTTTTTTTTTGCCATTCTTAAAAGTGCCCAAAGGAATTCCCAAAATGGGTACAATCCATTTTGTGTGGAACAATATGGCAAAGAGAGTTGCTATCAGTAAAGGGTTTAGTCAGAAGAAAAGCTGCTGGAAGAGGAACAGGCAAGAAAAATACGCTTTGTCAGCAAGGGGTAGAACAGTAGATACTAGACTCTTGATTTAGATGGAGGGAAATGTTAAGAGCAGCATACATGCAAGTTCACCCAATGGCTGTGCTTTGCATGGACAGAGATTGTCACTAGTGTGTGACTGTCTTTTATTTTTTAAAATCTACTCCACATAGAGGAGGAAAGCTTTATTCTCTACAGAGCCTAAGTCAACTTTCAAGGAGTGTTGTGCTTCTAAAGCCCTATATGCAGCCAACTTCTGCAACAGAACAGATCTGAAGGAACAATTTCAGGCATGGAGGTATTCCTGGAGGTAGTTTCAACACCAACACTAAGATGGCAATAGGAAAGGCAAAAGGACCAGAGAGGAGGATCACAAGTTACTGAGGGTCAACAAAGTATACACGACTCTAGAAATGTTTTCTGAAAAGGCTACTAGAACTCATCCAGTGAGCAATCATCTGAAGTCAGGAGATCAAATCTAACGTGTAAATTGAGTGCATTATTCTAGGTCTGCAATCACACAAGCTAGTGAAGTCAACTTCTAGTTGCTTCCAGGACATGGATTCAAGAACTAGAAAGAACAAATTATGCTACTGGAAAGAGGAAAGGAAAAACAACAAAGCCTTAAGCGCAATATTCACAAGGGCAACCACTGTATATAGAGGCCATAATGTGAGCTGAGGATACACATCTATTCAGTAGAATAAAGATACGAGCTCAGGACATATTCTGAGTAGCAGAATGTGACCCAGTTGTCCCAAAAGGTCTGCAACTGCTGAGCAGCATTAAGCTCATATGGGTATGTAATAAGTTTGAGAAATTGTTAGCAACAGGCATCTTCAGTGTAGTGACCTCACTTGTCAGCCAATAAAGATTATTCACCACGATGGTTGTGTCTCAAGAGCTCTGTGTGAAGTCCTCACAGTGGCAAAAACTACCGCATTATATTCACATTGTAAATTACTTATACAAGATGTAAAACTTACCCACAGAACTTTCACCACCTATTCTGTATATACATGTGGATGGGAGAAACCTCAAGACATGCTACAGCCCACAGGTTCATCAGGAGGCATTCACAGATGCTGCAAATCAATGCATGGATTTCAATGGTGCTAAAATGAGTTTACATCCCCTAACAATCTGTTCCTTGTCTGTCTGAGTTAAAGATTCTGTGTGTAAAAGCTGCTTTATTTCTGCTGCTCCTTTGCATGCTGAAATAAAGAAACAAGATTTCCTCATCTGATTACTCCTCAGAAGAATGAACACTCTTCCTCCTCAGTGCACACAGTCTAACTCTGGGCAGACCACTGCTATGCAACAGAAAACTGCGTTCTTCTCAAAACAGAAAGAGTTATCAGTGATTTCAGTTACAATAATACATTTAATTTGTGAGAAACTTGTAAGCATTGAGTCTGAATTCTTGAAGTCTTCTGAAGGCAGAGCAACAGAACTGCTAGATTTTTAAGTGTACAACAGAGCCATCTCAGTGGGTGGTGCAAGCATCAGATGGCCTACAGAACAATTCTATCAGGCTCCAGACATTTCTTGGCAAATCTGTGCAGTCAGCTTCACAGGCCTGAATCCACACATTCAGGACTAGAGCAGTTGACTTAAGGATACAGCCCAAAACTGACATCAAACTTACAGCTTTGACAAGGCTGTCTAATGGTAACAATTTGGTGACTGTTAAGCAGGTGTAAATTCCACTGATTTGACAGATGATGCATTAAAGAAACATCCTTTTAAATAAGTTGTGTTAGATGTACAGGTTCCTGCCCTGCCCTGGCTGACATTACTATCCGTTCTGACGTCTACCATGAGCATCCTACATTCATAATGTTCATAGAGATGCAAACATTGGAATAGCATGTGTTAGAGGACAGAAGCAAAGTTTATTGTCACCACCAAGAATAAGTTAATTCAAAACAGATTCAGAGTCCTTACTCTTTACTCCAGAGTGTTACATAGCCTGAAATGTAACAGAATAAAACAATACTAAGAAACAATAGAAAAAAACCCACTTAACACTCTTTCTTCAAGGCATGCTATTATAAAAGCACACTAGGCATAAAAATACTGTGTTTTAAAAGGACTCAACCACAAACACTTTACAGTTCCAAATGAATTGCAAAAGAGAAAATCCATTTGAAGGGCTCAATGTAGTTTTAAGAGGGGTCTGTTGCAGATGGCAGTATCAACGATCTATACTATCATCTGAAATTAGTTATTTACTAAGCAGACCATACCAGCTCTCTCCAGGTGATTATGGAACTCACTGTTTATTTAAGATCTGAAGTAAACCCCACTGAACACATTTCAAAGTTACAATGAAAATATGGGATGACATGAGTTTCTTAGTGAAGATTGTAATTTCACAATCACTTTAAAAATTGTATAACCTGCCATCAGCAATGTTAACCCTTTCCCATCACTTACTTATGCCCATAAAGCAAACCTTTTGCATGTGAGAGGACAGACATTTACAGTTGAATGAATCAGAGGAGTGCTTTGGCTTGAAAACTAACTCTAATTTCTTTGCTGTATCATTATAGCTCAGATCAGTTGCTCAGCTCAGCTCATTACAGAGCCTTCTTAAGGCTAGCACCAACAAAGGAAACACATAACAAGAGAAAGAGACACATTGGATCATTTAATAGGAACAGTTAACTTAGGAAGGAACCTTTGCCAAAGGCACAGCAGCACCATTTCCAAATGGTGTTTTAATGTTCCCATATAATCTGTTGAGTCTCCTGTTTATTTACTGAAAAAAAACTAAATTAAAACCACAACTGAATTTTGTAACTTTGGGAAAATAATATGGAGTCTAGTTTTGAGATTACCATTCCTTTCAAACTTTTATAGTAACATCCCTTTCTCACCACTTCCCTTTAAATGTTTGTTCCCTAAAAGCAATCTCCATCTTCGTATCCAGACTGAGATAAGACAAGCTTTTCTAACTGCCTTCATCACTCCTGCTTTCATTTTGTCTCTGCATTATGCTCCCATTCAACCAAGTAACAATGTACCTACATCCTTTTCCCAAGGAAATCTTTTTAATAGCAAGCTCACTCCTAGATAAAGAGATTTGGGTCAGATACTTTCAATCATCCACTGTTCAGGCCCATGAGATATGAATATGGTGTTCTATCTCATCATACCTCCTTAACAAACATGAAAAAAGAAAATTAAGCACTAAATTTCTTCTATGGAGTTCTCAAAAAAGCCCTCCACTTTCACTCAAAAAGTTAAGCTGCCTTTGTTGGAATTTGAATTGATCTCCTAGCAAGTAATTAAGATTAAAAAGTATGCAAAGGAAACTTTAAAAATAGCCAAACCAGAAAACCACACAGCTGTTTGTAACACCAGACTCCAGCAGGAACATTTCAGTATTGCTGAAAATGAACAGGTTCTTCAGTATGTCCTCCTATGCCAGCTTCAGGAACTGAAAATACCTCCTACAAAAGGAAAACAGTCAGTGTGTAATGGGAAACACAAAAACCAGAATGGCAAGTGTATTTCAATAGTAAACCTGAATCTTTCACAGCTAGTTACTGGATACATGCAATTCAGGCCGAGTAATATTATGTCACACAACCTGTGTGTGAAAACTTCCACTTAGCAAAATCTGCTGGACTACACAAATAATGTATTTTGCATTTGTCAGCGTCATGGTCTGCTTTACTACAATTGCTACACAAAGTTAAAAATCATTACAAAAATTAGGAGATGTATGCTAGAGGAAATTGTTATTGCTAATTACAAAGCTTAAAAAACGCAAAACTGAGGCAACTTTGTGAAATGGAGCTGTAAGGCCTCATCCTAATTTCAACAGCACAGTGGTATGTGACAGAGCTGAGCTAGCAAAGCAAAGCCCAGAGCAAACGAAGGTTAAAAAAAGTTTCGACAAAAGCTGTGATTAAGCCCCACATAGGAAAATCTCTACATTATATTGCTGCTTGTAGTGAATCACAAACATGTGCAAGAATGAAGAGAGATTGATATGAAAACAACTCCTTAATTTCAGCTGAAGATGCCTGAAAGAATGTCAATGACTTGCAACTAGTGAAGAACCCAAGTTGTATCTGTATTCCTTGTAAGAATCTACAGGCTGGGCACTCTGCTACAACAATAGTCTGCTATATGACTTTACACAGGAAACTGGGTTTTAATTGTCAAGTCACCTTATTTAACACCACCATGAGTGGCACTCATAAGGCAAATAGCTATAGCCATAGAATCTAGCTGGTACTACACCAATACTTATTGAAACTTATTCCTAAGTGCTTTGCTTTGCAATGTCATCTCAATCGAGATTGGAAATTCATTTTTGTAATTGTTAATAGCATTGACAACATTTTTGTAATTGTTAATAGCATTGACAACATTCATAGGAACAAGTTATGGATTATAGACCTGTTATAGATGTGCAGTTGACTAATAAAGTAAAGCTTAATCCAGAATAAGACAAGCTGTCAGTGTTTTAACCACATGAAAATTACGTGGGTATCATGGACTAAGCATAATATCATTTCCTTGAAACTGCTTGAAAACCAAAGATTCAAAGATGTGAATGTGTAGAAGTGGTGTTAACTCCCTGCAAATCACAGATAATGACACACGAAGAGATAAAATTACTGAAGTAATACGGTCAAGGGATAGGCATAAGAAAAATATTATTCTGCATAGTGAAAATGAGCAAGAATTTTCCCTTGAAGACAAAAATATAAATCACATATTTTTCTGTAAAAATGAAGAAACAGTGTGAGAGGGAGTTGTTTTAAAGATTGGTTTAGGAGCATCTTTTGCCTTAAGAAAATTTGAAATCACCTGTTCAAAGATACTGTAGCTCTCTTTACATGATCACCAGGGTCAAATGGGGCAACCTATAGGTGACACAGGGAGGTACTCCCAAGTGCTCTCTACTTCAGTTTTATGTAGCCTTCCTCTCTTTTTTAGGGGGTTGGGTGGGGGAGCGTCTTGGCCGAAAAAGTGTGACTTCAAAACCTCCTTCTGTCTATGGGGCTCTCAAGCTTTCCCTGTCCGTTACCAGGGTGGCCACAGTGCGATGCAAGTTGAGCTAAACAGCTAGACTTGGGTAACTAGCCACATTTAAGCTCTTCAAAGTAGGCATCACTCCACGTAATCACTCTGTCAACAGCAGACTTGTTTTCCACATGAACGCAGTAGCAACGACCATAGTCACATAAACAAAAAGAATGGAAATACTTTTTCGGCTATTCAGGAACTCAACTTCATCCAGCACGGCAGCCCAGAAATGGAAGACCCTAATTCTAGGCCCTTCTGAGGCAGAAGGAAGGCTGTCTGTGAAACAAGCCAAGCACAGGGAGCACAGAGATCGTCGGCCCCGCCTCGGGCAAGATACAGTTCCTCACACACACCAAGTCAGTCTCGGAGAGGGGTCAGGACCTTCCGCGGCCTCGGGAGCCCCAAGGCTGCGGAGGCACTAGCCGCGGGGAACGGCCCCGGCAGCCTGTGACAGGGCCCGGGGACCTGCTCGTACTCCGTCCGGGGCCAAGACACCCCTCTCTGCCTCCTTGACCCCCGGGAAGTCCGCGGTGCCGAGCGGAGCCCATGGTCTGCACCTGCAGCGTCCTCTCCCTCAGTCGTCCACTGGGGCCGGTACGGTCGAACCCGCCCCCCGCTCCCCGGCTCACGGACCGCCCCCGGGTCGGGCAGCCCCTGTTCGGCCCCCTCCCTCGCGCCTACCTCTTCCCTGGACGGTGGAGGCGGGCAGCAGGCGAACGGCCCAGCCTCACTCTCCTCAGCCGCCACCTCCGCCCGGGGCTCCTCCAGTCGCAGCATCCCCTCGGTGGCAGCTGTCCGCCGGGCCTCGACTGAGCTCAAGGCAGCAGCAGCAGCCACTGCTCCACCCCCGCCACTCCTCCTCCGCCCCGACCCGGCGCCACCGCCTCAGCGATCCCCGGGGCCGCCGCGGGCCGCGAGCTCCACCGAGCGGCGCGCGTTGCGAATGTTGGCCGCGGCGCGAGACCGTCCTCGACAGCGGGTCAGAGAGACACAGAGAGAGAGAAGCCGGCCCTTAGGACAGCGGGTCAGGTTTGATAACTGATACGTAGTTATCAATAAAATTAAATCATTACAAATTAACCGCAGCCTTGATGAGCTCGGGGTTTCTCTGTGCCCTGTTTGCAGGATAACTATTGAAAAGACCGAGGGCAGACGTTCAAGTGCCCAAGAACCAGGCCTTTCAGACACTTCACTATAAGAAATAGCTCTGCCTTGAAAACATGCTCCTAAACCAGAGTGAGATATGATCAAGATTATGTACCTTAGAAAATCCGAAGCTTTACTGAGATGAAAAGACCCAGCAGGGGTAAAGAACCATAATAAAGATGGCCATGTCTTGTGAAACAGGACACCAGACCCATAAAAGAATAGCCTTGGAACACAGAAACCTTCTCATCACCTACAACTCTGCAATTTGACCGAACTACTAGCTTTAATTAGCTCTGCACAAACTTTGTATGGACTTAGATGGTAATGAGATGACACACCTCGTGCTTTAGGGTACCCACCCTCTGGGAGGAGGGACCTTCATCCACTGGGCACAGGCTCCTAATTCTTGGTTCACTATCTCCTTGAAGCAAGATATGTTTTAGCCAATTCTAAGGTAAAGAATATTTATTAGATGGGATACCTTAAGTTATGTATGTACACACATGTATTTTGGTGCTTCTGTGGTTCAGAGCAGGACTTGCCAAATAGTTACCTGATGTATCCATATTTCTAAGTATGTTATAAATTAACATACCTAGACTCTGTATGTTCATTGGCATCTCACACACCAGGTAAATGACCCCACCCTGGGGACAAGTTAGCAAGAGCTGAGACAAATATCAGACAACTGTTCTCTGTCAGTTCTTCTCCTCAGCAGCAAACAGGACCCACCTGAAAACTAATGATCAATCAAGGATCAGTAGGTAGAACCAGGGAAGATTTCTCAATCATCATCTTCTCTGTAACAGTATTGTTCTCAGTTGGAAGAGTTCAGATGCAGACTACCCTCAAAAGAGCTTTTGTCAGATATCTTCTATTGAAGACTCATAGCCAGTATCAAGTGGACCCAGCAGCAGCATGGACACAAAGCAAGATGCTTTATGAAACTTACCAGATTGATGCATTCTCCTTTCAGAGGTTTTATATAGTATAAAACTTTGGAGTGCTTGCGGAGCAAGCAGTTACAAGAGGCTTCCATAGCCACCCAGTATTTGCTGAACAGTGGAGAAAACACACAGTTTAGCATGCATAAGAAAGTGCCAAATACCTTCTCATCAAACTACAGACTAGATCAAAGCAGCTAGGCTTGGAGGTACTTGAAACAAAAAGAGAAAGAACAGGTTGCAGGGTTTCCCCAAGTCTTCCCAAGAGTGGGGACTACCACAGTGAGCTGAAGCGGTGGTCTTGACAGTAGCACCAGAACAAATCCTTTTAAGCAACACTTGCTGTGACTAAAAACCTCTTATATGAAAATCTGTAAGGATTTGCAAAATCTGAGCACAGCAGACAGCTCTGGGTTTCTTGTTTCAGTTGATGTTCTCCATGCCTGGGTGGCTTTCTTGCTATCTATTTACAAGAGTTAACACCACAGACCTGTTCTCTGCTCAGAACTCAGGTACTGTTTATGCTATCAACCCCAAGAGTTTATATTCCACAACTTTTAAAGTATTCTAGTGTTAACTTCAATTCCTCCTGATTATTTCGTATCATCTATGCCATCCGTGGGAGCTTTAGCACTGGCATGAATCATTTACAGCAGAGGAAATCTCACAAGAGAAAACAGTGTTGAAAGATCAAATGTACTACATTTCTGTTCCCATGACCGAATGGCTTAGTGACCTCTGAGCCTCTGTTGTAAGGTTAGAATAACCCTTTACTATTCTAAAGAGTTTATCATGATAAAGCAGTCAAAATACTAGCTGAATTAGTTCCTTTTTCAGGATTACTAAAGAAAAGCCACATTACATATTTTTGAAAGACAGTTTCAACATTAAGTACACCACCCGAGTTGTCTTTTGCAAGCAGGGTTTTCTTTTGTATTAGGTTTTTGCCTGTTTATTCCTAACTTTGCAAAATATATCTAATATATATATATATATATATAATGTATAAATATACTTAATATATGTAATTCTTCAGCACAGGATATGTTTATAAAGGGATGACTTTACAAGGTTATTAGGGGATTTAAGCTATTAGAATTTACAATTTCTGAATTACAGGTCTAAGCATTGTATGTGACTGTATAGATCATTCAGAAAGTCAGAAGTCTGTTTATACATGTAATACTTTCTCCTCAGCATTTGAAAATGCCAAATTCCAAGTCCTTTGCATCTCCTACAGAAAGATGAGAAAACTTTTTTCTCCACTGGGTCCACAATAACCAGAGCAATTGCAAAGCAGCAAAAGGGAAAACAAGGAAAAGTAGGAATTTCAGCATCTCACAATGCTGTGGAAAGCAAGAACACCCATTTCATGCATAGAGGTTATTTTCACAGCTCGGAGGGTCTGCAGAGAGATGCCAGACTGACAGGTAGAGATTGTGTCTTTTATTTAACTAGCTTACACAACTTAGTATAACATAAACTTCGGGCTATTGCAAAATTTCTTCTCTCTGAATATGCTGGGGCTTGCGCCTCCTTCCATAGTGGATCTCCTGTCTATTTTGTACTTACCACCAGTTTTGTCTTGCAGCTGTTACTAACTAGGTCACTTGTTTTCAGAACAGAATTCCACTTGCCCGATTATGGTACACCCCAGCTTTTCTGTTGTAACAACTCCAGTAAAATGATTTTTCATACAAGCATGAGTCCCTGTACTGGCTGATGTCCCTACCTTTTCTAGCTCCTTTCACATCATCTGCTGTTCTCATCTGTCCCTCAAACTCTGTCCCTTTTCTGATCATTGCCATAGCATCTATGACTACAATGACAAGAAAACCGTATCAGTGACTAGTACCAGTGGCCAGGTGCTCAGAAAAAATGCATTCCTTGCACCACAGAGAAAGTGGACTGTACTCTCCTGGGGAAAGCAAATGAGGGGGCAATAAATACGCTTTTATATACTTTCTTAAACGTAACATCAGAGCCTGATACATCTCTCACTCATGAAATGCAAGGTATTTCCTTACATTAGCAGGTGATAAAATGGAATGGTGATTCAAGTAGAAAGGAATGTTAACTGGAAGGACAAATTCTATTAGCAACACTTCTGAGTAGCTTTAATAAGAAATTCTGGTTAAATTGCACAGTGCTTCTCATCACCTTGTGCTTTGTATTTCTAGAGCACTTGTAAAAATCAAGTATACCACATTAAGTCCTCAGAGACAAATTTATCTCCTATTTGAGAGGGAAAGTACACAAGTGATCTATCATGGCTGCACAAGGAATCTGAATTCTTAAATCTTGGCTACAATCTCACCCTTCCAAGAACCAGCTGTTACCATTTCTTGCATACTTCTCTTGCATACTTCTTCAGCATCCAAGAGCATACAGTTACCGTCCAACACATTTTTCCTCATGCTAGTATTGAAAGCTATTTATGAAGCTACCTTGGAGCTGATGATTCCTCTCCAGCACTACCACATGCGAATGCTATATTACAGTACCTGAATACAACTGTGTCTTGCAAAGAAAACATGTTCCTCACAAGTAATTTAGGCAAGTCTGGAACTAGAATTTCACAGTTTTAAGAAAACAAAACTTCAAAGACTTATTTAGCACTAGCCTAAATCTTTCTCTCATTTGTATTGTACCAACAGGGGAAGGATTTTTAATTGATTACTTATGAAAATCCCAGAAAAATCTTTCTGTCCGCAACCATATATGAATTTTCAATTTCATAAAATAATCGAATTTTTAACATCGTGTGAAGAGCTCGTTTAAAGTCCTACTGGCATTCAAAGGGCAGATGTTATTGCATTATATTTAACAGCACATTCCTTCCTCAAGGAGGAGGCACTGGAGAAATTTACAGTTTAGGAAAACTACTAGGAGGCACAACAGTGGTTTGTACAAACAGTGTAGCTGACTCGCATGACTGTGCATTTTAGTCTCATTCCTTTAAAGTGTCCCTGATCAGCTTCAATACTGTGCCAACCCTGCTGCAGATTCAGGCCAGGTCACTATTAGCATTACCATGCCCTTTCAGTTCTCATCTAACCTAAAATGCCCTGTCAAGCTTACTTTATCCTAACAGATTCATGCATTCCTGAGGACACGTTCATCAGTCTTTGCTCCTGAAATAATGCATCCCCTTCATTCCCAGTAGACTTTACTTAGGAGAAACTCTTATGCATGGAAGCTTGCTGAAGGACACAGGGACATTAATGGATACTAATTGTCCAGCTCAATAGTAGGCACTCATGCTGCAGCCAGGGCTCTGTGGAGGCCAGAGCCAAGGAATATGGGAGAGATGTATGTGCAGAGTTCAGGTCAACACCAGACTTGGTTCCATGGTAGTATACTTCAGATGAAATACTGTTAGATGAAAAGTTTTTAACTTCCCAAAAGTTACTTCTTAGGGAGATCAGATCATTATGAATCAAATAAAGCTGCTAAGTGGAAATTATATTCAATAGCACCTTTTCCATTCATCAGTTGGTATTTAATTTCCTTATATGAAACTGCTTACACGCCATTTTATTGCTTTTTACAATCATTTTGGGGATGAACAGTCCTCTGCTTTGTTGTATTACAAACTCCCTATAACGCAGATGACTTCAGTCTTTTTTTCAACGTTCTCCTTTTTGAAAATGAACTATTGAACTGCATGCTATATTGGAAGTGCTGCTGAACCATGGCTCCATACAGTAACATTATCAACTTTGTTCTTTATTCCTTTCCTAACATAGATGTTCTCTTTTTATGCTAGCAAGTATGTGGCTGATGTTTTCACTGAGCTATCACAGTGACCGAGGGACAGTACCAAGAGACCAAGAGGCAAATCTGCTTGGTATTCATTATCACATATGCAGAAATAAGGTTGTTTTTTGCTCCCCGCGCTCAACCTACACTGAACTGTTTGCCATTTCACCATCTAACACGCAGTCCGCAAACCTTCAGATTTCACCCCTCCTTTTCATATGGAATTTATTCAAAATACCCAATACTTGAACCTTTTCAGCTGCAATGGTAGAAGGCTTGCTGACATAACAATTCATATGGTAAGAGTCAGCAACTTAGAAATCCCTCCTAGTTTCACAGCTTTATGCATTTGCATAGAAGCTATGAAGTTGGAAAAATACTACACGTGAATTTTAATACAGGCTTGAGCCATCTGGTTCTGTGCATAGCAGAGAAATTTATTCCAGCTACTAGGCATTCAGACTCGAGGGCACAGACGAAGCAGATGGGGTTCTTTCAGCTGCATAGCAACATTAAGATACTGTTACACTGTTCTCAGTGTTTTTTACCACCTCCCTGCAGCAACATAGGCAAGTATGTAAAGTATTGAACCACACAAACGAAGCTGGTCACACATACACGAAGGAAGGTACAGAAGTCATTTGATTGGCCCCAAGATCAGCAGTCACAAAAGACCTAAACAGAAGGGCTGAACAAAACTCGAGTGTTTTGTCACTAGGTAAATGTTTACAAGGGCTGCCAAAGCATTAGATGGAGAAAATATTTGCAAGTGAAAGGGGTTCAAGTAATACAGGCAGTTATATCAAATGCTCACAGTAACAGTGAAAATTTTCACATCATCAGTAGCACTTGACAAACGTGGTAAAGGATGAGGAACCATCTTCCCCCAGGCCTCATGACCTAGACTTCACTATGAGCAGTCTGCTGGCAAGCAATACAATGTCAGATTCATTATTTGCAGGTACTGTAGGAATAAGTACATCGCAGGTTAGGTGAAGGACAAATATTTTGAACCCTTGCACTCTTGCCATGTGTAGAGATTTGTTCCAGGAAAGGGAGCAGAGGAAGCAAGCTTAAGACTGCTGTGTAAACACAACCTACTTAGCTGCCCAAGAGAAGAACTTGCTCATCTACTTTGACACTTGAGAAGAGGATGTTCTTCCTCATTTTTACTAATCTGACAAAGTAATGGAAAAAAATCCCCACACTTTATTTCTATATCCATTTATTATTTGAGTCTGTAAAAATAGAGAACTAATATACAACTACATCTAGCTCGATTTTGTAAAATCAATCTTCATTCAGTGAGATACCAATGTACATTATACATTAAAGTTGTAAGAAAAATACTGATATTTGACATTTTAAACAAGTTCATTCATGTAAAAATCACATTGCAAGTAAAATGTAATTAGAAAATACATAATATTCACAAAAATACACATGTTAAAGACAGCTTGTGAGAACATTGTCCTAAATTTAACTCAGCTGTGGAAAAACCCATATGATTCACAGTTAGGCTTGACTTATCCAGTACCAACACAGAACTTCAAGGTAAATGCATCTTAATTCTATTCAGAATTTGTTCTTTTTTTCTGTTAAGGTGCACTTAAATCTCCCAGTCTCAAGTAAGGAATGACTTGATCTCCTCACACTGTGCATGTACACAACACATAATGCTAGTAAAAGAAATTTTAATTTTCCATTGCATTTTGAATTAATTTGGATATTTATAAATTAGTTTATAAAATATGGATTGAAAAGACAACTTACATAGACAGGATACATAGTACACAAAGATTACATTAATAGCAGCGTAATATTGTCAATCATGCGTAGAATCCTTGCTATCACTTTGGGATTTTTTTCTTTTTTTTTTTTTTGCTAAAAGATAAAATCTATATAAAACAGTCAAGCCTTTAAGGATTTTCTTCCAGGGAGAAAGTTGTAAAGATGTTAAAAATTTAGGAGGTAGTAAATGAAAGGCTAACAATATCAGCATATTTTTAAAACCTTTTACTGAACCCCAGTGTGTCATTTCTATATAAAATTAAGTTTAGACACTCATAATCAACCACTGATCATCCTGATGTAACAATTTAACAATATTTTGTAATTAACAGTGTATGCATTAGTAAGATACGGAAAAACATCAGAAACTTTATGGTAACTGCAGCATTAAGCAATTACATGCTGTGCAGTCTGTCACTCTAAATATACACTTTGAGAAAAAACATTTTTAGGTTTATTCTGCAGTGTTCACATCGAGTCCCAAATGCTTAGGTTTACTACGTTTCCAAATTTCTGTAAAACAGAAAATGAAGTGTGTCAAAAAGAATATCCTCTCATGTTTAGATTAATCACTTTGCAGGAAAGGTCCTAAGGATGAATCCTCATGCAATTTAGAGTAGAACCCCAGTTAAATTTCTACAAGTCCTTAATACTGGCATATTTATTCAAAATATTCATGCTTCTGTTGTAAGTACAGATTAGGAACACACAGAGTTTGGCAGCACATAACCTTGGGTGTTTGTACCTAAGCAGTAAGTTACTTCACAATGCTGGAATTCTTGGACTCAGCCGTCCTGCATAAGTTAACAGCTCAAAACTTTTATCCAAGCTGCAAAGCACTGATATAGCACATCAGACCCACAGTGTATTTACACTGAAGGAAAAAATTACACCTCTATTAAGTGCACTACCAGTTCATTTTCTGTATCTGTGGAACCTCATCTCTCTTCTCATCCAAGTGCCTTTATTCCTTCCATTATTCACAATACATTCAAGTAAACAAAAGGCACAGAAGTGCAAACTAGCATAATAAATGAAAGTCACCCTCCACTGATGATTTCATACAGGAAGGAAAAGTCTTTTGATAAAGGAGAAAAGACTTAAGTAAACAATCTTCCTTAAATAAAGGAAGCATAGAGCAGCACTGACAGAAAACGTGTATTTAAAATCTACTTCTTGCAGAATGAACATTTACTTTCCTTATTTCACACTAACTGGATGCAGTTACTGCATTTTTAATAATTAGTAAAATACTTGAGAATTCCTGATCATGTTGCGGAAGATTCTAGGGCCTCTCCAAATGTGCACTGAAGAACCCATAAATAAACCTGACAAAGCAGAACTGTAACCTGTGTTTGCAGAGCACCTTTGTCTGTTATGTCAGCTCTCCATAAATCAAAATGGGGACAAATACATGTCTTGACAAATACAAGGACTTCAACTCCAATGGTACTGAAGACTTGAAAAACTACTGCTCACCAGATACAAGTTCATTGAAGTGTGCATTCAGTGAAATTAAACAACAGTAGTTTCTGAAGAAAGTTTGTATCAAATACAAAAATATTAAATTTCAGCCTCGGATATCTTATGAAGACTCCTACAGATCCCTTAACATTAAACTCATAGTTAGCCTCTTGTTAAAGCTACCAGAGGTAGATGCTTCCTCAAGATAGAGTGTAGGAAAGAAAGGGTTAGTCTCCTTTCTCACTCATCATATCTCTCCACAGGATAGAACACACTTCCAAAACCACAGACTACTGGCTCTTGTAAGCACAGTACCACAGTACAGAACTGGTAGCATCCTCCTCTCTGGGAGGCTGAGACACTTCTGGATTGCTGGTGAGAAGCTCCATCCTTCCTTCTGCCCAAGCCTATCAGTACTGATCTCATTTTTCTGACACAACTTATGTTCCCAGAGACAGGTCTGGCTGGGAACTGAGTGCCAAACTGGTAAAGCAGGAAAAGGGAAAAAGAATGCTTGGAACTTCTCCCTGCAGTTCTCCTGCTAAGTCCACAGTTGATCACACACATACTTCTGTGCTTGCAGTAACAGAACTTACCAATATTTTGTTTGACATATAGCAACTCTGTCATATTCAAAAAACCCAGCCAGTGGTAAATAGAAACAAGCATTTACAGGTTAGTTCACTAAAATTCATAATTTAACATCACATGGCAAGCAAATTATTTGAAACCTCATTCTGATTTAAAACTTTTTTTATAATCCAGGGATTTAACTTCAGGTGCTCTAAATTGTTCAGATTTGAAGAAAGTCACTTGTTACCTAATGCAGACTCACTACAACAAACCTTTGCTAGTAGAAACCTTTACAGCTTCTACTATGACTGCAGTTGCAACACAGATTAGATTTAATTTCAATAGCATTAAGTTTACATTTGATTCCTTCAAAACTTACAGGGATTAGCAACTAAATCCAATGATACCTTTAAATACTGCAAGCTAAAATGAGAACAGGTCTTTGATATGTTAAGACTTGCACATTTGAATTTTAAAATCATAGTAATTAAAATGAAGCTTGCCTGGCCATTAAAAATGTAGAGGTGTGTGCCTAATGAGCCTGTGGTTGAATAGTCTCTTACAAAGGAAAAGTCAACTTTAGAAGCCCTTACCTTCAAACCCAGACTGCTGTCAAAATTTTCTGACCATTATCTCACCTTTCTATTGCTCCATGTGTCTGTCATGGAAGTAGACAATCACAAATATTCCTTCCCACATCACCTCCTGCTTATTTTTCAGTTGCCTCCTTCACAAACAGTTCTGTCATCTGAACAACAGTCCAACACAGGAATAAAGTGGCTAAAGAAGCTCCATCATACAGAAGCAACATCATCTGAACATGAAACCACAGTACATTACTCAACTTCGCACAATAATGGAAGTTTACTTCTATAGAACCAGTAGTATTCTGCATTTAAAACATTTTTAAAATCAAGTACCTTTAAAAGAAAGCTCACAGACATCTCCTTCATTTTCAACTTAAATTTTCTTTTCCAATTCCAGTCCTTTCTCAATTAACTTCCATCTTTATGAAGTATTTCACCAAAGTGCAGAATTAACCAAAGTTAGTGAACTTAAATGTAACTTTTGAGTTTCTTGTACTTACTTTTTCCCCTCTTTTTAATCTAACTGCAGTGCTCAGTAGTTGGAGAGGTACAAAAGTATTACATTTTAAGCCAAATAAAAACAGGGATGGCATCCTTAATACAACATACACCAACAGAATTTCAGAGTGTTATTATAGTTCCATCTTCTTCTAATGACTTATGATCTGCATCCTGTACTTCACATTCCATGCTAATGCTGCCTGCTGAATGATTCAAGTTCATCTCATGAGAAGGAAGGAATCCATTTTGTGTTGACTCGTGAAGAAGTTCAATTTGTGTCAGCGATTCGAGGCTCTCACTGGGCGGTGTGGCTTTCGGAATCTGCTGTGGCTCACCGCTATCTTCAATAATAATGTCCTCTTCATCGCTGTCCTCTTCTCCTTGCAAGAAATTTGCTAAAATATTTGGCGTGCTACTTGGAAGGCTGGATTCAGTAGATTGACCAGAGCTGCCAGAAGTCCGACTGTTCCTCACAACATTATTTCTCTGGTTTGCTGGTCTCACTGTAATGATGAGGTTACGGCTGTTTGCAATCATCATGTCTGTAACTTGATCAAGGCTTTTTCCTGAAACCTCTATTCCATTCACCTCCAGTACTTCATCATTGACAGCCAGCAAGCCTGTGCTTTGAGCTAGGCCACCAGGGACAAGCCTGGATATGAAAATCCCTGGAACCTTCTCTAATCCATGTGGTGTTACTCTAACACTAGAACCGTCTCGTATATAGAATCCCAGGGGTTTGTCAGTTCCGTATTTGTAAAGTCGTACCCTGCGATGAGTTTCTGGAAGAATATCTACATCTATAATAGAAGACACTGGTCTGAAGTCTTGTGGCATACTAATGACAATGTGCGGTTTCTTCTTGTGATTATCTGGACGCAACACATTTGATAAGACATTTTTCTTCCTTGTTATAGTATCTGTACCAAAGGCACTGTAGTCTGCATCTTCTGTAAAACAGAGCACATGGATGATTAAATCATTTATACATGGTCCATATTGCATTGTTATCATGTTTTAGCTTAGCAGAATGAAATATCTGATGTAGGTTTCTGGATTGCTATAGTAGAAACAGTTATCTCTATTCTTGGAATTAGAGCATTAACATTAAAGGATTCACCAAAGTCCATTAATCCTTTGTTTCCTTCTTTCAAAGGAAAGGCAGTACAAAATAAAAAAGCAAGTTCACAGCATTAGAGACACAGAACTACAACTGCTTGAGAGAAAGGTTGGAAAGAACAAATACATTCCTAGAAACATTAATTTTATTCAGAGCAATTCCACTTGTTTTCTCTCCTCAGGTTTCAGATCATTGGAAAAGAAAGAATGAAAAAGGGAAAGCAGCCAGTACGCCTATTATTGCCTAGTTCCTGGAAACCAGCCAAGTGACCTGGATTCAAACTCCAGAAAGCTTATTCCATTCTGCACTCTTCCCTGCCCCCATGCAATGTAGGTAGTAAAATGGCTGCAGAGCAAAAACAAAGAGGTCTTCCACATAAGAATTTCAGGCAAAACCGTTCACAGAACCAATGCTGGAACTGCCACAACTTGATACAACAATATGCAAATGGCTTAGAATTAACAAGCCTACAAAAGACAAAAAAGGCAAAACCAAAACACATATGCAAGCCATATAAATACTTCTAATGGAAGAGAAAACATGTTGTGGAAGCAATCCTCATGGCTGCAATGCCTATTTACTAAAAGAAGCTTCTATTTTTCTTTTAATTATGACTTTCCAGAACAGTGCACCAAAACATTCAAGATCTGAGTCCCCTTGCATTTACACTTAGTTTTTTTGCAGTGTTGCATAGATTCTCCCTCCCTCCTGCAGTGCACAAAAAACAACCAACAAAAAAAGTAGCACTAGTTGCTACTAACCCCGAGACTCAAAAGTTGGGATTTCATTATCATATCAAGACACCATCAGTGTAGCCAGGAAAATAAGAGAAATCCTATTACATTTCAATCTGTGATTAAAACCACTGAAAATGCTGCTCTAGTGTGAAATTTCAGGAAAGCTGTCAAGTGTGGATGAAGAAAGTACACAGTGAGAGTAAAATCACATTTCTTTCTCCCCATACTAGTATGAAGGTATCTGGATTCTTTAGTTGCAGTAAGGACAGAGAAAGTAGTTACAAAGCAATAGTTTAACACTATTTCAACTTAATAGTCACCCTTCCCTTCTCCCAGCATTAAGACTGAGGCTGAAAACAAGAGGTTGGACTTCGTATTGTAAAAGATAAAGGACAACAGGAAATGAAGTAAGTTTAAACTAGCCCAGCAAAAACTCTGAAAGATTTATTATCTCATTCGTTATGTTCACAACAGTAATAAAATAATTATTCACCACAGTTTAAAAAAACCAACCCAAACATGTCCTAAAAAACCCCCTAATGTGTCCTGATGCAACCTCAATTACATGCTTTCATTTCCGTTTGAAAAAAAATTTCACACCTAAAACAAGTTCTTTGCTAAAGCGATAACATCTTTTGCATTAAAGATTACAGAAGTTGTTGTTCAGCAACACAACTAACATAAAGGAGAACAGTTTCTGCAGACTGTTAAGACCACACAGACACACCATGCCCCGGCGTTGCTTTTATGACAATCTCAGTTACTGTGGGAGGACACAGCTGTGTCCCTAGAATTTTTACCCATCTGGCATAGCTAATTTTTACTTCTGCCATTTCTCAGATTTACCCATCTTTTCACACTGACTGGTATTTCTGCAAGAGCTACTAAATGGACAAAGGTTGCACTAATGCAAATGGTTCCATGGTACCACATTAGCACAGACACTCCACAGCCACCCCAGCTCACAAGAAAATGCACAATTCAAAGAGAGATGTGAGAGTGCAGAAGGCAGGCCACCAAGATGATCAGAGGGCTTTAGAACCTGCCCTGAGTAGAGAGGCTGAAGAATGTAGAAATTTCTCTCTGGAGAAAAAGACTCTGGGAGGAACCTCACCTTGGAGGAAGACATGGCAATGGGCAAAAATTACACCAGAGGAGGTTTAATTTCCATAGGTTGTTTGGGTTTTTTGAAACCATGAGAGCAACGAGTCTCTACAACCACCTCTACAGGAACACAGTGGAGTCCTCACATCTACATGCTTTCAAGATGCAACTGGAAGGAGAGCTAGATAACCTCATCTAGACTCCTTTTCCCATAAAAGATTGGGCCACAAGATCTGTCAAGACCCCTTCCAATCTGGGCTGTTCTATGATTTTATGAATTGTATAAGGAAAAAGCACACCTACACTGGCTATGCTTCAGAACAGTAGAACACTGAGTAATTCTTACTTTACTGGGAAGTCTGAAAGCTTCTCTCTGAAAAGCATGAAATTATTACTGTTCTTCAGCAAGAGAGGTTAAGAAGAAAAACAATTTAATTACAAGACTAATTTAACATTAGATCAACATCAAGCAGGATGACTATAGAAAGAGCCTAAGTCCTGTTCTTCAGATGGATAAGTGTGTTACATCAGTTTTATTCAATAATGGGTTGACTAAAAACAATTATACCTCCCAAACCAGACTATATCCCTAGTTTAACACACCTCCAAAAAATCAGACCTGCCATTTTTAATGTAAAATGCATTTTGAAATACCTACTGACTGAAGATAAGCCATCAAAAATCCCATACTCCATTGCTGAAAACTTCACATGCTGATTTTTCAGACAACATGGAACAATTCCTTTAACGTTTGCTTAAAATTTACCAAAGAAAACATGTGAGAAGCTTTGTCCTGATCTCTATTGACAACCCATCCAACCAGTTTCAAGTTAGATATCTGGTTGTTACATTGTAAGGATTTTTGCAATTCAATGAGTGTAATAACTTTAAATTTGGAAATGCAACTCATTACAACACAACTTGGAAAGAACACTTGTGAAATAGGATATTAGACAGAAGCACCTTGCTTTAAATATCTTTATGGTTTAATGCAAAGTAATGCAATGACAGCAAGAAAATGATAATATAGGTGAAGATTTTAAATAAATATTCAAGTCACTTTTGTCTGAATTAACAATGTTAATGAGTGCAAAGGTTATTTTTTTTAGGTCATGGATTTCCCCTCCCCCAGCAGCAGCTGGTACAAATCTTAGTGATCTCAAAAAACTATGAAATTTCTTTTGGCGCAATGCACATTTAAGTAGTGTAGACAGATCACATACTTTAGAACTCTGGTTTTATGGCTGCGTAACTAATGGTAAATTTGATAAAGCATCACTTTGCCCAACTTCAAAAGCCTCGCTTCTTTTTGTTCTGCAACAGTGACACATACGTCTAGGCATTTATCAGCATACTGCTTCAGAAGAGCTGTGTTCTTTGGGGAACTCTCCAGAGAGCCAATGAGTAAGTTGGGAGCTCTTGGCTTCATTAGTTCCATATTGTTCAGACCTTAAAGCCACATCACACTTTTGAATAAGCTCATCTAAAGAAAATTGCACATGCAGCATGTATTTGTACTAGAACACAAGTTGCAGATAAAACTCAGGTACAGAGTTTAGTGATGCATGATGTTTGTGCTTTTTCTAAAAGAGTTACTTTAGAAGCAGTACACAGGAAAACTGACAAACCACATTCACTATGAATGTTCTTAGAAGTGTTCTTCCACTGACACAGCTACATAAGATATTCAGTTTGGGGCTGCTTCTCCTTACTTAAATTGTAAACATTGAGTCGTGTCACAGAATTAGAGAAAGCATCTGGTATTTTAAACATCCTGCCTTATCTAACATGTAAGGTATTTGATATTCCCAGCTCACCACAGAGGGCTGAAACACTTCTCACCTTCACTGCAGGATCCCTTTCCTTCCACTCAGCCCTTCTGTGCCTACTTGCAAAGTCTGGCATGCCCTAGATAGATGAACACTTACACATTTAATACATCCAAGAAATAAATCTACTGTATCCTGCAAATGACCACAAAAGGTTTGCACTCTTTACCCACTGCTCAGATCTTGAACACAAAACTGCCTTCCCCAACAAGAAATGAGAGTCCACAAAAATCACCATCCAGCCTGCCTTCCTGCTATTAGTGTCTGATAAGCTTTAAAGCTTTCATCCAAACCAGACTTTTCACAGTTAGAACTCAAGCATGGAGATGACCCATAAAAAGACTGGCTTTGAGAGCAGTATTATGTAAATATATCCAAGTGAACAAACAGACTGAAAAGTGTTTTTCTGATAACGCTTTTTGCTCAAAAAACATTTATTAGAAGAGATACAAACTGTATATTTGCCTTCTGAATGCAGTTTTTAAATCAGAAATCGTAACACCAGGCTGGTGCTTTTGCTTTCAGAAACTCCAGTTACACGATGCACTGTTGAAAGAAAAGCATCCCAAAACTGCAAGCCTTATGTCAAAATATCTAATAAATTAAAAAAAGCACCAAAGGTTATTCAAACTGCCTCCGAGACACAAAGTTACATAATTTGTAGAAAAAAGAAATAGTGAAAGGTTGATGAAAACCCATCTCCCTATATCTCAGCCAAGAAGCATGGCTCTGTTTAACCTCTCTTCCACTGCTAAACACATTTTCTAAAGCAGTAGTTTTGAATATAAAGACATCTTTGTTCTGGCACCTAGCTAATCAGTTTAAAGCTGCAGCAGAAAATATCTCGGCGTAAAGCCAAAGGACAAGGTGTTAACCACAGATAGAGTTAAGGAGAATGCCCATACAGTGCAACAGTGATTTTTCCCCAGCAGTTTCAAGTGCAAGGCAGCACCAATCTTACTGCATGAAATATGTATAAAAAAAGTCCACAAAGGCCAGATCTGCTTTCAACTTAACGTTGTTCAAGATAGACATTTAAATATTTTCCCAAACTATTTGCAAAGCAATGTCGAGTTATCCCACAAGAATTGTATTTCCAAAGCCTCCAAAACATTGGTACATTGAAGTATAGAAGTGATTTACCTTTTTTTATAATCGCCAACAAATATTGTCTCTTTAGTCAGAAATTGTAACAAGATGTGGTGTTAGGACACTAATGTACACTTTTTAAGAAAAGGACATAGAATAGCTAGGACATTCCACAGAGTGCTGTTTAAAAAGCTAAACTCCTCATCACTAAAATAAAGCTTTGCACTGAAAATCTCTCTCAAAGGACAAATGAATTAACCAAAGAGCCCATTTTTTACTATATACAGGCACATCCACACAGAGCTTTCAATAGTTGTATGATATTGCAATTGAATGGCTGGCAAGTGAGTTTTAAGGACATTACAACATATGTATTTTGTTACCATCTCTGTTGTATTTACAATGCAAATCTCCCCACACTAAACTGCCCTTCAGGGCCTGTGTGGACTAAGTCCTTCTCCACCATTTTATCTTCAGTAAGACTTTTCTCACAGACAAAGCGACTCCCATACATCTGGATTTAATCAGGATACATCAGTTTAACCTTTAAATTCCAGATGTCAGCAGTACCTGTTAATCTGTTAAACTGCAGAATGAAATTCCAATAAGCAACTGTTTTCTGCAAGCTGATGCTATTCTTGGCTTGTGTAATATCAAGCTCTAGGTTAGATTTATCACTGAAGCAGTTTAAAATATTAAGTTGTTCGGTTAAATATTTTCCACCTTAAGACTCAATTAACGATGTGATCTGATTTCATTTCAATACAGAACCTTTAGGTCTCTTACTACTTTAACCAATACACATAAATACTAAGGACAGACAATGTTCTAGCTTTCATAAATTAGGAGTTAAAAATCAAAGAGTGGTTACTCTGACATAAAAATTTCTGAAATCTTGGAGTCACACTATCACAGCTGTCACTTATTTTGTTGCTCCCATTTCAGCCCCTTAAGGTGTTCCTTAGATGCCAATACACTAAGAAGTTAATACTACTTAGCCTAGATTGTACTGTAGTCTGCTCATACATTATGGGCTCTTTCTACAGATTGCACATAGCTTCTAAGTAGGTGAGAGAACAGAAAACATCCTGCCTTAAGAAGGCAAAAACTTTCTCTTTTCTCTACAGCAGCTTTTGACAAAGACCTTAATATCCTAACTATTACTGCAGGAAATACTAAATAAAGACAAAGTTCTATTGGAACAGGCAAATACATATTTCAGATTTAAGAAAATGGAAGAAAGCCACTAGAAGCCTTTGCAGGTAGAAAAGTAACTAGTGCTATTTATTATAGTTCCAAATCAGCCCAGATCAAAGCTGTCCCATCAACAGCAAGTATTTTTTCAGACATTTGATTTTCAATTTCAAAGGCAGAGCAAATAAGTATCTGTGCAATCAGGTGAAATTATCACACTTAAACCTCTGCAGAAAGTACTAAATATTCAGTTCATGCCATTCAGCTTTAGCTACAGGCAAATTACTACAAATAAATCACACACTCAATATATTACCTTATTTTCTATTCTATATGGTAAAGAATACTAATAGACTCAAAAGCTTCAATTGAGCCAACAGAAACAATTAAAATGGTCACAACTAATTCAAAACAAAGCACTGTGCTGGAAGTGCTGGACTTGGGTGCCAGCCTGGGTTCGTCATTCCCTAAAACTCCATAGCCAGAAGACTCCAGTCTTAAAGAGAAGGTGTTGACAGCTGATAATTTCTACACAGCATTTCCTGCTAATACATTTTTGACATACTTAAGTGGGTTTCTCTTATTTCTAGTTCTGTGCATTACATAAAAGCTATTATAAACTCCTCACACCAGACTAATAAGAAATAAATCAATCATACTTCAAATAACACTACAATTAAGGTATAAGGTGTTACTAATACCAGCATTAAACTATGTAACACTAGTGAGAATTTAAAAACATATGGTGTTAAAATATAAACTCAATAATCCCAGTCAGACAAAGTGGCTTATCTGTTCTCGTCATATGGCTGCTATAGGAGATTAAATGGAATCACAGACCTTTTCTACCTCTAGGTTCTACCAAAGGCAAGTTCATTTCTTTGACAGTCCAGGACTAAAAATGCAGGCCTTCCTAGCCTGTACTCTCCCCTCTACACAAACAAAACACATTTTGCTAGCAGCACTGCAGCTGGCAAACAGCCATAATGGTTTTGAATATTGTTTTTATGTCAGGCTGCTGTGAAGCTTATTCATTTTTTGGAGTGGGGAAGTTGATAAAAGCTTCTGATGCCCATGTACTTTCTAAGGAAAATAAGCCTGTCTTAGCAACCAGAAATAGTGCACATCTTTATAAAATAACTATGCAAGAAACAGTCTATTTGCTGATCAGCTGCCTCCTGACAGGAATGACACCTGCATATGTGTTATGTTAAAGGAGGGGGGGATCTGAAGAATTTTGTAAATAAAATAAACCCCTTTGCGATCTAGCCGGTTCCTCAGACTCAAGGGGCTAGGGGCAGATGGGTTTGTCCCTTATTAGGGGTGCCAATTATCACAGTCACAATGCATGCACACTCATATCTCTGTGTAGAAAAATCAGAACATGCAGTAATTATGTTTTCTGTACTTCTGTGGATTAAAACAATCTCAAACCACATCACTAGATTTCTCCCCTCCTTTTCAGTTCCATATGTTGAGTATGTTCTGAACAAAACAAGATCATCAAAATTTGATTTTCCTCTTTATAAACTAGAGCAGACACTAGAAAAGACAACCAGAACTATCTGTCTAGAAGAGATCTATTTTTAAAGGCCAACCAACAAACTGATTAACACTCACATCTGAGGTCTGCTAAATCAAAATGAGCTAGTTATTTGGAAAGCATCAAAATTCATTATTAGGTCAGTGTAGTACAACTACTATATTAAAAGGCTAGTCTTTAATCTATATTGACATTTAATACTTCAAGTAATAAGACTTTCAAGATTCCATTCCATCCAATAATGGCCTCTTATCTGATCAAGATCAGATTTTTGAGTGAAAGCCATCTAACATATGAAGATTAAATTTCTAGAAAATGCTGCTTTCTAGTTTTATGTAGTCAAATTATTTTTATTTGACTAACTAAATACAAGCAAAAAAGCACAAAGTATAAATAGGTTGCCTGAGGAAGCTCTTTCAATAAAGATGAGTTGTTAGTGCCTTTAATGATTCATAATGATTACAAAATTCAACATTATGAAATAGGACTGAAGGATTTTTTCATCTCCATACAGTATACTATTTACTACTACACAGTATAAGTGGATAAAGAGATAATTCACTAACGTACCATACACTTACCTTTTCTCTGAATGAAAATCCGGAGTAGAGGATTGGCTGTGGAAACAGCTTTGTGATAATTGTCATCATTATTGATAGGCAGCAGATCTCCATGAATGTCCGTATATCCCACTAGAACATCAACATTTGGTATCTTATGCACATGCTGCAATAATCCATAGAATTCCTCAAACTTTCCAGGTTTGGATCTTTCCAGAGAAAATCGTCGAAATTCTGCTCCAAACTAGAATGAAATATATTTTACATCATTATTATGTAAAACCTCAAGAAACAGAATCATTTGATCACTAAACCAGAAATGTAACAAAATTAGAAGTGTGCTAAAACTCTGGTCTGGAGAAAACCTGTGCTTTTGAATATCATTGAATAATTTGGGCTGGAAGGGACCTTTATAGATTTGTCTATAACCCAACCTAGTATGCAAAACTTGTTTCCATTGTTCCATTTAGGTGCAAGTGTTCACTAATACAGAGGCTTAACATTTCAGTGACAAACTAGTGCAAGAATCACTTCAGATTCTTACATGCTTATTAAACAGCCATGCTCTGGGTAAAGACAGAATTTGTACCCAGCAGTGATGTTGGTGCCTCAGAACCAAGATTATGATTAACCTGCTACGGTATGTGACTACCTGGAACTTTTTCAGAAAAAAATCCAGCACATTTCAGAACAGTATGTATGGATTGTTACACAGCTGAGATTAGCCTACGCAAGACTGAGTAGTTTTCAGATTCCCAGTTATTTAGTCAAGAAATGAAAAGCTACTTTGACCTGAAGACTACAAAGAATGGCTGCTGCTTTTCAGTACACAGAAAGGTCTAGAGTAAGATAACCTCCTCAGTTCTGTGCTTACCTAATGAGAAATCTAAAGGAGGCAACCAACCACTACATCTTAAAATCATTCAGAATATTTGCTGGAATGATTAAGACTCAAAGCTCAATTGCACAGTAATTTAAAATGAGGTTGTACTCAGGGAATAAAACAGACAAGATCTGGAAGATACTAAAAAAGAAGAAAACAAACCACATTTAGTGACTGGCACAGTGCTTGCAGGGGAAGAATTTGCATTTAGTATGTTAAATCATTCAACAAAAAAAAAAAACAAACACCTCAGGTCCCTCATCCACTCAAACTGGTCTCCTCAATCACCTATAAAATAGACTCTTATTAAAAAACTATGCTAGCAATGATTCAGGAGTAGCAGCCATAAGGCTAAACTGCATGCAAATAAGAGTAAGCATTTGATATAGCCAAGATAAATAGTAATTTTAGCATGTTTAGCTTGTAAAATTACAGTATTCTACCCAACATGGGCAGGACCTAAAGTAAACAGAATACTGAATAAAAATTACTCAATAAGCTCCATAGCAGGCACATACAAAGTAACAGAGATGGTAAAACAAATTAAAAGCATTGCCTCAAGTTTACTAAAAGCAGACCAGCTTGTATGCAACTCAAAATGCAAACAGAAGAACCATTAAAAATAGAAAATAAAATTGGTTGGTGGAATTTTCTGGGGAATTCTATTGCTGACCTAGAGGAAACAGTAAGGCTTTAAATAATTTCTTTAGTGAATTTAGTTTTAAGCCAAACAGAAGGGCACACAGAACAAAACACTCACTGAAAGTTTGAGCCTCAGTATCACATACTTGGGTGTAAGTTATACACAGTAGGTGTAAAGGGGCACATTACCTCCCTCCAGACCAACCTTTACCTCACATTTTATTACAACGTTCAGCAGAATAAAAGCTTTTAAGAGTTCCCACAGATAAACAAAGGAACGAAAATAAGGAGGCAAGGCCTCACTGTTAGCACATTTGTATCAGCTAATTGAAACATAGCACACTAAACCAAGATACAACTTCCAGGACCCCTCCCTTCCTCCAAAAAATTCTAATAAAGAAATTCTAGTTAGGAACATTCCCCTTCTAGAAATACTCCAACTACAATAACATTAACAATAAGGCAGGAGATTATTCATACCTGCTGCCCAGAAAAGCAAAGCCAAGCCTGCAAAAGGAACTCCCACCACGTCAGAAGCAGCAACTTCATCATGATGTCAGTGAGAGACTTTATCCTGTCTCACAAATCTTTCTTTAGCTATGTGAGGTATGTATGCCATAGGAATCGTATTCCAGCCACTGTATCAATTTCCATTATTTGGCTTTGAAAAACTATGTAGTTTAAATGTAATAAAAAGTATTTAAAAAAATCCAGCAATGTCACCATGGGTTTGAGTAAGCGTTAAATCCTACTGCAACAGTTTCTTGATTGTGGGGTTTTTCATATTTTACCGAGTGATTTCGTATGTGGTGCAAAACCCAAGAGACTAATCATCTGGCTCATATTTCCTTAATTGCCATATGCTCATAATATTATAAAGTAGATAAAAAATTACAAAAGTAAAACTACACAATTTAAAATTGTAATTCCCTGAAATGTTTTGATATCAAACATTGATCCCCATACCATTAAATAAATGGGCTGCACTTAAAAGTAGTTTAGAGGAGATGAAAAATTAAGAGTCTAACTTAAGAAGAGAAGGCTTCTTGCCACCTGAGCTCTTTACAAATGCATGCTGTTACACCAGCAACTCAGCTGGGAAAACACCACACTAAATAACACCCAGCAGGAAGTTAATAGATATACTCACTTTAAGTAGACTTACACTCTAAAAACACACCACACTCTGCAGCTACACTACAAGTCTATTGTTATGGGAGAACACGAGCTACAGTAACTATATATTGTATAAATATATTAGATTTCATTCTGAAAAAAAATAAAAAAATTGTCATCAGGCAGGGGAGGAGGTGGTTTTATACCAGATTTTTTTATCTGGAGAATGAAAAGTTCATTTGGGGGCCATTCTCAGGTTTCAGGTATAAAACCTGTTATCATGAGATATCATATCATCTATCATGAGATTAAACAACAACTTATTAATGTAAGGATTCACAAGGGCAAATTCAGACCAGCTAGCCAAACTGAACAAATTAGACTCATAAAAGGATTTTGCTCATACAGCTGCAACTACAATCAGACTGTGCTGGCACAGCATTGTCAGTTGGGGCATGATTATTGATTAGGAGTATCTAAATAAAGAGTGTACATTGCTGATAAGCCTTCAGAGCCTAGTCCACAGTAATGCTCCTCTTCACCTCCCACAGAAGCTTTCCTTCTTCCTCCTGGGAATCTATTATTTTCATAAAAGGAAGATGATTCCTGTGCTATATTAAATCAAGGTGCTGTTAAATAATGCATTAGCAACAAGCAGTTCTAGGAATGCCTTGAAACCTGCTTCTTAGTAGGCACTTAAGAGACAGTCCCTATTCATTAGAACTTCTGTCCTTCTCCATGCAAACACCAAAGACATCACACAGGTAAGCCCTCGATGTATTTTAAATCGTGGAAAAACACAGTGGTAGAACAGTAAGTTTAGGGCTGAGGCAACAAGTATTTTGATTGTAAGCACATTGTACTGATTGTTTTCAATCTTACAAGAACATAGATAAAAATTAAATACTTCAACCACAGCAACAGCTATGATTAACTAGTATTTGAAATCATAGCTGCTAGCAATCCCTGTACTTTCTGGTTTTGTCCACATGGAAGTTTAAATTAACGCTTCAAAACAAGGTCATCGTCATTCAGGCTCTAAAGACACACCATACCTTTCTAGAAGTTTCAGCACTACCTTAGCCTTATTTACTGCTTCACCTGTAACTGCTGCTGTTAACACCTGATTAGCAGGAAAGGAAGGTATACAATAGGAAACAAATGCATAGAACTACTTAAAAATAGTCCACACTAACATTTTTTTCTACATTCCCATGTAGGTGCCTACAATTCACCTAGACAATGAGAAGAGGGGTTTGACTCAAGTTACACACCTAATACTGCACATTCAACACTTAACACTGTTAACTGCAGAAAGACATGCCAACAAAATGCTACAAGTAGAAACCAGAAAAGAAACCGTAATTTCTTTCAGAACATCACAGTTTTATCTGCAAGATATCGTCTAACCAGAACATGAAAAACCATCAATAGGAGGAACATACGCATATTCACTCATGTAAAAATTTATGGATTTGTGCCAAGTTGTTAAAACTGTTGATTTAAGTCGCAACACAGACGCACACTTATAAAACATGGCCAGTGTAAAATCCTTGTAGACCCTAAAAGATGACAAGCTCTACTTCAAGCTAAGTAAGATAGGCTTACCACTATCAAGAGGCAGGACAGAAGCTATGCTCTAGCCCACCACAAAGGGCTGAAATACACAGTCGCTAAGTTAAACAAAAAAGAAGCACAGAAACAGTAGCTAAGTCAAACTTACATACTCGTTTCTCTAACTCAAAGGAAAAAACAGGTCTTGGGGTTTGAATCACAACTCAAAGCATCTCTTTAAGACTAGAAAGCCCAAACTTTTCCCAAGTATTTACTTATCTGTATGTCTGAATTGAATAAAGAACGGTGATCACCTCAACTAATCCGTTTTTTAAAACATTGATTTGTAAATTTCTTATTATCCCCCTGCCCTTCCAGCGTACCCTGTAATGGTCACTAACGGCGACCTCACTCCCCAGCTACGGACCAACTGAACAGCCCAAAGAGACCGAGCCGGAGAAGGGACAAGTCAGAGAGAGAGCAGAGGGGCACGAACCCCGCCCCAGAGCAGTCTCGGACGCTCAGCAGCCTAAGGGGATTCAAGCGACACTAGGGCTGCGCCCTGGTCTCTCTCCCCAAACTCCCCGGTACCACCTCCGGCAGGTGAGTCAGCAGCTCCCCGCCCCCCGCCCCACACCGCGGCCACTCGTCCCCGCAGGGCAGGGCCAGACCGGGCCGGGCCGGCTCCTTCCCGTCTCGATGCAGCCTCGGGCGCGGGGCCAGTACCCACCTTGCTCTTCACCTCCATAGTGCCCAGGCCCCGGCTGCCCGCGGCCCCACGGTGAGGCCGGTTCATGCCGCCACACAGTCGCTGTCTCGGTGTCTCGCCTCCTCTCTTGTGGGTACCCCCGGGCGCGCTGCGGGAAAGCGAATGGACAGAGGCAGAGCGGTGCGGCCCGATCTGCCAAGAGCCACAGGGCCCGCGGTCGCTCCCCTGGTGCTGCTGCCGCCGCCGCGACGCCTCTGCCCGCAGACAGGGGCGGGAGGCAGGGCCAGGGCAGCTCCTGGCACCTGCCGCGCGCCGACACAGCGGACAGTGAGCGGGAGGAGGCGGGGCCACTGCGCGGTGCTGCTACTGCGCCTGCGCAGAAGAGAGCGGGGAAGGAGGCGAGGTCGCGCACCTGCCGCTCGTGGGCACGCGCAGTCACTGTCTGGCGGGCGGGGCCGCGCACCTGTACCGGGCTGGACGGGAGCCAAGATGGAGGTGGTGACGCGGGTGAGCAGGACGAGGAAAAGGAGGAGGGGCTGCGGATGTGTGATAAAGAGCTTTTTTTCTTCTCTCTTCCTTGGGGAGCAGGTGTGGGCAGTGTCTCGGTTACCTTTGCCCTGCACTAGGCGGGGCTGCTCCCCACCTACTCCTCAGGTATCTCAGCGCGTTCCCTGTTTGCTGGCCCCAGGCTATTCCGCCTTTTTCTGCCGCGGGTGGTTCCGGTCCCGGTCCCGCACCATCCTTCAGCGCTGCGAAGCGCGTCTGGCATCGCTAGGCCTCGGCAACTCTGGCCTCAGCGCCAGGAGCTGTCAGGTCCAGGCTGTCCTGGGTGCGAGCAACGACACACCTTAGGCATAGAATCACAGATTGGTTTGGCTTTGGGGACGGTACTCAGAGGTCGTCCAGTTCCAAACCCACTGCCATGGTCAGCGACACCTCTTAACTGACCAGGTTTCCCAGAGCCCCAGCCAACCTGGCCTTGAACACTTTCAGGAACAGAGCAGACACAACCTCCCAGGGCAACCTGTTCCAGTACCTCACTACGCTCATAAGGAGGAATTTATTCCTAAAACTTAATCTAAATGTGCCCTCTTTCAGCTTGAAACCACTCCACTCTTTAAAATCGCTAGAGTCCATTGTAAAAAAGCCTCTCTTCAGCTTTCCTGTAGCCCTTTTAGGTACCAGCTGCTATGAGGTCCCCCCCGGAGCCTTCTCATGGTTTCATAGATGCTCTAGCCCTCAAACCATCTTCCTGTGTATTTAACACAGAAGGTACCCTGGCAACAGGTTGTGTATTGACAAATTGCATAAAGTAAGTGTAGACTGGAGTGAAATGTTGAGCTTTTATTTTCTAGATGCATCTGTGTGCTCATCCTACATGTAAAGGTTTTACCTACGAATAATGCAGGATCTGGTAGCATATTGGAGGGATTGTTGTAGGTTACTTTACTTACTCATTTAGTTCTGAGATAGATAATTATTTTCCTATAAAGGTCTACTTAGCTACCTTAAGAGAGTGACAGAGAACTCCTTAGTGGAGAGACCTTAACATCTGTATAGAAATTATGTTTCACTTACATAATTTTATATGTATTGGCAAGAAGACAGCATGTAGATTAATCCTGTAGATTGGCAAGGTGTGAGTATCTAGTCAGTTCTCTAGTCTTAGCTGATTATTAGTAATTGAAAAAGAAATACAGTGCTGAATCACTTTCAGGTTGATGTTTTTTATGCAGTTGATCTTAATCCTGTTATGCCAAAGGCAAAGAAATTGCAGCTATCATTCAAGTCAAGGCAAGTTGTAATTAGTTCAGAGGATATTGTTAATAGTTCAGTATGGTTTGCTGTCAGACAGTGTCTAGGGTAATTCAAACCTTCCCATCCTTTGTCTACTATGGTTTTGTGTTACACTGCAAAAGGATCTGCAGAGAATTTGGTCTGTATATTTGGACAATATCAGTGATCCTAGTGTAATAAAGATTACAAGTATGGGAGAGAGACTTCTATTTTGTTACTTAGTAATTATAAAATTGAAAGGAGTCTGGACTGTTTTCCATTCCTGTGTTCTACAGCATGCTGTAATGAGCTACAGGACAGCATAGACACGAGTGCAGGTAAAACAGAACAGTTCCTTCTCTGGGCTTTTAAAGCTATTAGAAGCTTTGGAAGATGATTTGTGCTTGAAGCTGTTGTGCAACTAATTTTATCACTATAGATTTATGGAGTATCGTCAAATATAAGTTATGTTTCAGTTGTGCATTCCTAGCATTGCTGGAGTGCCAGGTAGTGGGTGTGGCAACGTGCTTGAGGAGTCAGGGCAAATTCATTCCAAGTCACTGGAACCAGCCTAATAAAAAGTATTAATCACTGGCTTGCTTTCATCACGAGGAGCTGATGTATGAGGAAGGAATGTGATAAACAATCTGATTTCAGATAAAGGTAGGGTGAGAGGGAAGCTTTTTGTGCCAGTTGTAACACAAGTTTATAGAGCTTTCAGTCACAAGTTCTGTAAAACCTGTGATTCAGCCTCCATCAAAGTATTCATGGCACGTTCCAGTTTCAGCTTCTGTGAAGTTGAAAGACAGGTTTGGTTTCCTAATCTGGACAGATGGGGAAGTTTTTTGGGAGGCCTTTTTTTACTTAGTTTGTTTTGGCGTAGAGATTTGATCACCACATCCGCCATGGTGTATATAGTGAGATTCTACTGCAATGCTGCGTTCCCACTACGTTTGCAGTGGAACAGTATTACACATGGCCCTTCTGGGAGCAGACAGCACAGAAAGTGTCTGCCAGTGTCTCTTGACTGGTTTTTGATGATCCACCTAAACTTTTGTTGTATATAGTTCAAGGCTCTTGTTGGGTTTATATGTAACAGTCCTAGCTCAGAAGAGCAATTGTTAAATGGAGACTGCCATCTGATCTTGTATTGGAGTTGATGAGAGGTTGTGGAGTTTTTTGTGGAAAGAATAAAATGAAGGGGAAAAGAGAAGCCTTATTTAAAAACATGTTAATAGCACAGATTCTCCTGCTCTGTTTTAGAAAGATAAATCTGGCTTTCATCTTGATGCCTTCTGCAGTTCTGCTTTGTTAATCTTGAGTACCAGTTGTATTTCCTTACAAAAATGGGCATTTTCAAGAACAGAGTCCATGCTTGGATAACTGCATTTTCAGCATATTAGGGACAAATATTACCTCAAATCACTTTTACCTTCCCCTTAATAAGTGAGTGGTATGGGTAAGCCATTTGCGTCATAAACATGTCTGATGTTCACAAATGCAAGTAATACGGTAGAGCTCAATCTCTGAAGCCATGGAAATACATTTTGTGACATTCTGTTAACACTCCTGATCCAGGAGCAGAATGCAGTAATCTACAAATGTTGCAGAGAATTTGAGAAGGGAAGCTTGTTATGTTTTATCTCCATGAATGACAGTCCATACTGGCAGCACAATACAAATGCAAGAGCAAAGCTCATCTTAGCAGACCCCATTGCATGGCAGTTTAATTTATTAATAATAGTACTATTTCAATAGCAGTGTTATAAAAACTATTTTTTTTATCCTGAAATTGTGACAGTTGTGAGATTTTTGTATATTTTAAACTTGGTTTTTGAGATTTTAGTTTGGTTTTGAAAAAAAATAATTTTCTTGTGGCGGCAACCAGTAAGTTGGTTTAATATTGAATTGTAAAATTGATAGTGATTTAAAAGCTTGTTGCTTTTCTTGTGTAATAGTCAGCAATCAAATCCTACCAACAGTGTAGTGGCTGGAAAGTGCTCTCCTGCTAGGGACTGCTTCTTCTCTGGCCAGATCTTACCAATGTATTTTTTGTACAGGTACCTGGGAAGGCTTAAGAAGTGTTTCTGTACTGAAAGGAAAAATACTAAAAAATTGCAATATTTTGGTTTAAGTATCTACTATAAAGAAGTAAAGAGCACACAATTAGCAATTTTTTCCCTGCTCTTCCTCCAGGCACCTTTAGTTGTTATTTGGATGCAGTATTTACTTACCTGTCAGAACTAAATTAATTGGTTAATTTTAAAGTTCATGTATGAGATAATTTCCAATACAATACTTCTGGTTTTCTTAGGGATGTGGGGTTTTCTTTCACTTTATAATGTTTTTCTCATGTTCTATAAATCTTGACCCTGTTTTGGAAATACATTTAGACTTACTCACACAAAGTGTTCCTGTAAATTAATGTTAAAGGTAGATACCACCCTCAGAATGTACCGTTATGGAATTATTTATTACGTGTGAGAAACCAGTTAATTATTTCAGGTTTTCTTTTGCTTTTCATTCTGAGTGGGAATTCTGGTCATCAGACCCTCAGTGGAGGATGTGTTGCAGGTACTTTTTGGAAAACGTCTTTGTCCCAGCAGCAAATGATCAGCAGGATGTTTCTGTGATTTTTCTTGGTAGATGCTCTGGCAGGGCTGTTGGACTAGATGATCTTTAGGGGTCCCTTCCAACCCCTAGCATTCTGTGATTCTGTTTGATTCTGTGATAGATTTGTGAAGGTTTTTGAAAACACTTCCCTAATGAGTCAAAAGCTGATCCATTAATTTGTACTCTCCAAGGATTCCAACCAAAATAATTAAAAGCTTTTAAAGCTTTTAAAAAAAAAAATTCCTTTACACTTTGATTAGTACAGACTAAAACTTTAATTTTGCCTCTTGCTTAGAGAATTCAATAAAAATGTCTGTCTTGTAAACCTTTTGGGATACTTTGCCTTGAAACTTGTCTGAAAAGTGTTATCTCTGAGTAAGATGATGCCCTCTGCTTGTGGCTATAACCTAGAACAAGTAATAACTTCAAGTGCCATCTGCTGCTTGACATGTACATGTGCCCTTTACTACAAAGGGAGTGGCAGGTGATCATAAAATTGTGACTGCACAAAATATACTTATAAAGCAAATCATTACGATTTGTCAGTTGTTAATTTTATGTCAAACAAGTATAAGCGTGAACTTTAAACTGAACAAGCCCCTATGGATACTAATGGTGTAATCTTTTATGAACAGCCAGTTTCTGTCACACAGCACCTTACTTTACAGCGAGCTTTGGACCCTGATGTCTGTTCATCCATCTCCTTGTCCTCCAGGGTGGGATGATTAAACACTCTGCCAGGGTGTTACTTACAGCAACTCTTCGTAGCTCTTAAAAGTCTACAGCTCCCCTGCGCCGAGTGAGCCTCCTTTGAAGAGCTCACGAGTCACACTTGGGCCGGCAGGGGTCACCATAACGCTGTCGGCCGGGGTAGCGCCCGCCCCTGCGGCACCCCCCGCGCGGAGACCGCGCCAGCGCGGGGTCAGTACCCCCACGACATCAGCGTTGGCTCTCGCAGTTAGTTGCAATTGCATCCCTGTTTGCGTCAGAAGTCTCCAATGTGATAACTACTCTTCTAACCTCAGCCGTGTTTGTCATTGTACAGAAAGTTAATCTTGTAACGATTTAGAATTTTATCGACCTCAATATAAGGAAGGCGTTTTGATGCTTGAGTGGTTCCAAAGAAGGACAAAGTTGATGAAGGGTCTTGAGAAGGGGCCTTATGAGGAAGATCTGAGTGAGTGGGACTGGTTAGTCTGAAGAAAAGGAGGCAGAGGGGAGACCTGATTGCAGTCTGCAGCTACCTGAAAGGAGGTTGTAGAGAGATGGGAGTTGGTCTCTTCTCACAAGTAAGAGTGATAGGACAAGAGGAAAGAGCCTCAAGGGTATGTTTTGGTCAGACATTAGAAAAACCTTGGAACAGGCTATCCAGGTAGGTGGTTGGACTACCATACCAGGACATGTTCAAAATATCTGGAGCTTAGGGACATGGTTTAGCAGTGGGTTGGTACAGTTAAAGGTTAGTGGTTGGACTTGGTGATCTTGAAAGTCTTTTCTAACTTAAGTGATGCTATGATTTATTGTTGAAATTTTAACATGAAGTGAAGTGACATTTTAAGACAACACAAAGCAATTATTTAGAACATTTTTTTTTAGGAAAAGACAGAACAGTTATTGTCTTTAGACAATTCAAATTAGGCCTTTTCTCCTCCGGTGTTTTTACACACGCATGCACAGACAAGTCAAACCCACTATGGAACTATAGAGTGTAAACAGACAGACGTTTATACACTAACATAATAGAACTGTCACTGTTTGTTAACCAAATAGTACTGATGTAGTGCTAATAAGTAAAAATAGAAAAGTACAAGCCAATGGAAGTAGAAAAGCAATTCCATTTTCTCATGTATGTCACCTTTGGAAATACAGAATCCATGTGAGTTCAGCCACTGTCCCAGTTGTGTCCAGCTTTTAGAACATATTCTCTGCATCTGTTATCTCTTAGTTTCCTTCCTGAGTTATAATACTGTGAACTATGTCCTGCAGTGCAGGTAGATGCATAAAGAAGCAAAAATAATAATGAACTTGGAATTATGGCTCTGTGTAATTACTATACACAATTAGAACTATGGCTCTGTTAATCTTACTTTAACACACCCTCGGAAACTCCTCAGTGAAAGCTCTTTGTTTAGGGGTCGTTTGTCGTAACATGGTCTGAAGTTTGTTGTGTCACAGTAATGAAAGCATCCAGTCAGTACATTGATAGATTAATAGATCACCTGCTTCTGATGACTTGGAACTTACTAACATTGAAGCAGCATGTTAAATGAAAAGAATATAAAATGAAAGAAAGATGGGGTAGAGACACAAGGAAGTGTTTGCATACATACTACTTTCTTAAGAGCAGCAAGAAAAAGAATTGGTTTCTCCAAGTCAGCCTGGTGTAAGGGAGAACAATAGGCCTAATGTGGGGTTGCTAGCTGTTACTATTACAAGCAGAGTTATGGCTTAGAGTAGCCTTTCTACAAATCAGTGTGAGCTAGATTTTCCTGAGAAGCCTGGTCTGCTCTCAGAGTTTGCTTTCTGTAGTTCATTTGATTCAGACAAGAAAATCACTTCAGTACTTAAACAATGAAATTATAACAGTTAGATTAAGCCAGAACACTGGTGAAGTTGAGGTATGATGTTGTTGCAACCATCCCACTAGACGTTGAGTGGCAGAATCTGTGCTATCATGAAGTGCTTTGAGATCCTTGGAAGAAATGTATGAGTGTTTTTGTAATGTGCCTGTAGGTCTGAGAGACATCAGAGCATGTTTTATTTTTTCTTTGTAAATATTACAGTGGTGCCAGCAATGGAACATTTACTGCTTTTCATATGTGTAAGAATACTAAACATATGTATTTTTAAAGGACATTCCAGAAAAATGTGCAGCTAGCTTGTAACAATAATTTGTAGGGTTGTGTCCATTGTTTTCACGAATATGTAAATTGTTAGGTTACAGAACTCCCTTTGAACCCTGCTACATAATTAGCTGCACTAAACATCAGTGTTCAATTTGCAAAATCTGTAGCCAAGTGTTTCATTAGAATTTCGTGGAAAATGAGAATGTGAACAAAACCATAGAGCAAATAATCTGACATGCAGTTAAAAATAATGAAACCCAAGCACCAGGCACATAAACACACCAAATGAAGACACAGCAATGAAGATCATAAAAACTAAACTGGAATAAATACACGTAAGGCCAACACTCAGCTGAAGCAAATAAGACATCTGCACTGTGACTGATGGAACCTTGCTCGTTTGCATTAGCTAAGGGTCTAGCCTGTGAAATTTATTAAAAGTCTCATGTTCAGGAGGAAATGACAGGAACAGTAAAGCGTTTTTTGTCAACTGGTTGCATAGGGCTCCTGCAGAGATTTGGTATCCTGACAAATGTCTTCCTGCAAATCCAGTTAAGCTGATTTTAAGTCACCCCTGTGTTCTCCACCCTGCCGTGGTGCTGGCATGCCAAGACCTGGGTCTGTGCTTAAAATGCTGTAGTTCACAGTCTGTGCTTCAGTGTTGTCCTGTACTGAATTAGCTGTGTGATGCTGTTCACATCAATGAACACAGCTGTGTGATGCTGAGTTTGGAGCACTCATCCAGCTTTGCTGACTCTCCCCTAAGACTGAAGAGCCTGAGCAGAGAGGCAGGACATGGAACTGCATCTTGAACAGCTGGCGGGGATTCTTCAAGCGGTGTGATTGATCATAACCATGCCAAAAACGAGGAAAATTAAGAGAACCACTAATAGAGTTAGTGAATTACATCATGTACAAGCCTTTATGTTTGCATATCCTTGCTTTTCCTTGCTAGTTTCACCAGTTCTGATACTAGACTTCTCCATGGTGTATCACCGTAGCCTTTTTCAGTGCTGCAAGCCAATGACGGTTTCAGGATCTGCTATGAAACCTCTTTTACCAGCATCTCAGCATTGTTCTTTCTAATATATATAAACCCCAAAGTGCTTGAGTTGTTTGCTAAGCCAACTCTACCAGCCCATCTGTTTTTGTGCCTTACTGCTCACTTTCCTGTGTGTCAATTCCCTCATGTATCTTCTTAGAAAGATATTCATCTGTGCAAGAGATCTGCCATTGCCTCTTCCAAGACTTTCTTTTATGTGTTCACAAAAAGAAGTAGAAATCCTAGTCTGTGCTGAGGAAAGTACTGAAAAATCACTGACTCTTCCCTGTCAGGTTCTTGTGTGGGATCTCTGTTCATCTGGTATGTTGGAAACTTTGTGTTTTATCCTCATGACTGGGGTATCTGGTACATGTCGTGAATGTTGATGAGTGTGGTCAAGAGGGGAGTAAATACTATTGCTAATAACGTTACTGTAAGAGCATGTCCAAATTCCACACCCTCAGCTCATTTTCCTGATGGGGAGTGTCAGGCTTTCTGTGCTCTCTGTCACTCGGTCCATTGACCTTGTAGGGAGCTGGTGCTGAGCACAGAAGGGAGATGGAAGAGGGGTGAGACAGCCAGTAACCCAGGGTGCTGTACCCTGGGCAGGAACACATTAGTGTTTGCAGAAGGCCCAGCAAGACAATGCTCAACAGGGAAAGAGGTGTGACTGTGTGGGTGTGTGGTGAACTGAGAAACTGGGGGATTTCAGTCTGCTTTCTACATCACAGTTCCACATCTTTTTGCCAGGATTATCTGGAACGTGTCTGGGAAGCCAGCAGAGGGAAGCTGAATCTTGAGGACCAGAAGCAACAAGGTCAGTAGTGGTCAGAAGCAGCAAAGGCTTGGAGTGAGGTTTGATTAATGAGGGATCAAAGACCCAGCAAGTTAGAGAAAACATATGGGAGGACAGGAGTGGAAAAGGGAGGAGGCAACCGGAGAATAATGAAGACAGTTGTAAGAAGAGGGAGAGTGAAGAGAGAGCATAGGGTAAGGGGAGAGGAGCGAGCCCTGGGTGGGAGGTTGGGAAGAGTGGAATGGGAGTGCAGGAGAAAAAGCCTGGGAAGAGGTGAAGGGGCAGGAGTTGGGGGTGGGGAGGGAAACGGAGGAATAAAAGGGGGGAGTCAGGGGAAGATGCCCCCTGTGTGCAACCAGTTTGCCGTTGCCCTGCGGTGTGGTGAGCCCTGGGGTGGAACAGCCGGAGTGGGCGCGGGGCACCGGCGATGCTCCGGGATAACTGCGGCGGGTCCAGGCCGTGTCCGTGGGCTCGGCGGGTGCCGAAGCTGCGCTACCCGTTCATAGCCCTGGCCAGCACTGGGGGGCAGGGTCGGAGAGAGGAGGAGGCGGGAGGCAGCGAGCGGGACGGGGCCATCGACATCCAGCAGCAACCCGGCGCTGCGGAGCTTCCTGGAAGAGGAGTGCTGCTGGGACCGGCAGCGGCGATAAGCGGCGGCTATCGGGGCCCTCCCGCGGGGGCCGGTCCGTCCGTACCTCCCCCGCACCGCCGATACTGCTGCGGAGCGGTGCGGAGCAGCAGGTAGGACCGGAGGAGTGCGGAGCCGAGCCCGCGGGGAACCGGCTCCGGCTGCGGGCGGGGGAGGCAGAGGCACCGGCGGAGCGCGGGGGGCGACCTCCGCCTACCCGGCGGCCAGAGGAACGCAGCGGGGTCAGCCAGTCAGAGACAGGACTGCGAGAGGCAACAGCACTGTATTGGGAGCTCGGAGGTGAGAGGTGCAAGGCATTGCCAGGGGATATGTCACCTACAAGGGGGATGTGCTCCTTGTAAAGGGTCATGTCACCTCTAGGAGAATATATAACCTCCTGGGGTCTATATGACCTATAGAGGGGGTTATGTCACCTGTGGGGGAGTATGTTTTCGGGCGCGCTATGTCAACTGTATGTGCAATAGGCTCCTTAGGAGTGCTGCATCTGTAGTAAGCAGACTCGGGACGATGCTGCTGTTCCCACAGAGGTTTCACTGACACAGAGAAGTGTGGTAGCTTCTTATCCGGGGTAAACACATCCAAGAACACCCAGGGATGTGAACTCCTGGCTGGAGTAGGGTTAAAAGTAAGAAGAGCAGGACAGTGCTTATGCCATCCTGTAGTGTTTGCATATTGAAAGTATCATTGTATGGGCTCGTTGTATTTTGGTTAGCTCTTTTGGTCTGTGCAGCAATTGCATTTTATTTGCTGGTAAATATGAATTGAGGTTCTGGGTCACAGCCCAGTTACACTTTGCTTCAGACAGAGTTTAATTTCCCCTTTAAAAAAGTGTTTCAGATGACTTGGGCCACATGGAAATAGGGTATGTTCATCAACAAAAGAAGCCTGAAGAAATTAGAAAAATAAGGTTACATACTTTCTGAGCCATTTCTGGAGTACTGAACCAGAGTTACAGCACAGAACCAGAACTGAAAACTCCTGGTTCAGTCATTTCCTTTGTTGGGATCAAGACGTAGTCTGTCTCTACCTGTGTTTTCACAGCTGTAAAATGGGAACTACACCTATTAATGAGGGGCTTTACGTATTCTTATTAGAAAGAACTTAATTAAAATTAAAAAAAAAAGCTGGGCAAGATCATTTGTAGGGGTAGTAAACAATTCCAAATGTGTCTAATGGAACTTGTTGTGTGGAGAGACACATCTGTGAAAGATGTGTCTAAAGGAACTTGCATGTTAAAAAACAACCTCTCTGTTGTATTCATTTCTCATGCAGTTGATTACACTGCTGCTCTGAATCCTGCCGAGCAAATGACGTAACACCACATGTAGTAGTGCAGGAAAATCTGCCCAAAACCTGTCCAAATGGTATGGAGCTGTTACTGAATGGCAGGCAAGGCCTACTTTATGCCCCAATTCTAGAGAGAAACTTTTATGAGATACAGCCTGTGTAAAACAGTAGTGAACTACTTGGTAAATTTCTAGCTTGGTAAATTTCTCTCTGATTAGAGTGTGAATACTGTTTAGAGGAATTAAAAGGCTTCCCTGAGATGACAGGTCCTGTGTTCCTATCTAGTGCTTGATTCTTGAGTCAGTAACAGCAGCGAAGCAGTGGTGTTTCTATTAACAGCATGGAGCCAAGAAACAGTGAGTTATGTAATGGCATTCCCTAAGGGCCTGTATAAAGATGAGATGATTTCCGTCTGTCAAGACAAAAGGCAGCAGTTGCTCTACAATGTTCAGTTAGGAGCAGTCCAGGCAGGGAGTTGGGACCCTGTAATATCAGACCCGCCAATGTCACTTTATTCCTTTCCACAGCTAATTCCTTCATAAATATTCTTGTGTGATATTCTTGTAAAGAACCTGAGAAATGGAATTGAGCCATTGGCCAGAAAGGAAAACCAGACTCAGTCTACGGGGAGGGTAAAGTTAATGGTTTTAATGTGTCTCTTTCTTGGGAGTTTCAGGAGTGATAATGTGGAGTTACAATGCACCAGGACAAAACAGAAGTTCTGTGTGTGGAAATTTGTACAAGGTAAAGCAAGGGAGTGAGAACTGTCTCAAGAGGTTTATTAATTATGTCGTTTGGATGAAATAAATATAAAGAGTAGATGGAAGACATAGGAGATGTTTTATGTAAAATAGCAGGTTTTATACTAGTGAAGTATATACACAAGATCTTAGCCAAAAGACTGAGAAGAAGGGAACAGACAAGAGATGAATTATCCAGACTGTTATTGGCCAGAACAGGGTTTTGGAAGGTGATTGGCTGGTGACAATCCAAAACTGCACAGACAGTGAGTCTTTAAAAAGAACATCAGCCAGCCTTTAATGACTACAGGTGCTCAGGGGCCTGGGTTTAATTCTGACTGTAAGATAGTGCCTCCAGAAGTACAAAAGGGACATACATATTTATGAAATACAAGGTTTTTCCCCACTTTTTTTAACTTTTCCATTTCTGTTGCCAGTTTTATTCTCTCTGAACACATATTGCTTTAAACAAATATGTCCTCAAAGACAGAATGCCTGAAAACCGTGAGTTTTATTTAACTTTTTAGGGAAAAAACTTGGTTTTCAGCCAATTAATGCATTTAGCCTTTAATTTAGAGGGTCAGAATACCAAGGCGACCTTTTTTGTCACTAGTACAGAAAACATTGTAAGTTTAGACACTTTCAACTGATCTAGACTCGAATTTAGCTGATTCAAGTTAAATAGTAATGTTTGTTTCATGGGGAACTTAAAATGCAATTATTGGAAAAGGAACTGTGTCAGTAGATATTTTGTTATTCATCAGATATGTTCTTTCATGCATTCATTCCTGATTTGCTTGATGGGGTAGCAAAAACCCACTTTCATTATTTTTTTTAACTCTTGCTACTCCAGGCTGATTTAAGTGAACATAGTAGCCCTTGAAAGTATCTCTGGCCCTTGTATCATGCATTAAAAACCATGACAGGGTTTATATCTTAAGTTGTCAATCTCTGTTGCACAGTGAAATGCCCATAATAGCTTTTTATATGATTATAGTCATTTAGTATGTCTTTAAGATTTCCGACTGAGTAGTCAGGAGTATTAGTGATTAAAAACACTGCCCAGTTGTCTTAGCAATCTGATTTGGGGCTGTACACTTTTATTCTTGTTTTTCTTTCCTTTCAAACTAAACCATTCAGACCCCAAATTCCCAGAATGCTGGCATACTCAGTCTGCGATGTTACATTAAGCATCAATAGGTTCCTAAAATCTCAAGTGCTCAGAGATCCAAGGGCTGGGTGACTGGTAATAGGGGCATCTGAATTTAGCAGGCACTTCAGACATCTTGGCCTTATGCGCTCCTGACATCTCTTCTGCAAAATGGTGATAACACAGTAGTGTTTACATAGTATGAGGAAGATAACACATTGATAACAATCTTTCCCCCTTATGTAGGAAGAGTTATGATTCGAGAATTAACCTGTTTCCTATTTTGCTGAATAACTTCATCACTTATTTCATACAGTAGGAAGAGTAGTAACAAAGCGGTTGGCATTTAGTTTTAAAAAAGCTAGCTCACAGACTTTGCTCACCGCAAGAGTTTTCTCTAGCCATAGTAGAAACTTGTAATTTTAAGCTCTGCACATGTACCAGTGGTGAATATTCTGTGCACCGATGGAGGTGAACAGGGTTGAGTGATTACATGTATTTGCAGATCTCTCCCTGCCTCACATTCTTGCAGACCAGAACAACATAACTTTCTTCTTTCAGGATAGTTAGTGTTCTGGCCCAGAATTATAGCACCAGATGTGTTGCCACAGAAACAATTTAAAGGGAGAAGGAACTGTGAGCAAATTGTCTTGCTAGTGGAAAATGTTTTGCAGCCTCTCATTGGTTTCTCTGTGTGTTACGTGTGCGTAGCAGAAAACGGGAGAATTTTGATTTTTTTGCTTCATACATCTGTTTGCATTTTAAAATGCTCCACACAGGCTTGAAAATTGAAAAGTATTGTATTATGGGCATAAGTTACGTACCTCAGAGACATTTTTTATTAAAGCCTGATTAATTTTTAGAAACTTCTTCCTTGAAAAGTGTGGTGTGCTATCTGATTTACTTTGTTCCACTCGCAACATGCTTTGGAAAGTATTAACAGTGATGGTTGGTTTTGTGAAAGTAAGGAAACATTGGACTGCATAAAATTATTCCAGATTGTGATGCTGAAAATTAGTAGCACATTCTTACTGACTACAGCTGACATGTTGATGAAAAGAGGGAATGTGTACAGGCAATCTTTTGATTTAATCTTGCCTAGAAAGCCTTAAAGATGTCAAAGCTCTTCATTTTTACCTACTCTTTCTTTTTCTCAGAATAGTTGCAGAATAGTTACAGGATACTCTATTAAACATATCCTTTTCTCAACTATTGTGAAAATACTTGTCTGAACAAAATATGGCATGAATTACCTTAATATTTCCTTTTCACTTTTTTGACCTCAGAGAGTCATCTTCATCCTACAGTTCTGCATACTTTTTGGGGTAGAATATGAGAAAAATACCCAGGAAGGCCACAGCTGCAGCAGAACAGGTTGGCACATAAAATAATTGTAAACTCTCTGGATGTGGATACTTCTAGCATTTGCAGAAAGATAGTTTTCTTGTACAATGTATGCTGATTTTTGGCCACATTGGTTTAAACTCATAAGAATGCTAGTGGAATGTTGTCTGCACTAGAATTTAGGTTTGATCTTGAACATACCATCTGTAACTAACATTGGTGGACATTTCTTACATAAACGTGACTGACAAATCTGGGAAAATGAAATAAAAACTACCAAGACCCACACATTGCAGCTTCTTTCCACAGTTCTTTCTCATTTGTGCATTTGGAAGGCCTTTCTCCCTGCCAGTTTACCTGAAGAAAACGTTGTTACATTTATCTTGTCAAAAGCCAGCGTGATGTTTGTGTCTCTTTGGAATGATAGGGAAGACTGTACCGTATGCATGTCTGCATAATGCTATCCTTGATTTTGGAGGATAATGGACGTAGGGTGTTATGCTGTGAAGCCTTTCATTATTTGTTTCTTTGTTTGTTTGCTTAGTATTTCCTTTCTGTGAACTTTTAAAAGAGCCCCTTTCTTTCATAAAGCCATTCTTTTAAATATCCCACAGTTTGGAAATGTGACATTTATTCCCTTATCATTGATACAGATCTGGGATCTTCCTATATCCACTGATGAAAATCATTAGTAACAGAAGCATTATAATACATTCAGATATACCAGTTTTAGAGCAGCTCCTTAACCTTATTTTAAGCACCCTGCAAGAGTAATATTTTGGAATCAATCAGTTTTGACACTAGGCTGCATACCATATCACACCTTTTGAGTCTTGTCAGGTTCACAGGCATGTACATCACCAAACAAGATCTGGCGTAAAGACAAGACATTTATTTGTCTCTTGTGTTTCCTATTCAGGCAGAACTCCAGTTCTGGGCGTGGAAGGAATGCAGAGCTAGGCCTAGAGCTTGTGTCTGCACAGGTCATAGATGAACTTTCTGTGTAAAATTTGGATCTGGTTCTGCATCCAGATTTCAACAGAAGTCCACAGATACTTGAATCTGCATTTCTGGTATGGGTGCTCTTTGGGACTGAATCAGCTCTTACGCTTGCAAGCTGATCTAAACATCCCTTTAATTAGTTCTCATCCCTCTTGTTTGATCCCATGAGAAGGTAGGCTAGTCTTTCTTCAGGCAGTAGAGCTTTCCCAGACAGACACTGTAAACTAGAAATATATAGGTACTTATAATTTCTTTAAAAAGTCCTTTGGGCCTGAAATTTGTTGTGCTTGGTTTCAATCCAGTGTTGAATAAGACTGGAAAGTCTGAATAATGTCAGTTCAGCTGCACTTGAGTTATTCAAGTGCATTTTAAAAATATGTACTTTCCACTTACATTTGTTCCATAATCATATGCACTTACATAACCTCAGCTTCATTATTTAAATTGCCACAGACGTGAAGAGGGAAAAATCACTCTCCAATGCTAGGACTCAACAGGGCATAAACAGGGAGGTGATTCAAAGCCCTCAGAGTGCTTTAAAATCTTTATGTTTACTGCTTCAGTGTTAGCATGAATAGGTTTACACTTGGACAAGTGCAGACAAAGGACAATATGAATAACCTTTGCTTTATGTGACGAATTTCTGCTGTTTTTGTATTATATAACTGAAACTTTACAGAAAGAGTTTAGCAGCTTTCTCCAGATGGGAGAAAGAGGAAGGCTTTGGTTTGGTGGTATCTGTAATGTTTAAAGAGTAGGCCAGGTTTTTGAAAAAGATTTGACAAAGCGAGATGCTGATGGAGCAGTTCTATTACAATAGCCTGTACCTACTGAGAAACTGCATGTGAAGACATGGCTAGTACTCCATTTATACAGAAAGTTCAGAGCACTGGCTTTCCTAAAGTTTGGAAGGTAACTGATTTATAGTAAGTTAGTTACTCGCTTTCTACAATAGAAAACAAAACCAAAGAGCAGTTAAAATGGATGGATAATGGATGGATCATGTGAAAAAAGCATCAGTTTAATTCCATTGGTAACATCACAGCTTCAACATCATTGTGTTTGCTGTGAAGATAAATTTAACTACACATCACTGTGTGCCTTTTCATGCTTTTAGTATAGTAGTATATGCTGAGAGGCTTTTGTCATTCATTGTGTGAAATGGAAGCCTACACAGTGATCTGGAAGGTAATGCCATCTTTGAAGAGAGTCCAGCCTGTACAAAGCCAACAAGAAATACTACTTTAATTAACCACGACTCTCACAGAAACAATAGAGCTCTCCTTTGTGTAACTGCTAAAATCACTGGATCTTGTTCTTGATTCTGTTGGGGCTGAGTTGAGTCCCTCCCTTTTTCTGAAGTGTTCACATGCCAAAATGTTGTGCAACCAACATTATTTGTTAACAAATAAAAAATAATTTAAATAACCTTAGACATCACAGCTGCCTGTGAACAGAAGAGCAAAACAAGTAAGTAGCAGGGCAGAGTATCTCAATGTTGCTTGAACTTCGGTTCTTCAAGAACAAAAATGCAAGTCCTGTGAATATGTGTTCTGCAGAAAAGGTTTTGGCTAGGAAGATGGTATCTGCTGGTACAATCTCCAGCCTAGACATAGTTTCTGTGTCTCCCCAGCCTAGCATCTTTTCTCCAGAGCAGTAGTAATACACAATGAATCTTTTCCCTATGTGTATGCATACGACTGCTTCTAGTTTCATTTAAAGCAATAAGATAATATACTTTGACCCAAAATTGTCAGATTTTCTTTACAATATAGTAAAATCGTAGCTTATTGTAAAATATCTCTCTTGAGTTAGCCAAGTCATATGGAGCAAAACACCATTTTCCAATTATAACATTGAATGCACTGTCTGCCATTGCTGCTGTAACTGTGTCGGGATCTGGATTTAATTCTGTGTCTGAATTAGGATATTGTTGGAATCACTTGTCAGCATGCATATTTTATATCCAAATGGCCATTTCTGAATTTTGAAGATCAACCAAGAAGGATTTTCTGCCAGTGAGTTCTCTGGGATGTCAGTTCTGTAGAGGATCACAAATGTGAGTTCGTAAGATCAATGATCCATGCACTGATGGTTGGAGAGTTACACTGCAAGTGTGGGAAAACTGCCAGGGGACACAACATTAAAGGGACATGCTGTTCTATCTGCTGCTTCTTCAGCCAGGCATGATTCCTCATTAATGGGAAGGCGTATCACTGTAGTACTTAGAGCACCTTTCAACATTCTGGACATTGCTGCCATCATTGCAGGTTTGTCTGGTGAGATGCGTGATGATTATGTCTTCAGCAAATCATTCCTGCCTGATGCCAAAGCAGCAGATCAGTGCACACATTGTGCCTTTTATATCACTGGAGTTATCTCAATACTGTGATGTTTAACTGTTGTTGTGTTTAGGATTGGGCTCAGTGATCTGGGAGGTCCTTTGCAACTGGGAATGTTCTGTGTGTGATTCTCTGTGTGTGTGTGATAATGTTATTCACTGGTGATCTCATTCATTACCAGGACTCCTTAGGTTCACAGTCAACTGATACAGGAATATGGACTATACATTTGTGTCTGCAGCTCTGCTAACTGTAACTTAATGCAAACCTGACTGTCATTTCCCCACATACCATATGCTGAAGGAGACCTTGTTCTGTCATGGCAATAGAAGCTGAGAAACTGTGGATGTTTTGTGTAATGACCTGATGAATACCTTGAGTCTTTTGCTCATTGATCTTGGGTTAGAGCACTTCACACTCTTGAGTCAGCGTGTACATTAGCATTACAATTAATTCCTTCCGTGTTGACTGGGAACTAGAAGAACTCTCTTACAGAGAGTGCAGTCTTGTCAGGTGGCACCACCCTATTCTGCAAGAGTAGTCTCAATTATAATTGGCTTATAGGCAAGTGGTAGAGTCTGGGCAACATAGACTAAGCCAGTTTACATCATAAAGTAAGTCTTGTTTTATGGGACTTGAAGGACTTACACACAGATTTTTTTTTTATAAACAAATTCTGATTGTTCTACACTTGGCCATGTTGCCAAAGTAACAGTCATTCTGTGCTTCAGTGTAGTACTGCTACAGTGAACAGGTTTTTTTAATTCATGATACACATGACATGTCTGCAATAGAAATGTAGACGCAGTTAGAGTGCACAGGAAACTTGTGCATGTGTTAGCACTAATTGATTTAGGTCCGAGGGATGGTTTTAACTAAGCTGAGACAAAGCACAGGCTTGCCAAGTTGATTCATTCATTCTAGGAAAACTTTTGTAGGTAATTACACCCATATTCTGATAGCAGTGTGATACTAATATAGATACTAGTATTAGATACTGATATAGATATTAGATCTATAGTATAGATACACAGGTGGTGTTCATGTCAATGGGTCTTTTTTTACATTATCTGCAGACTATACTAGATGTGTTGAAACAACAAAGCTTTTCTCTGTAGCCTTGTAGAGCTGTGTTACAAAAATTCATACACAGCTGCAAGCACTAGGAGGAATGCAAAAAAATTAAATTCATAAAGATTTAGCTGTGCTAGCATAACACTCATGTAAGAGTGCTCCTTTTACCAGGATCGCCTATGTCTTCTGTGGAGAGAGACAGAAACAAAGTGGCCGAAAACCTCACTTATCTCTTGTTGGAGTTTTTTGTCCTTACACATAGTTGCTGAGTAAACCAGTCCAAGGTCTAAGAAAAACTTGTGATGCTGAAAAATATGAAACACTAAGCAGATGTGACTGCTAGTTGCAGTAAAAGCTTTTGAGTCCTCAGGGAACAAACAAACAGTTGGGTTCATGGTCTTTGAAGAAGTTTGACACAGAGAGCTGACTCAGTTTTTTTGTGCACAAAACTGCAGTGCGTTTTCACACGCGACTCTTGCCGTGTTTGTTGATGATATTCAAAACATTTCAAGGGACCTCAAAATTAGATTAGCTTTTGGCCTAAATGCTGAAGTGGCTTGATCTCAACTGATCCTGCTGAGTGACTACTGCTTAGCGCTTCCAGTTATGTCTGCCTGGTTTTTTTTTTCTTCTAGTGAGTAGCTCTCATATGCTTGGGCTGGGTGATGTAGAAGAGTCTGACATCTCCAGGAATTTATTATCACTGGCAGAAGTCTTGTTAATGTTAGTTATTGATAAGTGGGAAAGTAAACATGTGGCTGATTAGGCCATGCACAGTCGGTGGCTTAGTGCTAGTCTGATTTCGTGTCACAGCCCACAGTGAGCCTCCAATGAAAAATACCTCTACCACTAATAAGTGTTTTAAAATATTTTTATTGGATAACTTTAGTTATAACTTATCATCTTCCTGCTCCTTTCTAATGTAGAATTTTTTTTCTTGTTTACAAATTTCAATCACATTAGAGATACCATTTTCTGGCATTGCTAGAAATACTTGTAGGAAATGTGTGGTAACTATTAATCTTTAATGAATATGAAAAAGGCGTTTCGTATGCCCAAACAGATTCTATTTGCTGACTGTGAAATATTTGAATTAAATAGCAGTAAGAAAAACACAGGGTTGCAGAAAGGAAGTTTATAAAAGGCAAGGCAAATCTGCACTCAGTTGTTCTGATGGAAGGCATCAACACTCTCCTTCAGAGATGTGTTGTCAGAACTGTTTATGTGACCTCTCCCTACCCAGCTTCCAGGAAAAGAACTGCTTCAGAAAAAGTACTTGAAACAGTAGTCCTTGATAAGTTATCTTCATTAGGCTGAAATAGGTTTAAGGGGCACTCATGGAGTAATGATCATTATGTATTTTGTTGTCTTTCCTGGGCAAACTATGTCCATAAGTCAATACGCATGTTTGACTCTATTGATTTTATAATTTTCAAAAAGAGCATTGCTGTAATTCTGTTTAGGCTTCAAGTAATCCAAAGCTGTCTTCTATGCAAAACCAGACTTAGAAAACTTGAATATCTGGCTTAAAAGTAAGTGTCGTCCAGTTCAGGCTGTATTTTGCCAAACTGTTCACTTCACCATATGTATCCTAATTCATATCCTAATTCATGTTAGTCTTCCAGCTGTTTCCAAAGCCACCTCCTTTTCAGTGTTTAAGAACCAATTAGTTCCATTTTGTTTTGTTTGGACAGTTTGCAATTAAGCATTCTTTCAAGTGGGCTTTATTTAGCTAATTCCGTCACAAAAATAAGCTCTAAAGGAATCAAGAAAAGTTCAAGCTAGCCAATGTTTATTTTTATTATTAATAATTTATATTATGGTAGTTCTCAGGGGAACTAGGGCCCCACTGAACCATGTTTCCTCTGCATGTAATGACTATGTCTCACAAAGCCTTGTACAGCAGAAGATTCTTTTTTGCTGCTGTAGCTTAGTGCAAGGGACCCGCTCTGTACTGCAAGGGAACATACTGATGAAGAATGTGTAAGGACAAATCAAAATCCTTTTTTTCAAGATACTTAAGGTAGGAGCTGGAAGTAAAAGACACTTCATGTATCTTTCCTACAGGAAGCCATCACAGATGCAGTTTTCCAGTCTAAGCACCAAATCATGACTGCAGAGGTCTTGTTCATTCTCTCTGAAGTCATGACAATTCTCCAGTGACTTTAAAGGGACCAAGATTGGGCAGAGAAGTGATGGTCTTATAAACCTTATCTATTTCCAAACTAGCAGCAGAACCTTTATATTTTAAGAACACAGTGATAGACAAAGTTAGTTTACATTTTTTTCATGTTTATTCAGAATTCTATCAGAAGGTACAGTTCGTAGCATCTGATCCTAAATAATTGGTCTACTTTGTGTTTTAAGGAAGTGTTAAGGAAAGTGATTGAGAGTCCTTTCACACGTGATAAATGCTAAGGGGACACAAATCCTTGACTTCTATAAGCAGATTGATTTGGATAGATATAACATCAGTTCACAGAATCCGAGGATCCAGTCTACTGTCTATGGGATCTCACATAAGTTAATTGGGTAGAGCTGATACTGGGATGAACAGGACTGGAAATGGCAAATGCCTTAAAGGTAGTGTAGCAGTGTAAATATTCGTCACTGGTGGAATTACCATATTTCTCCCCTCCCCTTATGTGGGAAGCATCAGTCCTTCCTATACTCTTTTCTTAATTCTGAATGAAAAATATAGACGGAAGTTTTCCTGACCTATCCATTTCTACTCACTGTCCCCATTAGTTCTGTTTAAAGGGGGTAAAACATCTGTTTCCAAGTACAGCTGTGTGGTTAGTATGTATGCCTTTTTTTTCCATACAAAAATCACTAAATCTGGCTGTTTAAGACACAGATTTTATAGGGGCTAGAGTTGGGCTGTGCAGAGTTCACCTCATTAAAAACAAACCCAAACGTTATAAAAGCAGAGAATAACAGCATAAAAAATGTGGGCCATGAATGTCAGAGCATATGTATTAGGAATTGGTAAGAAATGAAGGGGAAAATGCAGATATATCCATACATTTTCCAATATTCTGCTTTTTTCCACAAGAAAAGTTTACATACCTGTGGACTGTCTACACAAAAGGAATGTTAGTACAGAACCAGTGTTAGGATTGCTACGGTGGCTACCCTAACTTGTTAGAAAATGTAATGAGCTCAAGCCTGTATTTGGGTAAAATTAACCCAGAGAAGTTGTTCACATGCACCAAGTAATTTTTGGCAGTTTGACTGACATTCTAAATTGTCTTGGTTTTGATCTCTTTCTAGAAACATACACTCTTTTTCATGATCTTAACAGGTACTGAGGTTTTACTAATTAGTAGTGGAAGTACTCGGGGGAAAAAATGTCTACGTCTACCCAGCATTAAAGAACATAATTTACTATAAAACATACATTTTCCCAGTGTTCTTTGGGGACCCTAAGTTAGCATCTGCATTGTTTCTGTGGCACTAGATTGTCTTGGTAGCATTTATGCGAAATTGCCTTAATGGTTTAATTCTTAATAAATCAACAATCTTCTTGATCAGACAGCTAAATGGAAGAGTTTCTGCCACTTCAGACCGTGCCCCAATGAAGTGCTGAGAACTGAGGGTGACGCATGGATGATTCCTTTTTCCTGGGAGAGACTGACAGTGTCTGGATTCTTGTGGGGAGTGTGGAGAAGAATACTCCCCTGGCTTGCTTCCCCAGAGGCAGGCAACCTTGGGAGACAAGAGTCTGAATTGGACGGTGACAGGTGCTTTGCTTCAGGAGGGATGTTGTTGAAGTAGCACCACAGTATAAAAGGGAGGCTGCTTGCATGGACCCTTTGGGGGAAGAGTTGTATCACCTCTCTTGATGAAGGGACTCTCCTTCTCCTTTACAGACAGGCTGTTGCAGACAATGGATCTAACTCAGCTAGTGTCTTGGATTTCTATGATACATTCGGATGTTTTTTCCTTTGGTTATGGGCTTTCTCTTTACCTTTGGGTTTTCTGTCAGGGTATTTCTGATCTGAAGCATTTTCCTTTGTCTCTGTGGTGATGGGTTATGTAAACTTATCCTTACACTCTATAGGAACCAACAATAAACTATGCTTTCTGTTCATGGCGGTGCTCTGCTGGCTGTGTTACAGACTTGTCAAAACACCCAGGACACATATTGATGTGTGGTGATTCACAGCCTTCTGTTTTTGAACATATCAAAAAATATTCCACATACTGTTGAATGTTAAATTTCACTTGTATTGGAACTTTGTCATCTGTTTTGGTTGATACACGCTTCTCAGTGTAATAATGAAAACGCGTCTATCCATTGTGGTGATTTCTATTGAAGCTTTAGCTTGGGACTTTCCACATCCCTAAGGCTGAGATAAAGGAACATCCTTATTTCATAATTGACCTGGAAATGAGCTTTTAGAAGGCTTTCATATTAGGTGATGGGTGGAGACACGATCACACCTGATAAGTCTCTCTAACTTTCAGGTATAGATTGGGGAAAGCAAGGAGAATCAGCTGTGTTACAGAAGAATGTTGCTTGGAGTTCCTAATTAAGAAGGAGGAAAGTCTTCTGGACAGAGTTGGTAGGGTTCAGTGACTTGCTGCTAGGCAAATTTTCCTTTGTCAGAAATGGAAGAGCCTGTTCATCACTTGCAAATTGCTCTCCCTCAGCGCCATCTGCTTCTTCTCTTGTTAGGAATTTGTTTTTCAGTGTTCATTATAATGTAGCTAACTGCAGACTCAAATTCTGCCAAAGCTGAAAAAGCTGCAAGTCAGGCTAGCGTGTGGAGCCTGCCACATTCCTGAATCTCTGAATCAGGCTTGCAAGTTTGTCATCAAGTTTGAAATTGAAACCAGAAGAGCTAGCAGCAAGCCCTGAGCTCATAAATCAGCTGATAATGGGTGAATTGTTCTGTGCCTTCCCCTGAGGAGAAAAGCAAAACTTAGTGCAGAAGCACTCACAGCGACCAGAAGAGCTCTGATGTAGGGTTGTATGGAGAAACTACATGTGGCATGAATATGTCTCATACTGGCCAAGCAAGTACATGAGGATCTGGGTTATATGCGATTGCCGAGTCTTTTCTTATTACAGCATTACCAAAAAGTTACAGTGGGATTTACAGCCAACCTTGATTCAAGTAACAAATTTCCGTGAGAGAAATTGGCACAAAACATCAGTGTGCTATCCATGACAAGGTCTCCTTTGTGCTTCATTTGTTTGGTACCTGCTGCCACTAGAGGGAGGTACAAAATTGACCACAAAATTATGTCTTGAAAAATAGTTTCCAGGTCATTAACTCGGTGCAGGCCAACATTTGCTGCCGGGATTCTACTGGAAATCTGGAATAAATGACTGATTAATTTCCTCTGGATATGCACCAGTGTCACTGAGAATAGAACTTGGATCTGTGTGCTTAGATGAAAACTAATTAGAAATACAGTAACATTTTGAATTGCAGACTTGAAAAACAGGTAATCTTGGACTTGAAAGCTGAGTCTTGTGTTCAAATAACTACACTAGAAATGGTTGCATCAGAGACACCACCTCCAGCATAGGAGAAGCTCTCTGAGGGGACTGCTTATGAGGTTCAAATTTATTGTTGCATAGGAAGCCTGGTCTCCAGAACTTCATTTCCAGAAGCTGACATGAAGCTACAGAAAGGCCTGATGACTAAAGCAATAACGGATAAAAGCCATTTATCTGATTTTCTTCTTATGGCTTGAACATGGCTTAGAGGAAAGTGTGTCAGATGTGCAATATTTACATATATATATATATATGTAAGAGTTGAATCTGCTTAGATAATGTTTGCAGAAGTACCAAAACGAGTTATACACAATTCTTATTTAAAATGATTCAAACGAACACCTAGGCACCTAAATTACTTCTGGGAACGGGATTCTGTTACTGAACCATTTGAATTTTTCAAAGTACAACCCAACTTTGCTGTAAAGGAAAGGGCCTGTTCAGTAATCTTGAGTTAAACAGTTTTAGAGCAAGAAGTTCTGTGGAACACATGTAGAGAATGAGAATCTTCGGCTTGTAGTAACATTTCTGTGTAGTTGCTCACATTGCTTAGTCTTAGGAGTGGAAGAATGATTGTTCATGGCTTTGGACGGTTCTGTCCAGTGGAGTTTATAACATTGTGGCTGAACACACCTCATTAGTAATAGATGGTTTCCTACTTGGATTACGTATTTCTGCAAAGAAAGGTGAAGAAATTCAGCTGTCCGCATTGTTTTTTTTAATAGAATCAGAGAATCATTAAGGATTGGAAGGGACCTCAAAAGATCATGTAGTCCAATTCCCCTGCCACACAGGATCACCTAGACCAAGTAGCACAGGAACACATCCCGGCAGGTCTTGAACATCTCCAGAGAAGGAGACTGCACAACCCCCCTGGGCAGCCTGTTCCAATGCTCCATTATCCTCACTGTGAAGAAGTTCCTTCTGATATTTATATGGAACCTCCTGTGTTCCAGATTGCACTCATTGCCCCTTGTCCTATCACCAGATGACATTGAGAAGAGCCTGACACCCACTCCTCACATATTTATAGACATTAATGAGGTCACCCCTCAGCTTCCTCTTCTCCAAGCTCAAGAGGCCCAGCTCCCTCAGCCTTTCCTCATAAGGGAGGTGTTCTACTTTCTTCATCATCTTTGTAGCTCTGTGTCCTCCTTGAACTGATTCCCATTATGGAAACCAGAGGGCAGAAAGAGATAATTAGGGCTGAGATGGAAGAGGCGGAAGTGGGAAAAGGAAAAACAAAACTTACCTCTTAGTGCATCAGAGGGCGATGATAAAAGTACTAAGCAGAAAGTTTTCAGAAGCTCATCACAGGTGGCTGTTTGTCTCCACTACCTCAATTTTCACAGATCTGTTTTACCATATAAAAAACGACCAAATGTGACTTTTCAGTGTCTGTAACTGTAGTGTCTCTTCTGTGTGGTGGACTAGTTACAGGTCAATGGTGTTTGTGTGACACATCACTTCTAGATAAGTGATTAATAGCTGTGAAATTCAGAATTCCTCTGCTAAAGTGAATTACTTAGCAGAGTAATTCTGAAAATCTGGAACTTTTTCAGATTCTACTGTGAATCCTTGTGCTTTTCTGTGGAAGGGCTTCATCTGAAGAAAGGATCCCTATCTGAGTGTAATGCTGTGTTACAAGAGCCACACTGAGGTGTAGCACCAAGGACACTTTCTGTTTCTTCAGCTCAGAAGTCTTTTCATCTCTAGAAAAAATAGCCAGAGAAATTTTTCTTAGTTCTGCCAATAACTGTATAAATAGAATGTTTGTCTAATAATTGAGAAAAATGCCTAAAATTTAAGGGGTTTTAATCATAAATTTGGAATGTTTATCTAGCAAAGTAGACATTGCTACTGAGGTCAATGGTTTTTCTAAAGAATGCTTGAGAGCAAGGATTAAATACAGTGTGTATTTTCCCAGTGGATTCGGCACTGCTCTGCATGGGTTTGTCACTTCATTCCTCATTCAGTCAGCCTTCATTACATCTACCTTTAGAGTAATTAAGGCTGAGTCGTGATGCTATCACATCTCGGGAGTTTCATTAATTTTAATGGTCTGGATTCTTTAGATGTCCAATGTTGCAAAGTAAGTGCCAAGGTCTAAAAGTTTCCAGCCTGTTCCACGGTACATTGAACTCACAAAGAGCTCAGGCTTACTTCAGCCCTCAGGGTTTGTTAAAAACATTTGATAGTATTGGAATACACTGTGGCCATTTGGGGTTTTTTTTACTTTATCAGTGTCATGAAAGACTCGAATGCCATTGTTTGCCCCAAGTATTTTGAAATGGAAACCACCCATCACAAGCATTCAGAAGTGTTAGTTAATTCCATTGTTCCTCAATTTTGAAATAAATGAGAGGAAGAAAAATACTTGTAATTACATCAACGTGATGGTAGACAAATGTAGCCCAAAATCGATCTTAAACTTGACTTACCTTAGACATCTTATGTTCATGTTGTCTTTTCACCTATTAGATTTTCGCAATATGTATTCCCATCAGCTAAAACCCTCATTAGATGCATTTACAGCAGCAAAACTGCTGGTGTGGTCGAGTTTGTAATAAATTCAGGGAAGTGGAGTGAGTCACTTTGCACCTTTGACTGAAGGTGTTTTTGAAACAGCAGATGATTAGTTGGAATCACAGATCATTTCTCGAGTAAGGCAGAGAATGTCTCCAAGACCCTAAATTCATCTACTTAATCAACTACTGATTTTGGTTATGTACAGTGAAAAATGGATGTCAGTAGGACTGGTATAGAACCAATACCATACTAATGGTAAATCTGTTTGGCTTTCATCGTGTTGAAGTGAATTTTGTAAAACCATGTTCCAAAAAAACAGGGATTCTAGATTGCAACTGCAGACCCTCCTGTAAAATGTTGAGCACATCTGATACTGGAAAAAGGATTATGTTTCAAAAATGCAAAATTAAATCAGCTCTGTTCAGCTTCTACAAGTAGAAGGTGGAATAGCTCCATTGTCCTTTCAACAAAAGCAAATGTGTTATTAAAAATTAACGTATAATGATAATAACATAATGTAATATAATACAATAATATAATAAAATAATGTGTAAAAATAACAATAGTCTAAAAATGTAAGGAGAAAGTTAGTGTGAGTTGGGGTAAGACAAATTGTTATGATCACATAACATATTCAGAATCACAAACATGATCCTGAGACATGGAAGTGATTGACATTTGATAGTTTATGTTCAGTCATTGTGTTTATTTTTGGACTAATAATTTACTTGATTTCAAACTGGATTTCATTTTATTAGATGGTTGGTTCTTGCTGAAGCCACCAGCAGGTACTGACATACCAGTGGCATATGCAGCCACTTGTTACCTGGACTGTCAGCTGGATGTGTGTGTCCTCAAGTAAATGGAAGCCTGGTACAGTTCTTGCAGACACACAACTAGGAGCAAGTGTGTATGTCTTTACCAACCGGTCATTCACTACTGGAACATCATACATTTTAAGAAAGCATGACTATCTTACTCTAGCAACAGTTCACCAGGTTCAGTTGAACCTCCTGGAGATGCTAAAAGAAAAGCAGGGCTGCTAATTTAAAGTACAGAACACAAGCAGAAATATTTTGCAAGAAGTCAGTGAGTCATATTTTCCTCATAAAATTGTTGAAACCATTGTGCCCAGAAACAATTAAATATGTGACTAGGGCTGGAAAAGCTTATCCGTAAACACAAACAGACACAAGGTTTTTGTTTGTAGAGGATGAAGATCATTTGGCTTGAGGAATGTCCTAACACTAACAAAGATGAAGTAGAATATGCAGTTTGAGTGTTCAAAGCTCCAATGATTTGGCTGTACATGCTCAGGTACTTGGTAGCACTGAAGGTTAAATGCCAGTGGTCTGTTAGGGTAAATAATTTTAACGGGAACAGACATACTCCTTGAATTTGAAAAAAATATTCTTTGTATTAAAAATATATTTCTGATATCTGAAGTCTCAAACTTACAACATTGCACATATTAAAATGTTTGAATCAATTAGTAACTGGCACTTTGCAGGTCTGTTTAAGGCTCAGAAGTTTTATAAAACTTTTTCAAGACTAATTCTTTTGGCCAGTAGTCTGGTGTTTCAAGTGCTGCTGGCAATAGGCTTCTTCAGTTTGGCCCCTTTATTTTTGTGCTTCACCTTTTCCAACCCCAAGCTAGCTACCATTTCACAGTCTGCTGTTTTTATGGATGATTAAAAGTGAGGAAGTTCCTCTGCTCACTGGGATATTATCCCTGTATTTATGAGATTTGGAGAGAGCAGAATCTACAGATTGGAGGACAGATTTGAACTCATCCTTGTCGGGGGTCGTTACCTGAGGTATTTCTAGCATATGAGATGTGTCCAGATGCTTTTTCTCAGGAGCATTCGAAATGTAGCTCAGTACTTTTATAACAGGCACTGGCTAGCAACACCCTCTGTTTAAACAACTGCATTTATAAATCTTCCTTACGAATAAAATGTTGTCTTGACATGCTGCTTATTGTCTTCTACTCAAAAGCATCAAATGAACTGTAAGATTTCTTGCTCACTATAAAACATTTTATGCAGGTGTGTACCAAGTGGCATTTGACTTCACTGGCTTTTTACTTTAAAAGTGAGAAAGTTAACCCCTTTAACGGTGCTTTCCTAACATTTTTTATTTAGGGAATGTTCTGAGAGAACTGTGACAATGTGTTTGTGAATTGCTGTTGAATGTAGCTCCATGTCACAGCAGAACATGACACGGTCAGTGGCCTCGAGGACTGAGCTTTGTGCAGTTAAAAAAAACAAAAGATTCTGTGAGAATTTTTACATACTCGTGGCCCTGCACAAATGAGGCCCAGTCCTTATCGTTTCTACTCTTTTGCAACTGTGCATCCTCTTGATGTCCACAATTCTGTTTGATTTACAAGAATGCATGTGGCAGCAGAAACAAGTCGAAGCAATTTGAGCAGTTTCTTTCTTTCACTAGCTGGGTTTTGGGGGGCTGTACATTTCTTCACATCTAGAGTGACAGACATTACTTGTGGAGCCTTCTCATAATTTTCCTATTTGTTTCATATCTATGTACCTCAAAATCTTTCAGTCTGATGGTACACAGGCTTTAGGAGTCCTATAAAATTAGATAAGGTTTTTCTGCACTTTTTCCTCCCCTTTATTCATGAACTAAGCTGCCCAAGTTAAAGAGCTGAAGAACAGAGCTGGGAATCTGGCTTCGCCTTCCTGAGGGATGTGGTCAGTAACACTAGGCTATTCCTTTTATTTTTACCCCTTAATAGCTTGTTATGCAATTACATTTTGCAGTAAGTTTCATGGTTTTCTCAGTCTAATGATCTTTCTGATGGGGTGTCTGGTCACAAACATTACAAGCATCTGAAAAATAGAGGAAAGAATGGAAAGTATTTTGAAACTTCAGCTTACAAGTACAATCTGTGATTAAGGCTGTTAAGGAGGCATCCTTTTAAAGCAAGAGAATGTAAGTGCTGTGCAGTTTGATTAGAAGGTGATTAAGATGCACCTAAATTTTTCCATGTAACAAGTTTCTGTTGTTATTGCTGAAGCTGTGGAATCACCTGGGCTTGGATGCACTGGTACCCAACATGCCTAGCTGTGCCCAACATCTCTTTTGACAAACTAGTCAGTTTGCAGAGCACATAGCTGACTCAAATGTATAGCTTTTTACCATTGTTCTAAAATATTTTAGCTGTTTTTTGTGGGTGTATTCATGAGCTTGGCACAGCACAGGCAAAGAAATGGTAGTCTTCTGCCTCAGCCCAGGAAACAGACTGAGCAGCTTCTCATGGCCTCTCTGGAGAATATCTGCTTGTGGAAATCCATGACATGTTTTGTTACATGTTTGGTAGATAATGATACCTAAATCAGTCACTTACAGTAACTCCCTATACTCGTAGATGCTCTCCCATCTCACTCCTCTTGATCAGTATATTTAATGATTCAGTTCCGTATATGCAGTCTGGAAGAACACTGAGGTAAGTTGCTTTCCAAGTTAGTAGCGCGTCCAGGAAAAGAGTCTATCTTGACATTTCTCAGCTCATAGTCTGACTAATTGTAGCTGTGCTGGTGACATAATGTCAAGCATAGAGGCTGAGTGCTGATCTTTCCAGTATCTACTCCAATAGATGAAGAGCTCGCTCTTCTTTAGAACATACCCTGTTGTGTAGGACAAATTTTTGCGTGGAGCTTGTAGAACTCTTTATTAGAGTTTGTTCTTCTCTCTACAAATAGATAGTTCAGCTTTTTGTTTTACTCAGTTGTGGTGTTTACATTAGACCAGCTTGAGGGGTTAAGGAAGGGAATTTTACTGTATATTAACTGTCTGTATGATTTTCTACAGCTGCTTTGAAGGATATGTCTGTTACTTATATTGTAATTTGGATTCTATAGACATATGGCAGGGAACACAATCCTCCAGAAAGCAAAGGACTTTGACTGATGGAAAACACAAGAGAGCAATCCAAAAGAAATCCTGCCAGAGGAGGAGCATGAACCTGAAATTTACAGTCGAATCCAGACTTCTGCCTTGGGCTTAAGTACCACACTCAGCCAATTGTACCATTGACTTCAGTGTAACTCCACACAGATGCAAGGAACTGCTTTTTTGGACCTGACTAATCCTGGAGCTTAGGTTTTGTTCTGGCATCCATACCAATTTGGAAATTCACTGATTGGCCTGAGCTTCTTCAGCAATGGGACAATTACTGGGTTTTTAAAAAATCAGAAATGGAGACAGTCTGTGAATTGAGGCTATTCTGGCTACTACATAGTGAGTTTGTAAAATCAATCAGAAATTGAAGAGGGCATGAGAGGTTTTGTTTTAGACTACTTGGTCCTTTATTAATTGTATTGTGAATGGCAACAGAGGAAACATGTATAGCAGACAAGTCTTTCTTTTGTATTTAATCCACTGTATGTTGTTCTGATTTTCTACTTCCATGCAGCTCAGCACTTGCAGCACCACAAGCCTGAACTGCCAAGAAGGTTTTGACTCATCTGTTTTTCTGTGTTTTTCAGAAGCAGATAGATTCACTGCCAGACAGTCATGTCGGTGAAACTCACCTTTGTCTCTCCTGGCGATGGAGGTGGGATCAGCAGGAGTTGTTCCTTCACTGGATTCAGCACTGTGCAAAGCAGAAAATTAGCGTAAGTAACACAAAAAAAAAAGCACCTGATAGTTTGAGCAACAGACATTAAGTATTGTAAGTATATCTTTCAACCTAAGCATCTTTGAGTAGAAGTTGCTAATTTTTATCTTGCAAGTATTGAGTGTTGTTCTGGTTCACTAAATAGCTCTGCTTCTCACCAACCAGTCTCACTCCTGTACACACTGGCTAAAATCTTCTGAAAAGCTGTGGTAGTTAAAAAACCTCATGGACCTTTAAAAGGGTGGAGATGTTAATGGTACCTCCTGGCAAAAGAGGTAACTGAACCCAGCTGAAGTTTTGCTATCAGTAACAAGTCTATAGTATAACCAAGGATGCATCCAGTCTTCAGTCAAGTCAAACCATCATGCATAGTTTTTCCTATTTTGTACATCATCTGTTGTTGTGAAGCATTGCTCTATGTAGGTAACCGTGTAGATTTTCCATTTAGAAGAGCTTTTGTTCTTTTTCTGAATTTAGTGATTCCTATACAGTTAGACAAATGCTTTTAGAAGATGCTGTACTAAAATGCATAATGAATATAATTTCTGGCTTCTGATGTATGCTAGAATAATAGCATGTTGAATCATATATCACTATCATATAGAAGTGTTGGGAAGTATGCCTCAAAAAGTGTTGTACTCAAAAAGATCCTACTGTGTCAGTAAAAGACCTGACGTGTCATAAAATACCTTCTCAAAGAACCAAGTGGCTGAATTGAGCTTGTAGTTAAATAGAGCTTAGTAAAGTATGAGCAACAGTGACATTTCTAGCAAGATTGGCATGTAATCAAGGTCTTTCACATTTGAATAGATTACTTTGTTGAGGGAACTGAAAACAAGTGTTATACCTAACAAAGATTGGATCTCTAAAATCACACCGATCACAAAGATCTTGAGACAAACACCTGTCAATAAATCCCATAAACAGGCTTGAGCTCAAGTGCATAGTGGGAGTTCTAGCAGGGAAAGAATCCATGAGAAACAGTGTTGAACAGCTGTTCCGCCAGCAAAAGCACCGTAAGAATGCTCCAAAGAGAAAAATTCATATATTCCTTAAGATTATTCTATTACTTCTAGCTGCAAAGCTTTTTTTAATGAAATGCCTCTCTTGCATTTTTTATGATGTTGCTTTTCATTATTGAAGCATTTAGACAGACAGTTTTGTTAGGAGTCACTGCAGTAGGAAGGTCTGTGCACTAGGCACTCAGTCACAGCCCAGTGAACACCCAAGAGCCTTCTCCAGCATAGTGAAGAAATTTTTTAATCACCCGTTCCTAACTTATCTCTCCCTCAGGCACTGTTGCAAAACACAGCAGGAGATTACAGGGGCCCTGTGCAAGGTCTATCCAAAGGATGACACACAAATCAGGTCCACATGGAGGTTCTGAAGCAGATGCTAAATATACTTTTGTGTTTCTTTAGCAACTTCCTTTTGAGGTTCTCAGTCTGACACGCTATTTCATTTTTCCTCACAATGGCCCCCACAGGAAGTAAATATTATTACTGTTATCTGTAAAGTGGGAAACCTAATACTTAAATTATTAAGTTCACAAGGGAAAGCAGCAACATAGCAGTGAGGTTTTAGCTTTTTAGCTACTGTCCCTAAAGGCCCATGTAAGCCACTTAACTTTTCTATGAAATGTATGGTAGTGGGATTCTTAGCATCAGTGCACTGAGTACAAATGGGCTCCATTAGTCAGTAGGAGATACCAAGGACATCGGTGTGTTTTACATCCCAGCCTGTCTGAACACACTGTCTAGATGCTATACTATAACTGAAGAGAAATACTTTCCTGAATTCAGGATTTGCAGTCCAGAGCTCTGAAGGTAATGATCAAAGTTTTTTCTTTACAGGAGTAAACAAAATCCAGAAGTCACTGGGTCTTTTTAATTTCAAAAGCCAGAATTATCTTGTTATCTTTCACATAGTATCTCACTAATTAAAATACGCACCTAAAGCCTGGAACTGGATGCTATTTCCTTCTTTGCATGAAAGAATTCTAAGTGGTGATCATTCTGGGAGAGTCAGCTGCTGTTCTTGGCTAGACTGTCCCTTACAGTGCTGTTCTTAATGAAACCCTCTTGTTTTGCATGAAATACTCAAAGATTTGTTATCTTACAAAAGAAAATAATGTAAGTTTCTAATATAATAGTTGTGTTCCTCATTATAGGTAACTTGAGCTCCAGATGGTTTAGTTAATTAATACTTTACATTAAGCTATTATAAAACCCCAAGATAATAATTGGGGTGAAGAAATTAAATATCCACTAGTGTTTGGCAACACCTATTTTTTATCAGATTTTTTTGCAGATTACACGTTGAAAAATGGAGTTAAGTGCCAGGATAATTAAAGTAGTTACTCTTAGGTTTCTATAATAGGACTGGGGACAGCTCTCAGGTGTGCTGGGCCTTGGATTATTTAATTACTACACTGAGTAATCTCCTTAGGCCTCCAGTCACATGCCTAGAACTTAAACCAGCCTGCATTAAGGCTCAGCATTAAGCCTGCTGAAGTTCATCATTTCTCCAGGTGAGCTGAATTTAAGATAGAGATTGTTGAAAAGGCAGAAAGCCTCAATGAAAGCAGCCAGTTGGCTTGGTTCAGTGGAATGGGAAACCTCTTTGGAGAGAGAATGTTATTTTAAGAGACTTGACTTACAGAGTGTGTTAATAAAACTGTGTAAAAATAACTAAGACTTAGGAGCATATAGATAGAGGTAAGTCAGGCAGCAGTCTGACAGTGTGAAAGAACCATTTGCAAAGGGCTTTTTTTCTGGTTTAAGTATTGTGGAGATATGCGTGTATATGTATATATATATGTACACTAATGACTTGGGGCATTCTAACTGTTCAGTGCAAAAAAATCCTCTCTGGGGGATTTCTGTTAGAAACAGTATTTAATTTTGGTTTTGCAGTTACTCTAAAAAGTAAGTGAGGTGCTAGACACTGCAAAAACATCTTGATAATTCTACCTTGTAGGCAGTCTGGGCTTGGTAGCTTATTTTTCTAAAATGTGGTAGGGCTCTAAGCCAGCATTCAAATGGTGAATGCAGGCAAAGAAATAGCTATTTCTGAAGCTTTTTATGTTAGCTTTATCAGTTACACCTGGAGCAGATCACAAGTTTGTTGCCTTGTGTTCCTGGCTGGCAGATGAGAGGCAGAATAGGAAAGTCCTTATCCTGCAGTATGGTTTACTCAACTAGTTCTGTAGTTGACCCAGCAGCTAGTGTGAATGTGTATGCAGAAACAGGGCCTTAGCTAACTGCTGCACGTGTCTGTTAGGAAAATGGCTAGCAGTGTGAACACTGACTTCGTAATAACCTGCTGTAGAATGAGCTTTTGTTTTACTTGCTCAGTACCTCCACTCATTTTGTGAAAGAAATGACAATGTGCGCAGTTTTTATTTTCAAAATGGTAAGAGAACTATGGGGCTTCTCAGTGTCTTCATCAAGCTGGGAGGAGATTTGTCTTATTCAAGTTATTACTGGTGAAGCTGATAAAGGGTTGCAGCTTTTTTGCACTGTGTTTAGTGCTGGGCCTCACTGCGAGCTTCTCAGGTTAGGTGTTTTTACTCTCAGTGTGTCCATGAGCTCTGCTCCTCTGAGTAAACATGACTTGTATCATGGAAGCTTTGTGTGCTAGGTATCTCGCTTCTCTCAGGTGATGAGCTTACTTTTTTCTCATAATTCTTTTCTCTTTCTACAGAAAGTCTTTCAACAGAGGTTCAGTGAGATCAAGAATGTCCTTGAAATCCCCCAAGGCTTATAATTCCCTGCAGAAAGGAGCAGTCATCTGGGATCCAAAGCCACTGCAGGTGAAGAAAATTTTTGAAGCTCTGAAGAAAGGACTTAAGTAAGGACACCTTAAGTATTTATAATTTGCTTTACCTAGTCATGGTGCTTAAGTGTGTGTATTGCTGTTCTCTGTCTCCTTCTGGCATCTGTAAACATGCGTAGTCATTTTCCCAGACACTGGTTTGGGACCTTGTGAAACGAGTTTTATTTGCTTCCAGACAGTCTACAAACAAAGTACTCTGATGTTTCTGTTTGTTCTTAATTTGTTACAGTTCTCTAAAGAGTGCCCAGTGAACACCCATCTTGGGCAGATTCCCCATCTCTTGGGGAGCAACTGAGCTCCCTTGGGGAACTCAGGATTTTGGAGCATGCAGGGTGGCCGGCAGGAAGCCTCCAGATCAATGTGAGACTTGGATAGCGATGACAGCCTGACCTGGGGATGATTGGCAGAAATTTTTGGAGAGAGAACTGTGTGGAGCTTGCTTTGAGTGAAAAAGTTGACTTAAAACCAAGTCTGAAAGGAAGGGTGTGCCCTGGAAGAACGCAGCGGGGACTCTGGTTCATAAACCATTTCTATTCTTACTGTGCTAATTAGAGAACATTCAAGAGTTAGATATTCTAATGTTTTGGAGGTTGTGTTTTTCAGGGTTTTTGGTTGTTGTCTTTTTCTCTTCCTTTTAATGGACTTAAACTCTGGAATTCAAAAGTCCTCTTTCATCTCTGGGTAGCTGGTTGTAAGGGAAAGGTCTAAGCAGGTCCATCTGAAAGCTTCAGCTAACTTGAGGTGACAAGATAGAGCTGTAGTACAACCCCATCTTCTTATGGCCATTTAAATAACATTATCTTCCTTTAAACAGCACAGCTTGAGTCTTTGGTTGAGTACATAGTCAGTGTTGCATCAATATAGACTTGAGAGAAAAGGCTGAAGACCAATTTTGTCTATTATCTTTGTCTGGCAGATGTGGGGTAGGAGTGTGCAGCACACTGGTCAAAGGATGGGTTGGCAGTCTGAATTTGAGATAGTTTTTGGTTTTGAGCAGGTGGTCACTTACCCCATAGCAATGCTGATGGTATTCTGTACTGAAATGGCAAATAAAACATGAATCTGCTTTCCCCCTTGCTACTGTGACCTGGAAGGAAGTGCTGGTAAGAGCTGTTTGCCACCCTAAGCGACTGAAACTAATCAACCTTAACTGAGTTCTCAAATCTTATAGAAAATTACACGTCTTTGAATCATTATCGTTGATGTGTCTAGTCTAATTTCACAGGAACTTTGTTTACACCCTAGAATCTACTAGCAGGAGATAAAATACCTTTTCTTGGGTTTGTAAGCCCTGTAGCTCTTTCTACTGGAATCCTGCTAATGATTCCTTTATGTGTGTTGCTGCTGTCCTCAGAATTGTGCTCCTGTTTTAATTCTGACTATAGTTTGTTTTCTTCAGCAGAGAATGTGAAACGCACTGTAATAATACACTGTAAATTCTAATGTGTCACGTTTTTGTTCCAACAAAAAACTATAAAGTCTTAGCCTTAAAATATCAGTCAACGTCTTATTAGTGGATTTAGATTTAAAACAAATAATGAAACCAAATGTTTTTGCAGAGTTTAGAATTTATCAGAGCTTAGGGAGGAGAAACCATAAAGTAGATCAGAATTTGTTCTCATTTCTGCAGGGAGTGCTGTATGATCCAACTCCTGCCAAAACTGAGCAGCTAACTAATTGACTGAAGTAACCTACAGAAAACAACTGTATCAAATAGCAATGCAAAGTCCAAATTTTAAGTAGATGCAGACTAAGTCCACTTGGTGCTGGAGTGATTTAAATTTTTAGTACAGAACATGTTTTACGTGCCTGTTTCTTTATAGCTCTAGCAAATAACTCTTTATCTGTTCACCATCTGGGTATCATTCCAATAACTCTATTCTGTTAACCATCTGAGTACCATTCAATGAAGCTGGTGATTCTAACATACCTTAAGCTAAAAGTGATGAAGTTTTTTAAAATGAAAGTGAAGTCTTTTCAGCCACCAGCCTTGCCCACTTTTGTGTTGTGCTGTTAATAGGCAAGTGTGAAAAGCAGACAGATGAATGTTGGAGCCGCTGGGTGTCTTGAGAGAACTGCTTATGTAAAAGTATGGAAGTGAAATGTATCAAAGCAAATGTGAAGAAGTGGAGCATCATTAAAATGAAAGTATTTAGACTGTTCAGAGACAGCGTTGTATGATGTAGGATTTACCAGGTGGCTCTTGTTCCATTTTAAGTAACTTTTTCCTTTCATGCTTAAGTTTGCACTGTATTAAAGCAAAGTTGGAAGAAGATGGTCTCAACAGAAATAGTTCAAGGCCTCGTGGGAACTCCTAAGGGAATTTTGCATGCAAGCAACTCCATAGAAGCCAACTGGCATTAAGTGCTTCACACCTTGCAAAATTGTTCCCATTCTGGAAAAAGTAATGGTTACGTTAAGAAATTGCTTAGCACTCTGAAAGGTGGCATTCAGCTCTGCTCACTAAACACTGAATGGTGTTTCCTAACTTACATGTGAAGTACGTACTTCTGTGGCCTTTGTTTCATTGTAAGAGCATTTCATGTTGCAGTTTTTAGTCTCAAATACATGCAGTGGGTTGAATTCTTACTCCTTGGTAACTGTAAGAAAAGATTAATTCAGAGGAACTGATGTTCTGCCTTACAGAAAAGGTTCCTGAATGCCAAACAGGAGTAGTGAGAGGAACCTGAAAAGATCCCTCCTTTTGCCTTTAGTAATATTTTGAGCTATACTTGGATTCTTTTTGCCTCACTTTCCCAGGCTGAAGTGTATCTATCATTTGTATGATCCGATTTAGATGAAGAATAATGAGAAATAGTGAAGGTCTGAGTGCAGAGTGTGAGCATGTATGTGGTTGTACCTTATGCAGGAGTGGTGGCCTTTTTGAATTGCACTGTAGTATTTCTCATCTTGGGGGTGGAAGAAGGAATGTAGAGTATTCTTGATGTACAGCATCTTTAAATGCTAGGTCACAGGAATCAGCATCTATCTGCTGCACTTATATACAGGAGTGTCTTTTGCATTTAGGGAAAATTATTTGTGTGTGGAAGCCATACTTTCTCATCTGCTGACCCATGTCTCTATATCTAGCCACTCGCATCTCTGGAAAGTAAAATGAGTTTTCTAGAGAAGGAAGTTGTTTTGCACTGTATCACTAAAAAATTCTTTGTAGTAGTGTTATAATAAACATACTGAAAGAATGTAACACTGGTTTTAATTCCTCTCTAGCGAGTACTTGGAAGAACATCAGGCTGAATTGGATTATCTCTCTGGTCGACACAAAGATACAAAAAGGAACTCCAGACTGGTAAGATACTTTTAATGTTAAGTGCTTTCTTTTTAAAGTCACAAAAGCAGATGTTGTCTCACGCCTGGGACTTGCAGGGGTTTTTTAGTTAAATCGCTGAAGTGGGATCCAGCAAGGCATTGGAATCAGAAGTTTACCAAGGAAGTGAGCTCTTGATGTGAGAATTAAACTTCAGATTTCTCATTTTCAACATCCAGCAGCATTCTTCAGGGAGTGTCCTCTTACTGTTTGGTGACTGTGTTGGTCCATCACTCTGTATGGACACAAATGGTGATAAAGGTCAGGCTTTTATTCCTATAGCTGGTGAATATGTTCTTATAACTTTGATTCTGTCAAGTTTACAACTCCCTTGAAGTACCTTCAGCAGCAGTGCTAATGAAAAGACAACTCACAAATCCAACTTTGCCTTAATAGCTAGATTTCAAAAAATCTTAAATCAGAAACTCACATGTACCGTGGCCAATGTCCAAGTCTACCTTAGAGGGAGTGGTGAGACTTGCTGCTTCATTTGAAGCATCTGCAAAAACCAACAAACCGTGTGTTCTGCTTCAAGTTAATTTAACCCATGATACTATGTGCAGAAAAAGAAACTATTTCTATATGTGTCTCATAGTAAACAGTGCATATTCATTTAGTGCAACTTAAGATATGCAAAGTGAGCCTTACAGTCAATACACAAGTATCGCATGTACAAACACACGTGCTCTCTTGTTCACCTGTGCTATTTCTCTTTCAGGCTTTCTACTATGATCTGGATAAGGTAAGACTATTAAGGATGAGATGAAATGTTGCTAAAAGAGAAAAATGGATTATATGCCTGCAGTGTTACTTAAAGGCATCTCTAGGAGATAACTTACCAAGTTTATTTCTCTCTCCTATTTTCAAAAGCAAATCCGCTGTGTGGAAAGATATATCAGAAAACTGGAGTTTCACATAAGCAAGGTGAGGAGTTTTGCCTCATATATGTAAGGCTTACAGTAATATACAAGCAAACTATCTGAATACAAAATACTTGGATGGTAATTTTTCTAAAGGGGAATAATGCTGGGTACTTTCTAAAGCTGTAACACACTTTGTACAGATGGAGGGGATCTCTATTTTCTTGAATAGCTCTATTCAGGCTGAATGTTGGGCTCAACCCAACCTGAGTTTGCCTGTGAAACTAGTTTGCATGCTCTGACAGTATATTCAGAAAATGCCACTGTGGGAGGGATTACATGTGCTTCCCACAAGGGGCCAAGTGGGCAGCTCTGCAGAGGGCATGTCTGCTGTCTGCCATCTGCTTTCAAAGTAATCAAATTTCTCCTCTGACACAGCTAAAGGAGTGTGTGTTAAGCTGTATTGAGGGAACTGGTTTCCTGCTTCCCTAGAAACTTTTCCTTGAAGTAAGTGTTACTCTATTCCTCGCATTCTAGTCTGATAATAGCAAAGCAAATTGTTTCTCAATATCCGGTGCTTTTTTGCAGGAGGGTCTGCAAAATGTGCTGCAATCAGCCTATAAAATGAAGGAGCTCAACATTTAGCAGTACTATGCTAGTGTGGTTGGTTTTGTCAGGAAAGACTGCCCATATTTCTTCCCAAGACTTGATAAAGCTATACTGGCAAAATTCTTGCTCATTTTTAACCCCACCCCCCAAATCTTAAAGGTAGAAGAACTCTATGAAGCTTACTGTATCCAGTGCAGACTGCGAGATGGGGCTGCTAATATGAAACATGCCTTTTCCTTGTCTCCTTCCACCAAAGCATCCAGAGAGAGCCTGGTGGAACTTTACAAGAACTTCCAAGAATGCACAGAGGTAGGAAGTACTACGCACATGTAATGAAGACCTGACTGTTCCTTAGCAAACAACATACCAGGATTTGCTGTTCTTTTATATTTTAATGGTGCAGGTTGCAAATCTAACACATGAATGAAATACAGGTACATCATGTGGACAGAAGCATGTGAGATCAGTACCTTGTAGGCAAAGGTCTTGAATTCTCTGCCCTTTTTTTGTCTCTGCTCAGCTTGGCCTCATGCATTCATGTGAAAAAACCCTTTGAATTTCTCTTTAATACTGGGCCCTTTATGAGTTCCACAGGAAGTAACTAGATGACAAGTAAATAGTGAATACACTGTTACTCCCATGAACCAAGCAGTGGAAGGTTGGTGAACTGCTTGAGTAGTCGCATTCTTCTGTGGAGCAGCAAAGGGGACTGGGAAGCCAAAGTTCTGTAAAGATAAGATAGGAAAATTGCATGTGTGGGAAGGTAGCCACCCTGTGATGCTTTTCAGTTATGGTGACTGTTCAGTCTTTCTTCTAGGACATGTGCTTTATAGAAGGGGCCTTGGAGGTGCATTTGGGAGAGTTTCACTTGAAAATGAAAGGTACGTTTCTTTCTCATTTCCTTCAAGACTCCTGATTTTTAGCTCCCTGTGTAGTGATCTGATCCACTGAAAGTCTGTTCATTCAATGCCAGTTGTTCCACTGGCTTTCTGGATCAGACTCTGCACAAAATTTTGGCAAACCTCTGTTTGCTTCGGCACTGTGAAACAGCTCTGCAGTGGTGTTTTATATTTGATGCAGAAGCTGACAAGCTTTCTTTCCTCAGCTCAGTTTAAGGTAGTCCTCTAAGAGTGTTCTGGGCTAGTGGCATAGCTTCTGCACAGAGTTGAACACAAGAAGGTGTTAGCCAGATATTATTGCAAGCTGAGGCTTTGGGGGACACTAAAAATTCTACAAGTATTAGAAGTCTTCCTTCTCTTTTCAGGGCTGGTGGGCTTTGCACGTCTCTGCCCGGGGGACCAGTATGAGGTGCGGTATATAGCCATTAATTTTTGTTCTTTGTTTTACTGCTGTGATTTTGTATTAGAGGAACAGGAGAGCAAGAGTGCAACATGTAGAAGAGCATTGGGAAAAATATTATAAATCAGTGCACTATTATGTGGAAAACTGCCTTGTGAATTCACTAGTTACTCTGCCCTCTAAGACTGGAGAGGAAAATGTGATTCAAGTGTTATGGAAGTTTAAAAGATGGTAATGATTGTCTACCAAAAGCAACTTCACAGGTCTTGATTCCAGGGCAATTTTGAAGACAAAGAAACAGTTGCTGCCTGTTTCTTGGAAGATTGCCCTTGGCATGGTTTGAATGCATTTTAGTATCTTACAGTGTTGCTCTCCTAACAGTTCCAAAGGAATTCCAGTGTGCCTTGTATTTCAGTACCACTACACTTGCTATGAAACACAGTTTTGCAGTTCTTCTGTAGTGGGTGGGATGTGTCATTTGGCACAGAGTTAAGGTGTTAAGACCTGCAACCTGAGTCCCAACCTCTAATCTTATGTCTTGAATAAAGTTCCTAAACGTATGGTGATCAAAGGAATGGCTTTGTCTCTGTGGTGCTGGAAACAGCATGATCCCTATGGCCTGAAGGGAATGTTGTGGGATATGTTGACTCAACGTTCTTTTGTCTTTGTGATTTCTAGGTGTTTGTACGACTGGGGCGCCAAAAATGGAGGTTGAAAGGCAAGATTGAGACTGATGACAGCCAAACGTGGGATGAAGAAGAAAAGATTTTTATACCAAATCTCCATGAGAAGTTTGAAATCAAGGTGTGGTGTATAATGGTTGGATTTGAATCGCTGGGTTAATAGGTTTTTTGCTGTACTAGAAACCTACTAGGTCATTAGGCTACTGAGCATTTGTCAAGGCTCTTAAGTAATTTTCATAGCCGTGTGAAATGGCAATTGGTTGGGCTTTAAAAGAAGTCCTAGGTAAATACCTGTGATTCTTCTAGGATGAAGTCTAGGTGTGGACATAAAGACGTGTATGTATGGAGTATTCAACTCATGAGGAATGTTAAAAACCTAGAGCTCTTTTCTGTTGGAAAAAGAAGTGTATATGGAAAACATGTACAATTGTGCGTGTTTTGAATGTGTAACTTAGATGCTCCTCTATCTAGGTACACTACTGAGTTTTTTACCTTTTTTTACTCCAGAGATGCTTCATATCTGTAGAGAACTGGTGGCATTCATATGCTGGTACAAACTGTCAATACTTTATATCTTTATTAGGAGTTATGGTGTTGTCGTTTATTTTTTCTGAAGGGCCTGGGAAGAGCTCATGTCTCCGTAAGGGACCAGTGCTAGTTTCCTATGATATATGGATGACACGTTATTGGTACCCTTAGGGGAAGCTACCCCTTATGCCTCTGGCATTGGTTCTGGCACTTACCTAGCAGGTGGATTTAATCCTTAAACAGTATTTCCACTGTAGTCTGGCATCTTTTGTGGGCTGGACTCTGTAGCATGATGGCTGTCAACCTAAAAGGAGCAGAGACTGAAGACTGTGCTGGATTCTGTTCTACTAGGAAACTGTGCCAGTGCAGGGTTTAAAATTTTGGCAGCTGTGCTAAAGCAGCTATTGCAGTGTTCCCCTCCTATCTGGCAGCAAGAACTCTGGAGTGTCTTCGGCATCTTGCCAGCACAGTCTTTGGAAACGTGCTTATATAGCATTTTTTTGCTGCCACTGCACAATGAAGATCAGGTGAGAGGATAATTTAGACCCTCGTTCCCCATAATAGTTGTAAAAACCCAAATTACTTTGTAGGACAATAATAGTTTTGCTCTTTTTGTCAGCTTATGAAAGTCTGACTAATATTCTCCACACCCTCCTGCTTATTCCACTTAATCTTTGCTCTGTACCAATATATAGTGGGTTTAAAAAGATAAATTTGAGAAGTGCCAGAGAATGTTCCAAGAGGAGCCTAGCAACAAATCTTTTTTGCCAGCTCTTAAAGGAGAGGTAAGCACATAACTAATGCCTCAAGTGGACTTCAGGCACTTCTGCTAAAATTCTGTGCACTGTGCACTTCTAGAGTCAAATTTGCTCTTCGATCCAGTGTCTTTTTATAGCAGATGTTTATTAGATTTTGTTATTAAATTTTTTAAAGTAGTTGTAAAAGCAAAGTGTCAGCCTGGGTAAAACGCAGACCTGTAATTGCATCAGTAACAAACTGTGAGCCACCTGCTGAGCTAGAGGAAAGCTGACACAAGTCCTGATTTCAGTCCGCAGCTGAGCTAAGGACAGTTAGAAGGGTCATGATGGATGCAGAGATTTGTGCTTCCAGATTCTTTAGGCAGTTGATTGCTGAACTAATCTAGTGCAGGTAGGCTAATATACTTCTCTGTGATATTAAAGCAACACTGTCATAGAATATATATGTAGATAAGCTTGGCTTTGTACTATATGTGACTGTACAAATACTAGGGCTAGAATTTTCAAATTTCAGACTAATTTTTCTAAATCAGTTTACCAAATTCTGTTGTCAGAAGTGTTGTACTTTCCCCCAACTGATAGAACTCACTTTTTTTGGTAGCCATCTATGACATGATCCTTGTGGGCATATTGGGGTACAGCAGCTTAGGAGCCCAGAATTAAGTGATGAGTTTTGAAGTTTGTTGTGGGGCTCAATACAGATCTGAACCTGGGCAGTTCTGTCTATGCATGTGGCATAGGATTGTCTGGTAAGATGAAAAGGGATATGTTTGTCCCTGCAGGTGACAGAGCTGAGAGGACTGGCCACTATTCTAGTTGGTGTTGTGACATGTGACAGCATAAACTTCTTTACAACAAAGCCTCAGGCAATCATTGTGGATATAACTGAACTGGGCACCATCAAACTACAGCTGGAGGTCCTCTGGAAGTAAGTACAGCTCCAAGTGAAAAAAGTTGGAGATATATATTTAAAATAATGTCTCCTAAGCTTGTCACTGAATAGCGTTCAACATTGTAGTCCTCTTTGTTTGCAGAGCAGGTACAGGGTAGATAGCAGCTACGTGCTTCCACACAGCAACCGCAGTGCTGCTTCTCTGTTTCTGTGGGACAAGCCTGGGGAAAGGGACAAACTATTTCTGATGCTTCAGTTCTTCATGTTGATGTTACCAGAGCCAGTTACGTGAACTGATGAATAGGTTTTATGTAGCTCAATATTCTGCAGAATGAGCATTCAATTCTTGCTCCAAGCAATGTATTGATAAAGCGTAATAGTCTTAATGCAACTGAAAGTAGCAGCTTCTGGGCATGATGAAAAAAAAAAACATAGTTGAAATTTTAGGAAAATATTTTATTACCAGGTTACAACTTGTTAGAAATAAAGCTTTTTCCAAAGACCTAGCACCTTCATATTTGCACTGTGCCTACAGTTACTGGTATAAATCTTGTTTGTGCACTACAAGGATGCTTAGTTACACAATGCACTTTCAGAATGGCTGAGTATTTTCCTGGTGCCTGTGACTTGTTGATTTGGTTTTATAAATTAAATCTGTAAATTGATTTTTTTGTAGTGATATACTGATGTTATTAAAAGATTCTCACTCTTGTGGATGCTGCACTGGAACTACTTCTCTCTAGACACACCACCACAGATTTTTGAGGTGATACAGTTTATCACAGTAATGATGAGGCTGGAAAAGACCTTAAAGATCATCCAGTCCAACCTAAAACCAACCAAGTAAACCTAACCATCTGACATCTAGATCATGCCACTCAACACCTCATCCAGCCTAACCTTAAACACCTCCAGAGACGGTACCATTACTTCTGATTTAAAGGACTGTCTGTCCATACTGGGGAATCTTGTCTGTAATAAATCAAAATGTTTTAAGCTGTTTCCATTTCATGTTGCCCAGGGGTTAAATCCTAGCCATCGTAGTGAAGTGCCTGATTCAACAACAGGCCCTCTTCACTTGCTTTTTTCTCTGTTGCTTACTGCAGTCCTCAGTTCTGGCCAACCCGGTGTGGCAAAGAGACAGCTGAACATTGCCTTCGTGATAAGGGCGCACTTGAAAAGCCACTTTGTGATGATTTGTGGATGTAGGCTGTCTCCAGGAAAAGTAGAAACGGAGCAATGTTTAGGTGAGGAAGGGCAGGAAGCAGGCCAGACTCACCTATGACTCAGCCTTGCACAGCTGCTCTCCTCTGGCCACGTTGGTTTCGTGTTTTCTTGAAGGTTGCCCCCAAGTAAAGCTTTTCTATATTGAATATGTGGTTTCTGCCAAATGTGCCCAAGAGCCAAACGGAACTTCGAGTAACAGAAAAGTTTCCCTACCTTTAGCCTAAAGTAATAAAATGTATTTTACAGTCAGACTTAATTTTGCAGGCTCTTACATCCTGTTGCTACTCTTAATTACCTCTGGAAGCATCATTTGGCTTGAACCTTGTATTTTAAGCCATGAGCAGGAGGAAGGCTGCAGAGGTTTTCTGATGCGGTTCCTGTTCAGATTTTGATAAATGGTGTTCAGGTTCCATTTTTTTGGAGTTGGGGAAAGAACAGCTTTATTGCTCAGCATGCTGTTTTCTGAATGTCTTTTGTGCATGCTGTCATTCTTGAAATTTAACATTTACTTGCATGTGCAACTGTGCTGAAAAACGAGTCTTGGCATCAACATCTCAGTCTTCAAGTATCTGCATTGCTCCAAGTTAATGAGAAGGAAACTCACACGGGAGAGTTGTTCCCATACCTGTTTCTTGACACCTTTTCCTCCTGAGTTCTAACAATGGGCATCCATATATTTTGTTCCAGTGAGGTGTGAGGTGCTACAGCTGCTCTAAAAAGTTAACAAAAGCTGATCTTTCTTATTAGAGAAGCTGAGCCACTAATTAGGCTGCTAACAAAGCCTTATTCCAGGAGTTTGTTGTGATCATGCATTATTCACCTTGCAAATACTTCCTCTTACTCATGCCAAGTTACATATGTATTCCCATTTGAATCTCAGAGCAGAGATAGTCATGGAAGACTTACTGAAACCTGTATAGAGAGGGGTGGTGCAAGTTACATTATATTTATACACACGACACTTTCGTTTTAAAGTTTAAAATATCTCTTGAAGAGACTGAATAAAATACTCTATTTGGACATTTGTGTATCTTAGTAGTGGGAAAGGAAGGAGAGAGGAGGGACATAGTAGGATACAAGGGCTTTTGTACCTTTCCAGCAAAACTTGGTGTCTTTATTTGTTGTTTCTTATCCTGCAACAACCACATCACCAAAACTTACATTGAGGTTAATCCAGATGCAAAATGATCAAAAGCTTTATGCACAGTTTCAGAGCAGAAAAGCCTGCCGACAAAACCCATAGTTACAAGAGCAGTCTCTCTTTCATCTTAAGCCTCACTTGTGCAGTGAAGGAGGTTATATACATCATAGAACTCAGTATAAAATGGTTTTGCCCTCATATGGGAGGTGCTGAACCAAAAGCTGACATGTTCATGTTGTAGTCTGGAGGAAGTAACTTCTGCTCTCTTGTTAGCCCACAGAAATGGGATCTGCTTGCTCCCGTTTATAATGCAAGCTGTTGACAGCATGGAAATCATGCACATAAGCTGTTCCTCTGAAAGGGCTGTGTGAGGAAAATCCCTCCCTGTTCTGGGATAATGTACAGTGTCTTAGATAAAGCAGATTATATTTCACAAAAATTTCTGTAAAAAGACAATCCAAATTTTGCTGACTGTTGGTTGCTGCAGTAGTTCACAGCTCAGAGTGTAGTTTCGAGCTTTTAGAGTTGGCAACAGCTGAGCTGGGGGCAGGATTAGTGGGGATGCACTTTGGGAGGTTAGCCTCACTTTCAGTGAGGATTTTTTTGGTTTATGAGAGCGTTCCATCTGTGTCTCTACTGTGTTTGAATTTTGTGAAATGTGTCTGTACCCTATCAAGGGGATTCTGCACAGATCTGACAGGCTCCTCCTTGATGGCCCGTTTGCTGAAGCTGTTTACTGAGAAGAGAAGTTGTGCGGTGATAACACAGAGTGTTGCTATTTTCAGAGATAGGGCACTCAAAATAACGGACGCTTTATCCTTTGATTTAAGAATAACTAAACATATCCAGCTGATTTGCCCAAACTTGAAAGAAGCAAACTTTAAATCTAGACCTGCTTTGTGAGGAATCCAAACATAGATCGCTTTTCTACTTCTAAATGTATGTTTTCTTTAAATAGACTACTAGTCTTCTGGGTTCTAACAAAAGTCCCTTCAACTGCTTTATAGATTATGCCATGAGGAGTGTGAATGAGCTCGGACCCTTTGCAGAACAGCTTTGTTGGCCAGTTTGGCAGAAGACTTCGGGTTTTTTGCCAATTTAAACAGCAGTCTGAATTCTGTCTCTCACATGAAGGACAAAGAGAAAGCCTGTATTCTTTTTTTTCATTTCAGAGCTTCAGTTAACACCCCGTACTGGGATCTGAGGGTACCAGCCAGCCAGAACCACTCTTCTGATTTCTGCCTGCTTTAAACATGTGCTGGCCTGGCTCACAAGGTTTCAGAGTAGGAGAAAAAAAATCCTGAAGGGATATTAAGTCTGGGCTGAATAGGTAGTCACTTATGCAGGTATCTTCAGGCAGTAGTGAATCAATGCCTCTCTCTGCTTTCAATAGAAGTGATGTTTCATTGCTTAGTCTTTTGTGATCAGCTGTTCTAACCTTGAAACTGGTGCTGCTTATGCTTTAGTGGGTATGAGAAACCTAACAACAGTCACAACGTTCAAATTGTATGGGTGCTTCTACTAGTGCTCAGCTAGGAAAGAAGGCAATTCCGTGATTAACAGTGAGTCTGCTTCAGCTGACCAGATCTGAATTAATGGATTCACAGTTTTATTAGAGGGATTCGGACAGGTCTGTGCATCTCAAGCCCTTTTGGTCCAGTGATATTTAATGTAGGGAGTGACTGGACAGAAAGGGAGTGATCAAGGTATAGTCTCTGTAGTGGGAGAAAGGAATCCCCTGGGGCTGAAGACTGAACTGAGTTCAGTTCTGACATGCTTTGCCTCATGACTTGAGTGCCACTGAGAACATAAACCAGGAAGTGTCCTCCTTATACTCCAAACAGAAAAAATGCAGAAAGGTGAGAGAGTTTGTAGAAATCTCAAGTATTTAATCCCTCCACAGCTTTGGTGGTTGTGACAAAACATATCTTGCTGGGAATCTCTGCTCAGTGCTGGCAAGGCTGAGGTGTCTCTGAATGTGTGTGGATGCAATGCTTCTGAGGTTGTGGGAGTCTGTAGGAAATGTGAGCTCTGATCAGTTGTCAGGGACAGGCTGGGCATGTGTGTTGTGGAGCTGAATGCTGAAGTCCTGTGATGGTGCTAAAGCGAGCTGGTGGAGCTGGTGTTGCTTTTACACTGGCCTTAACAATGATGCATTGTACTTTGTTATGCATTTAATGCCAATGTTGTAATTAGTCATAACCAAAGGCCAGCATGTTTGACAATAGAGAAGTGGAATGGGGAGAGCAAAGATGGTAAGACGTGGGGCCACATTCATTTTTTTTAGTACAACTTTCCAGTCCTGGAAAGATGCTGATGGATAATGCTGTGCAGGCATGTGGATATTTGCTGTGGGGAATGGTGAAAGGAAATGATTAGCCACTGTTTCTCTCTACAGCCCCAAGACACCCTCACCATGTCAAAATGCATGTTTCACATTTTGAGGTTAAATACTGAAATTTCTGCACACCTTTGACCTATTCAGAGGTTTTGTGTGAATGATCTCAGGAGATGACTAGACGAACTGGGAAAGAGCGTGATGATGAAAGGCAATGCTCTGCTTGCAGTCCGGTATAGGACAGATCTTAGTTATGAGTTGCCTCAAATCTGAGTATGTGTCTGGGGGAAGCTGATGATGTTTGATTTATTTCCAATGCTTTTTCCTATGAATATCCCCTACTGGCTTCTGTCAATGTCAAGATGCTGGGAGAGATAAATTCACAGATCTGTCCTAGTATGATGTTTTGTTTGCTGTACAAATGTGTAACAAGATGATGGATCATGCCCAAAGAGCTTACAACCAGGAGGTAGTAGATGCTTTAATGCAGGCTTCATTCTTTCCTTCCCTTTGCTCTCATTGTTACCCTGTGAGTTATAGGGAGTGTGTGGGTGCATGGAGGACAGCTGTCTGTGTTTTGCTAGAGGGTTTTAGTAATTATCAAAGGGACAAAACAGATTTGTCATGTTATTCCTGTCCCTTTCCTCCGAAGTGTCATTTTACATTACTGCATTGCTTTTCTAAAAGCTAAACATGAAAAATCTTAGGAATGGGTCCCTGTGATTCTTGTTAAATTCCATGTTTGGGAGTAAGCTGCAAACATCAGCAAACAGAACAGGCTTTGGCTGAAAGGCTGTTACTGCCAGAAACCTAGTGGATTTTCTGTATGGTGAGACAATGCAGATGGTGACTCCACAGAACTGGCCTGTTTGATGAACCCCAGCTGGGTGACAGTGGTTAATTTGGCCAGTTAACCTGAATTAGACTAGCTCACAGAGCATTGCCTCCATGCAGAGAAAGACACTGGTGCATCGCACAGCAGGATGCTGTAGAGAATTGTCCTTGTGGACCATGGGAAGCTGGAGAGAACTGGGGCTCTGCTTTTCAGATTTTTCTAGAGAGCAGAATAGTCCTTGTTATGGTTAGGATTTTTCAGGCTTCTAGTGGTTCTGTATTGTGCAGCTAAATGCAGCTCTCTTTATCCTGGTGTTTATCATACTCATGTCTATGAGATTCAGATGTGTGTTAAGAAATGACCTTCTTTTCAAAGTGCCGGTATTAAAGTGGAAAAATGTTTTTAGTGCCATGAGGTTTATCAGTTATGAAAGTAGCATAAGAAAACCAACCTTGATTTACTGACCTTAAAAATATGCTCTCCCTATCCTGGTTAGCTGAGTTGTTTTGGAAATCCATTTGTGTGAGCTTTGCAAAGGAGTTGGGAAATTAATGGCTGTGATGTAGCAGGTAATTAGGAATTCTTTAGCACAGGACTTTTCCAACTCTTGTGGATTATAGCCAGTGTTCTCTAGGGCTGCAAGTGGACTCATCTGTGACTGGATGAACAACGTAACTTGTGAGATCCCACTGCACAAGCTTCCTCTACCAGCTAAAGGTGTTTGTTAATATTTGAAAGGCAGTGTAGGGTTTTAGCCTTTTCCAGGTCGTGTGTGAAAGTTAATGACAGCTTTCCTTTATGATGTGTGTTGTATTTCCTGTGAACGGTGTGTGTCTCTGTGCTGTGCAGTGGCCCTCAGCAGCAGCCTGTGCTGTACTTACTGGCACTAGTGTCTGTGTGGACACTGCTGAATCACAGAATCATTAGGGATCAGAAGGGACCTTGAAAGATCATCTAGTCCAATCCCCTTGCCACAGCAGAAGGACAGAGAGCACTTCTTACTTGTGCCCTGTTGGACTCTTCCTCTGAAGAGCATGGTAGAGGTCTCAGTCTAAAGGATATTGAGAATTCCATGTAAAATATGCAGCCTTTCTGTCTCCTCCTTTCTCTGCAATCAAAGATACTGGACAGAGGCAGTCTGTCTTTCTTTTTATCCCCTGTGTTTATTAAATGTCACAGTTCAAATTCAAACAGCTGTTCTGTGCTAAACATTTCCATGCTTTCTGACCTGACTGACACTTAGGCTTTTGTATCTGCTGCTACAGCCCCTTTGACACAGAGAACCTGTTTCTGTCACCTGGAACCACTACCAAATTCTCTGTGGGTAGCAGGAAGAGCTCATTGTATAACTGGACCCCACCGAATACTCCCAGCTTCAGAGAGAAGTACTACCTGGTGAGTATGGCAAGGAAAGCAAGAGGCAAAGCACAAACCTAGGACTTCAGCTTTGGATCACAGTAGAACACAACCAGGAATCTGAAAATGTAACACTACAGGGCCTTTGTTATATTTAATCTTGGGCTTTGTTATCTTTGTCTCCAAACCCCTTTTCTTTAGAGTTCCATTTTAGCTTTGTAAAAGGGAAACCAATCCTGCAAAATATTCCTCTTGGCACCCAGAATGGTCATGGTGTAAGCTTGTGCTCTGATTGTTCATGGTGGAGATCAAACTAGGACCCGGTCTGCTGCAATAGCCATGGAGCAGAGTAGTGTCTTAGTGGAGCTATGTGAAACAAGCTTTTCATTCTGTAACCCACTTTCTGCCAAGTGTAGCCCAGGAGAATAGAAAACCCTATTCCCTTTCTCATACATTCAGGAAGATTTTGGTTTAATGACTGTTCTATAAGATCCTGTTTATTCTTCTTCAGTACTACTATCATATATGTGTCCCCCCTAACAGCAAGTGTAAGTTTGGTTTGGTGTTGCATTGTCAAGGTAGCAGAATGTCTTTAGAAAAAAGCTCTGTGTTGTCTGTACAGGACTCTCTATTATTTTTTGAACTCTTTAAAACAAAGATTTCCCCTACACACCTCATTCACATCCTGTCCTGAGCTGATGTGACACACAAGCTGCTCAGCAATGTTCTTTTTCCAGAGACAATTTTTTAGCTGTCTTAGTAACTTTACTCTCGAAGATGTAATGCACAGTCAGTGCTGTTCCACTCAGTTCATCCAGTGCTCTGGTTCAGTAGTTTCTCTTGTCCTGTCTGTGCTAGTCCCTTGTGCAGAAGAGCCCATTGGTTTTGCTAAGTTTGGGTGTGTAAGTCTCCAAGAACGGGGAGGCAGCTCTCTGCTTTAGTTGGCCTCTAATGCTTTTCGAATGTATATGCTCTCACTTACGGTTCTATTTGCTGCAGTCTGTTTTGCAACAAAGACAGAACCAAGGGGATGGAAGTGATGAAGCTCAGCCTCCCAGCATATTGAGCTACTTGGCTGCCTGTGATTTTGATGTACACGGCAGGAGCAAGGCTCACAATCCTGCAGAAACAAGTGAGGCAGACTCCTTCAGCTCTGAAGATCAGAAAGGGACAGAATCCAGAAATGCAACTCCGGCTCTAGAGCACAGGACGTTGCCACTGGTGATTATTCAAGAGACTTGTGGAGAACAGCAACAGCATCCTCTTCCAAACCATGCAACCCTAGATATCCTGAAGAAGACTCCGTGCACTGATGGATTTCCAAATAACCCACCTAGCTTTCTGAATCGTCACAAAAGTTGTAGAGACTCTTTCAGCCAGACCAGAAATCACCGTCTGACAGAGCAAGAAGACATTAGGCAGAAAAGCTTGAATGCTGCAAGTGACCAAAAACCAGATGGATGCACAAAGTCAATCGAAAAGACTCTGCAAGAAGTGTTAAATTTGCTGAAATCACATCCTGTGGGGCAAGCCCAGCTGGAGAAATTGGAGTGCCAGGTTTCATCTCTGAGTGATAAATTAAAGGTATGGTAGTGTTGTACTTTTCGGTTCGTTCGGTAGATTACTCCTTAAGCGTGTCCCTTTCATAAGGTAGCCATGGCATGGTCCCCAACAGTACGTTTTCACCGCCAGAGGTCAGGAGCTGCCTAGAAAAGCAATCTGAGAGCTGCCTGCGCAAGGAGAAGCAGCCCTCAAGTACAGGGCACAAATCAGTAAGGTGGAGAAAGAAATTAATAAACTGCCTGTGGTCAAAGTGGGAACTAGTCAGGGCTCAGTAGCATGAACTGTATGGCAGAGCTGATGCATTTTGGTTCTCTTCTGTTTTTATTTTATTTAAAATTCTTCCATGGAATTATAGAATGGTTTGGGTTGTTAAGAACCTCATAGATGATCTAGTTTCAACCCCTCTGCTGTAGGCAGGGACCCCCTCTGACTAGACCTCAAAGCCCCATCCATCCTGGCCTTGAACATATTCAGCTTTAGCATACCTTGAGTCACTGCATCAGGTCATCAAACCTAAAGTTTCTCCAGGGTCGCCTGGCTTTTGCAGGCAGCTCAGTCTGTCTGACAAGTCATATGATGTGGGAAAGACTCCTTTCTTTTGAGAAAAGGTCCTGGAGAAGAACTTCATGTGGGCAGTGAGTTGCCTTGCAAATTTGGTAGCGTTGTAGTACATGGCTCAGCGTGCAGACTCAGGAGATAAGATGCTCTAAGACTTTATCTAAGGTCTGGAATAATCAATTATGTTAACAAAACTGCGCTTCTTCCTGTTCAGTACAGCCACTTTAAAAATAGAAATTAAACAACACAAACCAAGTGCTTTCAAAGCAGCTGCCTTTCCAAGGAGGAGAAGGTGAGTGACCTCATGAAATCCACTATTGATATTGGAGTTCTTGGATGCTGGAAGGCAAGTTCACTAGTTCCCAGTAACAAAGATTCCCACCTCTAGATCTGAAACAGGAAGTAAGTGAAAACTGCACTGGTGGCGGGAGATGCAGAGAAAATCAGCTTTTGTTCTGACCTTAACAGACATCGAAATCCAAAGTGGAATACAGACCGATATTGAATTTATCGAAGCATAATTTGAATTTAATTAGCAGTGTTATTTTGGGATCAGCGTGCTGCACCGAGTGCTAACTTTCACAATGTGTTAAATTGAAATCACACAAATAAATTGATTTAAGAGCAATTTGTAATCCAGCTAAGAACCAGTTTGAAATAGCTTGATAAATACAAATACCAATGTTTTTTCTCTTCTGTCAACAGTTAAAGCCACTTCATCACAAACACTCATCTATGGAAAGTTTAATGGTGGAGACAGTACTGGAAAGTTTTGACTTTTTAAATGCTGATTGTAGTGCTGATGATCTTTCATTATTTGGAAGCGTAAGAACAGCCAGTATCAGGTATGTATGAGCAGCTATTCACTGCAGGGAACAAGGGGATTAGGAGGGCTGATCCCAGAACACTGACTGGTGAGTTATACTTGGCTAAGTAATGGTTGTGCAGAGATGCTCCTAGCGTGAACAGCCAGGATGGAAACCAATTTTTTGAATACTCTGAGACACTGAAATGACAGGAGACTTAAACTGAGCTTACAGAGAATGCTGCAGAACGGCACCTGCAGGAAATGCATAGGACTGCTACAAATCAGTGATGCTGAACTGTTCTGCGCTGGCCAGGGAGAGAACTATCAGTGACTTATAGAGCTCTTCTACCCGATCTGTCTTCTGTACAGAATTTTGTGTTTTGTGAGTTTTGCAGCACTGAAAATTACATTCCAGAGCAGTGAGCCTGCTCCTGGGAGACTTACTATGCCCCAGTGTCACTGAGTTGGGAGAACACAAAGGGATTTGTGTGTTTTTTGCACTGCTTCTGCAAATGAGACAGCAACTAAATTCTCTTTATCCAGAAGCATCTTTACTGGCATTGATTCTCCACAATTGGATTTTGTGGGCTTGACTGATCTGGTACTGGAGGACTCATTACTGGAATGAGTCTTAGGACTAGTCCTTATGTTTTTAAGAAGTGTTATAAATGCAATCAAAAATGTTATCTGTTAAATGCCACCTGGTTTGTATTTCTACAGCTTGCTTGAAGGCTACTATTGAGACTGCACAGGTTTGTGCTGACTTAGCAATTAGAGTTTTCACTCTTTCTCCCTCTCATCTCAACAGCACATACAGTGATAACGTGCTTCAGTCCCTGAGCTGTGACGTGAGGACAGAAACAAGAGATGTGACTACTGGTGATGACAGCTTAGACACGCTTTTGATAACTCACCTGAAGCTGTGCAAAGGTCTTTTGCAGGTAAGGAATAGCCTGTGGCTTTCCAGGGCACTGCTTGTGTGTGTTGATTCTGATTATAGGCCAAAGTGAACATGTAGCTGGTTCTTTTCTAAAAGCAGGAAGAGTATAAACTGAGTCCGAAAATGCAGTGTATGCATATATGCACAGAACATGTTATACAAAACTCTCCTGCTTCTGGTCAGCCTCTGGGTTTTGCTGTAAGTGATACCTCTGTGCCCAAAGCCAGCTGCTAGTGCAGTAGAACAGGTTTGGGTTGAATCAATAGCAGCTAATCGATTCTTCTGATGTGAAAAACTGCTGCTACCAGAAACTGGTAGCATGTAAAAACTCTTACCTGCCCTTCAGACCTCACTCCCCAATTAATTTGTATTACAATGCTCACACACATTATCATCCTCAAAGTGTTACCTCTGGTTAGGATGGGCAGCAGAGGACAGTACAGCTGTCAGTATTGATCTGCTGTGCAGCTGCTGATGGACAGACAGAGGAGAATGTCAAATGCCAGACAGCCTGTCCCACCACAATGTCATTGACTCATCCTGTTCTGCTGAGTAGCTTTGTGTTCAGAAGTGAACTGTCCATGCTGTGATGGGAAGAGGGGCCATGTGAAAGCAGCCTGGTGAATTTTCTCAGAGTTTATGAGTTTGTTTTAGAAAAACAAATCTTTATTCATCTTGAGCTGGATATTACCTTTATTTCAGCTACTAAGATAAGCATGTTGTGTTTCAGAAACTGAAGTCACCAAACATAGGCCAGGTTGTCCAGGAGAACGTTCTGGAAAAAGTATCAGAGCAGACACAAGTTCTCGGGGACGTCTTGGATATGTCTGTTGAAGAAAGTGAGTAACTGTATTATTGCCAGTCATGTCAGAGAAGTGAGAGGGAACTCTGCTTGAGCTTCCCCAGGCACACGAGGGTTCCATTTGAAATTCCTCACAACCATTCACATAATTAAAACAGCTTTAATAGCTTGATTCTTAGAAAAAACAGGACTCATCATTTGGGGTTTTTTCCTCCTGTGTGAAAAGATTTGAAGAAGCTTGGCTTAAAGAAATGTCAAAGCTGGTATTTCGTAGAAACAGAGATGTTCTAGATGGTGGAGTTTGTGCAGAACAGCAGGGTAGCCTTCATGAATTCCTTTTCTATATCTATGCTTTTACATAGGGAGCAAAGAGCCCAGCTTCTGCCCATGTTTGCAAGAGAAGTTTGGGGGATGATTTTCCTTATTGCAGGCCTTCTGCCTGCTAAATTCTTCCACTGACTGTTGGGTCTGACAAAACGATGATGGCACAATGGGGGACTTTGAAAGCTTTTGTTCTCTTCTTGGTAAATATAGTGGCAAGAATGCAAATTTTAGCTGGAAGCATGTGCTGACACATTTTATCCTGAAGGATGTGAGAATAAGCTGTTCCTAGAGCAGGGCTCTGAAGGGCCTTTGGCACAACATGATGAGGGAAGTGTAGGAGGCTCACACACAGAACACAAGTTCAACATCGCTATAGTTAAGAGTGAGGAATGACAGGGCTTAAATGGCAGTGTGAAACTACAAGGTGCTGCATCAAGCAGTTTTCTGGAGTGTTTGAAATAAAGCCTGCCTCAGCCTATGTTCTGCAGATCAGAGTTCTCCACTTGTGAAGGTACGTAAGGCAGGATCTCTAAAATCTCTTGCTGGTAGAAGTGGCAGAAGTTAAGTTTTCTTCTGAAACTTGACTCAGATGCTGAGCTAGAAAGAATGAGCGGCAGGAGAACTGTTAGACATCTAATTCAGGTCTTGTAATGACAGTTTAGGAGCTCTACCCAAGCTCTCTGAAATCAGTTCTTGCAGATGTTAGAATTCTGGCAGCAAAGCTCCAGCTTTGAACAAAACCATCTGTACAACACAAAGGCAAGTTGATGCTGACACATCTCTAGTTATGCCATCTGCTGCCTAATTTCTCATGTAAAATCCACTATAGAGCTCACAGACTTCTTAAAATCTGACTTTTTTTCAGTTATTCAGAAGACTAAAAAGAAGAAGCAGTATCTGAAAATCTGGAGTGATCTTGCGGAGCCTGGCAGCATCTTGTTTACTTCAGCAGAAAGATTCCGTCATGCGCTGAAGTACACACTGATGCTCAAAGTGAAGGAAAAATACCCCCGTCAGTTAGAAGCAGGTACCGATCCATTGCGTCACCACTAGGCCACTCTGGCTTTGTTTTACTGTGTGGCTAAAAGTTGCCCGTGTGCATTTAAAAAAAAACTCGTGTTACTTGTTTTAAGCAGCTCCCATCTAGCCAATCTTTCATCTTCTTGTTCTTTTCTGTGTTACTTTCAGTACTGCAGAAGTTACTAGAGCAGATCATCACCTGTGATGGGTTGCTCCCCTCCCTAAGCCTCCAAACAGAACCGGTTACTCTATTCCAATTCTACAGCTACCTAGAGAAACACCACATAACCAGCCTGGAGAAACACTTGGCAAAACTTGCTAAAGAAGGTAATGGCAGCGCTCAGTTCCTTTGCTTGAATGCAGGGGCCCTATAGCTGGTTGTTGCTCTCCAGGTTACCACTCAAGATAAACCTTGACAGCAGAAAGCAGCCTGACAATTGCACTGTCAAGTTCTTTCCATTGTAGCGGCCCTTATAACCATGCTGCTTTAACTAGAACGGGAAGGGCACGCTTCACTCTCTTATCTAACCAGCAAGAAATAGGAGGTGTGAAGGTTTAGGGCTAGGTAAGTGCCCTAAAATGCGGGTGCTCTGATATTCTGAAGAGTAAAACAAAGTTGGCAGCCATTCAAAGCGGGATTCAAGCACTGAGTAATGTCTGTAGCTTTATGTGATTATAGTGGCTGTAATCAGACACAGCAGTAAAATTTCAGAGGTTACTAACGTGTGTTTTCTAGGTCAAGGTAGCCAGTGTCTTGCTGAGTTGTCCAACTATGAAAGTTAAACAGCCTCAGGGAAGAATAATTTTAAAAATAATCCTGATATTGGCTGCATCTCCAGTCTTATTTTGATTCAGATGACTCATCTGATGGGGGACTAAGGACTTGGGCAGTGCTAGTTGGTTAAAAAGGACCTGGATTACTCTTAAAATTGAAACTGTAAACCCAGTGCCCAATCCTGTGTTTTTTAAAGGGTGATGGTTTTCTTTGACCACTACAGCTGGATCTTTCAGAGATCTTTAAAAGCATTTTGCTTCATCAAGCTTTTCTTGGTTTAGGACTGTTCTGACTGTCCCAATGTCCAAAGACGCAGGAGTTCTCTTGTACTGTAGGTTGTACTCAAAGCACTCAAGTCCGAAAAGGATCAGGGCTTTGCTGCACCCTGTGAACTAAAATTGTGAAATAATAATCTCTGCTCCATTCGTCAGACAGTCTTGGCACCGGAGGAAGTGAAACAATGACAGGGGAAGAAGACAGGATGGTCAAAGGGGCAGATGTCCCAGTTTGCTTCCTGCCGTGCCTGGCTTGCTCATCAGCCCTGTGAATGACTTCTTGTGGCTGTAGGGGACAGACAGAGGTTGTCTCCTTGTGATAATGTCTTCATTTGTCGGTTAGTGATGCTGTGCCCTTTTGCTTGCAGTAATGCTCATTGAGGAACTTCAGTGTCCCGGACGGCTGAAGACTCTTAAAAAACTGAAAGGAAAGCGACTAAACAAACTGCAGCCACTGCCACAGACTTTGCGGCTACTTGGGATTTTGCAGCTGGACGAGAACCACCGCGTCAGCAAAGCAGCCACATCCTGCCTCTCGCGTGCGGCTGCAAACAAGAACTTCAGGGAGAAGGTAAAGACTGCAGATCTTACTGACTTGTCTGAATAGATGCTGAATACATGGAATGTGTTCTGGGCTCAAATAGCTCTATTGTCCTTGCCACACTTCATTAATCTGTTAACTACAACCTCCATTACATCAGGTTCAAGTGATTTGTCTATCTCCCATGTTCAGTTTCAGACAGGTAGAACAGGGCTTGTGTCAGTCTGAGCCTGAGTGCTTGAGTCTGATTGGATTTACACAGCCTTTCTTACGTTGCTTTTTTCTGGTTGTTTCATTCAGGCTCTCTGTTTTTACACTGATGTTTTAGCTGTTGGTGATGCAAGACTTCAGCAAGCTGCGTGTTTGGCTCTTAAAAACCTCAGAGTAAGTAGGACCATAGAATCACAGAAATGTTAAGGTTGGAAGAGACCTCCAACATCATCAAATCCAACCTTCAACCCAACCCTACAATGCCCACTAAATCTTGTTCCCTAGTGCCAGATCTATTCACGGTTTGAACCCCTCTGGGGATGGCAACTCCACCCCCTCCCTGCACAGTCTTTCCAGTCCCTGACCACTGTCAGTGAAGAATTTCCTGATGTCCAATCTAAACCTCCTCTGGCACAACTTGAGGCTGTTTCCTCTTGTTCTATTGCTAGCAACTTGGGAGAAGAGACCAACCCCTACCTTTCAGGTGGTGATAAAAGAGCCTCTTCTCCAGACCAAACAACCCCAGTTCTCTCAGCCACTCCTCATCAGACCTGCCCTCCAGGCTCTTCGCTGGCTTCATTGCCTTTCTTTGGACCTGTTACAGCATCTCAATGTTCTTCTTGCATTGAGGTGTCCAAAACCGACCCCAGTACTTGAGGTGAGGCCTCACCAGTGCAAAGTACAGGGGGACAGTCACCTACCCCTCTAGTCCTGCTGACCACACTATTTCTGATGCAGGCCAGGATGCCTCTGGCCTTTTTGGCCACCTGGGCACACTGCTGGCTCTTGTTCAGCCACGGTCAGTCAGCACCCCAGGTCCTTTTCCGTAGAGCAGTTCTCCAGCCACCCTTCCCCAAGCCTGTGGCAGTGCACGAGGTTGTGGTGACCAAAGTGTGTACAGATCTACTTTTGCTGTGCATGTCTGGCCACAGTTGCTGGATCTAAAACTGAATCTGGCTCGTGGGGGGGGAGGTTAAGCTGGTAGGGCTACCTTTACTGCTTCCTTTTGTTGGGTTGTGATGGATTCTTTGGCTACCTACGTTGCTAACGATGCTACTGCTCAGAAGACAGCAGGCAGGGGGAGCTGCAGGCATCTTGGAGAGTCTGATCTGACCGGCACAGGACAAAGGTTGAAAGAGTGTTTTCTACAACATTGTCAGTGGTGAAGGAGGTCAGATACTGACTGGGGGGGGTCTCCTGGCATGTAGGAAAATGAGTGTCTGAGGGCAGTCAGTTCAGTACTCTTTTACTATAGAAACTTAAACAAGTTCATAGGTTTTTGGGGTTATTTGTTTTGCACAGAAGGGATTGTTGTGAGTACAGTTTCTACAAATGTAGTCACAAGATAGGCCCAACACATCCAAGCTAGACTTGCAAAGCAACTCTTGCCCTCATGTAACCTGCATTAACCCTTCATGAGGGTACAGATTGGTTTATGCTAATTTAACGGTGCTGCAGCGGTGACCTGCACTCCACTGCTCCTACACTTCTGCATGCCCTAAAGCAGGAGAGATAGTAGCACAGGTGAGAGAGACCATGCCCAGATAAATTAACTAGGGGAGAAGGGTCACAGTAGAATTCCGATGCAGGAAATGATGGGAGTTACTGAGTTTACCTTGAAACAGCATTCATCACATGCAAATCTTTCTACTCTCAAACAGGGCGTGGAGAGTATTGAGCAGGTTGCCCACCTGTGCCAATCTGAAACAGAGGAAGTCAGAAACTCGGCCAGGGAGACAACACTGTCCTTTGGTAAGTGTTCTGCTGTAACATACAGAGTCTGAAACTGTCTTGTAAAATAGTACAGAGCCACAGCAAACCTGATGCTCAGGCTTTAATATATCCAGGACGTGGAAGTGCCTCCTCAACAGTGATTTCATGCCTTTAGGATANTGTGCCAATCTGAAACAGAGGAAGTCAGAAACTCGGCCAGGGAGACAACACTGTCCTTTGGTAAGTGTTCTGCTGTAACATACAGAGTCTGAAACTGTCTTGTAAAATAGTACAGAGCCACAGCAAACCTGTGTTTTGACCCTGTGTTTGTGCTCCCTTTGACCCTGAATACAGGAGGANTAGTACAGAGCCACAGCAAACCTGATGCTCAGGCTTTAATATATCCAGGACGTGGAAGTGCCTCCTCAACAGTGATTTCATGCCTTTAGGATAAACTTTTGCATCCCATATAGTAACCAAAGGCTCACGTTAAAGTTTGTAGGGCCTGACCAAGGAGATTTCGATAGGGGGTTAAGTGTCTTAAATGCCACTGAACTCTGTAAAAAGGTGGCAGGTCAGTACTGAAGTACTGACAGTGCTGCTGGAGCACTTAAGAGTGGTCCTGGCACCAGCAATCATCCACATTGTGTGAAAAGGATATTTGAGTCTGTCAGATCATGATTAAACCTAATCTAGCTCGGGGATTAATTAGTCTGATTTAAACATCTTTTTTTGTAGCCACTTACAAGCTCTCTCGTTACTTGTGTTTTGATGGTCCCTTTTTTTTTGTTCAAATGGTTCCACCCTGAATACAGGAGGGGTAAAGGGTGTAAACAAAAATGGGTTCTTACTGTGTCATTACCCGTTACCTCACCTGAATTCAGCAGATCTGCGGTGGGGTTGGGCTGCTCATGGAATATCGGGGTTCCCCTTGCTACTGTCCAGCAGCTCCAGAGGCTGTCTGCTTTAAAACTGCGTTATGGTTCATGCTAAAGCAGACCCGTTTCACAGACCCACTCCAATTCACGGGTATTACAAAACAAGTTTTCCAGCTGCAGCGCTCCAAGCCGTTACTCATGTGGAAATGTTTAGAGAAGGCCGGTAAGATTTTCCATGGATGCTTCTTGCATTTTGGAAAACTACTCACTTGGAGATTTGTTTGCCCCTACGGAGAGTTCTTGTCAGGCCTGAACAAGGTCACCACAGGGGTATTGCTGGAGTAGCACATTACTCAGGATTCCTCTAACAGATGTATCTTCCTCAGCACAGCCTGTATTTTCTGTCTCTGCAGGTGAAAAGGGACGCCAGGCCTTTGAGAAAATGGACAGGATTTGCTGTGAACTAAGAGAAACCCTACAAGAGCCTGAAATTGAAATAACAGTGTTTTAGTTCTGGAATGTGAGGAGCTGAATCATATTGTCCTCACAGCCACGCGTAAGGATTTTGTGGTGGTGTTTGCCAGTGTCTGGTTCACTTGTGCCTTGCTCTATCCATGCTACATCCTGACAGCACAGGTTTAGTTCCAAGGTGAGAGGAGTTCGTGCACTAAGGAGAGGGGAGAATGTTTCTTGGCACATGAGGAAGCATCAGATGCTGGATGAAAAAAGACCAGGAATGTGACGACAGCTTCTCCTTGGAGTTAAAATCCCCATCTCACTGCCCCTCTTCAAACTTTAAGTCAAATATGATCTGGTTTATTATTTTATTAATTTGGCATTTCTTCCAGACGAGAGCAGTGCTCACTCCCACGGTCTCTCTGGACCACAGCGAACAGACGACTTGTGTCAGCTGCTGTGTGCATTAAAAACAACAGCAACCAGCACTGCTTGGTGATTTCTTTTTCCTAGACACAGTAGCTGCAGAAGGAAAGCCTGTTACTTCCTTACAACTTAGGATGGATTCAAGCAAGGCTGGCCCAGAATACTGAGTGTAAGTGCTCAGCCCTCTGCAGCAGGAAGGGTCTGCATTTGCCATGTGCAGGGATGATGTATGGACAGCTCTGTAAAAGCTGGTTTGTGGATTATTTTAATGGAATTTATTCGTGTAGTCATAGGTCAAGACTCCTCGTAATCACACACACAGTGCCAGGCTCCTTCATTCAACGCTTGGGTAACTCAGCGGAACGTAGTCTGAAGAGAAGCCTGGCTTCAGGTACAATACTTGAAAGCATTTGGCTTGTGTATATATGTTTTTTTAATATATAAATATATTACTTTTCTATCAGTATTTATTTGTTGGATTTCATACTGGTTTCTAAAATTCTAATAAAACGTTTGAGACAAATTTGTGCCAGTGCTTCATACCAGTGTGCTTGTAGCCTTCGGGACAGATACAGAGCTGTAGTGAAGGTATCAAAGACTCCGAACACAAGGTAGCACCAAAGTCTGTGTCAAGTCACTGCTCTTTTACGGGAGCTCACACTTGCAAGTGAGTGCTTACAGTAACATGCAAATCGCTTTCCTCTGCAAGGTCGCCAGCACCCCTGTTCCCCTGCTCTGCATGCTCTCAGAGCAGGTGCCAGCGGCTCCTTGGGGCAGCAGGAAGCAATGAGGCTCTCAGGTACGTTCTTTAAAAAAAGATTTTTATTGTTACAACTAAAATGAGAACTGAAAAGTTTATGGGAAATTGAAAAACTGTACAATTTTACTCGAACCGGTGAGGTCGTTGCAGCGGCTTACACAAAAGACAAGATACCTGAAAATGTAGTATACCAAAACATTCCGCTTTTTTGGTTGGCTTTTAGTTATTTTTTTAGAAAAAGTTTATTCTATGGCAATCTGTAAAAAAGAAAGACCTGATGAGTAAATATTTGCTTAAGGCATATAGCAGAGCAGCTCACTAACCTTCTACCGAGTTTAACATGGATGTTTGTCCGTTTTCCAAGAACAGGTTACCCAATACACCCAACTGTATATACACACCCAAACTACTACAGACACATACAGGACATCCAAACAGAAGTGTTTACAGTTCAGGATTTTAAGCCTTATACACACCTCGTGGGGCTCGTGAGACACCCCCCTCTGTCCCGGGACAGTGTAAGTTCTGGATCCAATGGAAGAAACGGCAAAGTACAGGGGCAGAGGGGGCGGTCAGATTCTTTCATCATCTGCAGAAACTTTCTCTGTTCGAATACAGGACAATGGGCTGGCAGATGATTCTAAAGGAAGGATGCTTTGCTTTCCTGTCAAGCCTGAAATTTAAAATATTCCTTCTTGGGAACAGGATGGAGAGGTGATTTGTTGCTTTGTTTTTACATGAGCTGCGGCTTCAGGAGCCCCTGCTCCTGCAGATCAAAGCCACACTACTCAGCTCTTACACAAGAGCCCCCCTCTCTCGTCTCCCTCCTCCAGCATAGCTTTGAACGCAGCGCAGCAAGTCATACCCTGAAATCATGGAGCTGTCGCTTGCCTCAAGTGCCCAGTGGTGAGGTGTGGATACGGCTTACTAAACTCTCTGGAATGTCAGTACTATACTTACTCAGCTGAAATGAACCATGCGAACACCCGGCGTACACGGAGTATGCGGAAATTCAACAGGGAATCATGCCAGGTACAGGCGAGTACATGTTATCTGATAAACACCAAGTCAGTCTAGCGCTGAACAGAGATACTTTCAGCAACACCCTTGGAACCACAGTCACTTAATGATCAGTTCATGCAAATATAATTTGGGCACATCAGTAAGCAGAAATAGAAGTTCTTTCACCTCTCAAGCACGTGGTATTTAATCAGGACACGAGAAGACTTTACATGCACTTTAATACAAATGGGGTACAAATGTGGCCTTAGAATGGTTTTCTACCAGCTGATAGAGGGAAGAGGGGGGACAAAGCAATCACAGACTGTATCTTAAATACACAGATGAGCCATTATATATTACCCCTTTTCTATACTCATTTCTCATGTTTCCAATAATATAGCTAAATAGTGACTGATTACAACATTCCTCCTTTCAAGTACTGGTGTGACCAACAGTCTCACAGGTAAAGTATTGACTCCCAGTACTACCTGAGGATTTATTATTGTACTTTTGAAAAGCCCTTGATGCAAGCTTAACAAAACACAAAACAGAAGTAACTTCCCCCTCTCCCCACCCCAGTTCACCAGCTCCCACACTGAAGAAAAAAGAGCTACACCTAGAGACCAATCTGCAAAAATAAATATGGAGCGGAGAGAAACTGATCTAAGGTACTCACTCCACAGCCATGTTTGCACGGGGGAGGGCAGGTAAGTGCTATGAATCTAGAAAGCCCTTACAAACAACAAGAACTGATCAGGAACGAGTCAGCCATTGGGGTTAAGGTTCAATCACCACAGCTTCCACTAGTGAGTTTACTCCTCTGCGCCACGACGCAAGCAAAGAAATCATTACTATCGTTGTATAAACTATTAATAATTTGGTACTAATGAGGAACAGCAGCGACTGAGCCAGTTTAGTGCCACACTGACTTCCAGTCACCGTTCTACCCAATCCCTATTTACAACCACTTATCATTGTTCAGGTTCTGGCTGAGCTCAGTCGTATCAGTGTAGAACAAACCCCTCCTTGTGCCCAGCAACCACCCTGTCCACAGAGGTGCAGGGCCCATCCTCACACCGTTAGGCCTAGTAATTCTGAAGAGAGCATCTTCAAGCCAAACTAAAGCCAGTATTTTACATCTTTGCTTTAAGAAAAGCAGCACGCGCGAGCACTTGCATTGAAAGCCAACTGACATGTGTGCAGACCAGCACATCTGTTGTCCTTCTCATGTCTTAAGGAAGCTGCCATGGCATGAATTGCTCTGGATTTACTGAAACGCTTTCCTGGCCACTGCCTGCAATGCCTCCCAGTATGTTACTGCTCCAGCCCTTCCAGGAAGCACACGATTCCTTTACAGAGCAGGTGTAGAGTGAAACTGCATCTTACATTCCAAATGATGAGGTTTAAGGGCTGGTCCTTCTGACTGCCAGCGGCACAGCTGCATGATGCTGGTGGACATGGTTTGGTTGAATTTCCCTTCCTGTTTCTCTCCCTCCTCTCAACCTCTCCTATCCCAGAATAGAAAGTTAAGAACAGATTTACAAAGGATGGTGCAATATGAAGAGGCGCATGTGCAAGTAGAGTGCAACAAAAGTCAATGAGGAGATACAATTCTTTAAAAAATAAAAAGAAGCTCGACATGTTGGGATACCCTGAGCAAATGCAGAAGCCTGTTTGTATAAACACATGTAAAACAAAAAGCTCTTTCAGAACAGTTATGCCAAGATTAAATATATCGATACCACAGGCGCTGCCCACAACTCAGTCTTTAATGATGAAGCAAGTTAAAAAATAACCCCAAACCAAAAACCCAACCACAACCACCCACCCTCCCCTTCCACACAGTTTACATTCTTCAGGTATGTGGGTTTCTTTCTCTTTTTTTGGGGGACTCGTCAGTGTTAAGTCACGTATTTGGTTACAACACTTGGAGAGTACAAGCAAGTTTCACTTGTGCCTGGTTTTTCTGTAACACAAAAGAAAGAGAACTGGCTTTTTAAAAAAGGCTAAAAACAACAATGTGTTGTAATTCTATTATTTAGTAAAAAAAAAAAAGAGGAAAAAAAGGAAAACAGACTATTTGGCATTTTCTCTGCTTACTCCTGAATACTTTAAGGCCCTGAGATTAGAATATTATGTTCTTGGGACCACAGGGCTAGATAAAACCCTAGTGCATCAATTCTCTCATTAAGCCCTACCCAAAGTTCTGGCCTTTCAACCTAAGATCTACCTCCATCGAGACAAGGCTCCCAACACCTCCATCCGCCTTCTGTCAGAGAAGCTTATTACAAACTGATCAAACTGTTGGGATTTTGCGCAGGGTTGATCTCGCTGGCCCGTCCATCAGTGAAAGCACACCCTGTAACAGAGATAAGCTCCTGCGGTGAGGAAAGTGAACATGCAAATGTTCACTAGAAATGGCTTCCAGGTTGTCACCATGTTCTCATCATCTTCTTCTGAGTTTTCTGACTTCATCGATTCTTCTTTGTGGGGTGAGAGGTGCAGGTTTTCGCCAACAGTTCTCCTCCGAATTTCAGTGTCTTGACTAGTGCTGCTTAGGGACAAAGAAAGAAATAACTCAGCACTGGATTCTCGACTAAGGAGGAAAGAGGCCACACTGAGAGCCTGGCCTCACCCCCTGACCCCTGCAAACACAGCTGGATACCTCTTGCTATCAGGAGCTCCAGCAGATGACAAACCAAAGCCTGTCACTAGTTATTACAGCTCTGGCTACAGAATTACAGGTTCAGAATGGTGCTTCTCATCAGACCCCATGGCTGGGGGGTATTCTGTGCCCTTTAAAGAATAAGCTGACTTAAACACCACCTGCTCCCATTACTCATCACCACTGCTGCCTTGCACCGAGACAGGTAGTGAACTGGCACAAATCAGAGGACATTATGGTTTCAAAGTGGCAGCCCAAAAAGTCAGCAGATGACGGAGCTGTGGTTGCTTATGCAGTCCTGACTTGGCAAGAGCGCCTGAATGAACTGCAATAGCTTTTAGTGACGGAACTGAAGACCTCTTCATATCCAACTCTTTAAACATCATTCTGTTTCTAGATATCAAACTTCCATCCTGCTGGCAGTCTAGTGACACCAAGAGGCCTCTTAACTGAGCAGGAACTTTTATATCTGCTGAGCAACTTCTTCAGCTGAGTTTAGATAGCTGAGCATCACCATGCAGTCAGAATCAGAAGCGTGATAACTAGCAGGGAGACGCTCTGCAGGAAGATTTCCTAACACAACAGGTTAAGTAGAGAACTTGGGAATCTTCCATCTCAGGCACTGGAATATCTAGGCAGGAAAACACATGTGCTCAAGATGTCTGTTGCTTCTTCCTTCATCTGTGCCAACACAATGTCCATTTCCTACCCCACCGCCTCCTCCAGCCTGGCACTGTCCCACATCCTTTCACATCACACTGATTTTCTGCTCTGTATTCCTTCCTTCACCTGCTTCTCCCATTTCTGGACTCACTGCTCCAGCCATGGAGGACCAGAGTAATGATTCCAAAGGAGGCCTGATCCTGCAGCAGCAGTACTGGTATGGAACAGGGAAGTCCAGGGTACAAATCTGGACCTTTCCTAGCACAGCTGAGACATGGCACAGGGTAGGTTTCAACTTCAGCCAGGTCAAAGGAAGATATCTAGTCTGCAATCAGTGTAGACTGGCAGTTCCCGGGGATAACCAAAGACAAGGGACCAGAATAAATTAAGTCTCTGAGCTCTTTAGACCTGGACTTCCTTATAATGATTTAAACTACAGTGCTTCCAGGAAACCATCTACTTATTAAGAAATTTGAGTTTGTGTAGCTAATGAGAAGACACAAGACACCAACTTTACAGCCATACACTGTGTTAGGTGTGCAGCTGAATCTCACACCCCAGGCAAGGACTCTGGTAACAGAACTACACTGACACAGGGAAGAGCAAGGGAGGTGCCACCATTGTGACATTTCCTTCTTTTGTGGCTAAGCTTTCACTCAAGTCCTTTCCTACTTTGAAGATCCCCTTATTTTTAATAATGATGTTGTATTTACTTCAGAACCTTCATTCATGAATTAAGAAAAAGTCCTGATCAAAACATTGCTTCACTCTGAGCAGGCAAACACTTGTGTTTCATCTCCTTGTCACCAGCAGAACTCAGCGAGACAACAGGTTCAGCTCATGGTCTCAGCCTCTCTGCTACACACAAATCAGAGGTTTGTTCTGAAGAAAGACCACTGGAAGCACATCCCACAGATCTCCAGAGGCACATATTCCCAAATAATGCTCTGGAGTTTTGTGAGCAATACCAAAACTTGGTCTTTCATTCCAGCATTCCTATGGGAAGCTGAAGATGTCTCCTCAGGAGACACCTAATTGGAGAATGTGAAACCTCTGCCCTGGATGGTGGCCACTGGTGGGGCTTTACTTTTTCCATTTTGATTTTTTTTGTTCAATGCAACACTCAAGTGCTGGTTTTGAGTAAAACTAGCTGACACACAGGGCACCAGTGACACCAAGACAGCGTTGCACTTGCAATTCAACCAGCTCCGCACCACCCAGCACACTAGGACTGACATCTAGTGGTTGAGCAGCAGCAACCCTGACTTCTGTCCTGTCCAGCTCACACACGCAGCACTTCTGCATACTTTTTAGTCTTTACCATTTAGGGTGACAGGAAGAAAAGTTCTCTGCTCATGACTCCCCTCCACTCTTTTCCTCAAAACTAGCTTTTCTTGCCATCAATCTCACTTTTCTGGGCATGGTTACTGCTGGCCGGCAGAGCGTTCAGCTGTGAAACTGACAGCAGTGAAGAGCAGCTCCATAACCTGATCTACACTGTATGGAAATCCACACTAAGTCACCCCATGTGTCTCTTTTTCTTACTCCACTGGATCCCATAAGTGGTCCCAGATGTGAAGTTAAACATGAGGGTAGGACCTTTGCTGCAGAAGACTGCGAGTTGGAACTACGATTACACTAACTCCGTCAGGTCTGCTCAGGCCCTTCTGTAGGAAACACTGTTTAGGAGCAAACAGTCAAGAATGGGAAACCAAATTAATTACCTGTCTGTGATCAATGGTGCAGATGAATGAGCTCTGCCGTCTGGAACCGTCTCTTCCACAGTCCTGACTGAACAGCTAATCTCCTCTTCTTCTCCGTGATGTTTAGGGAAGAACTCTGTGTGTTCGTGCATCCTTCCATTGTGCATTTCAGACGTTCGCTTTGGTGGTCTGGGAGGTGGTGGGGTATGTTCAGGTGGTGGGTCCAGGTCTTCATTGGAGAGCTCTTTCCACTGTTCCTTCAGTGAAAGAAAGGCCCCATTAAACTTTCTTTTACATAAGCTACTCTAGCACGGTAGAGTCTTTGTAGGGTGGCTGTTCATTTTGTGTGGAAAAGAATGTAAAACAGTAACAGAACAACAAGAACTCCAAAGCTAAACCACATCCAGCAGCAATATCTACTATAAATGGAGGAAATTGTAATCTACTTCTGGAAAACCTGAATGGCACAAAATAGAATCTGTGTCGCTCAAGTTGTGCTTCCCACACACCTAACTTATACCACCTCATCATCAGTATTTAAACTCCTGCCATGTTACAAGATTTTTACTGAATGAAAGGCACCACTACTCTGGGCAGCCCTGTTCCAATGTTTATAACCTTTTCAGTGAAGAAATTCTTAACATCCAGCCTAAACCTCCCCTGGCACAGCTTGCAACCATTTCCTCTGGTCCTATCACTTGCCACCAGGGAGAAGAGGCTGTCCCCCTCCTCACTTGCTGCCCTTCTCTGGACACACTGCAGCACTTCAGTATCTTTGTTACAGTGAGGGGCCCAGAGCTGAACCAAATATTCGAGGTGTGGCTCAGCAGTGCCTCTCTCAGGCTGTGACAGATCATGAAGCACTGTGTGTTTAAGAACCTTACAACATAAATGTACCAAAGCAACTATGAGATTTTAAGTTTCTTTCTGTTCTGTTTATCCCACGTAATTGCTGCACTGCAAACAGAGCTGCAGGCCCTGACACCAGGCTGCACAGTCAATTGTACTCACTTGCACTGACGCGTCTCCCATAATGAATTTTGCCCCTTCAATAACAGCTAAGTAGGAGAAGCGGAGCTGATCTGCTGTCTGGATGAGTCCCATCCTGTACTTCCGCATTTCCAGCAGAACCTGCTTGACATCCACAGAAGAAGGATCTTTCCTTTTGTCCATCTGAAGATAAAAAAGTGAAACACGCTTTACGCTCTGATGAGATTCAGCACGATGACTCGGTTTCTCGTGGGGCCTCCTTACTACAGAACTAGGAAATTAATACAAAAAACCAGAATCAGCAGCTTTTTATTTGGTCTTTCTCTTTTTAGGGAGAGGAAAACACATTGGGTACCCGCTGTGTTCTATGTTTTTCCCTTCCGTTGTCTTTCTTGTTTTGAAAATACAATCAGGAAAAAAGAGGACAGTTTAACTTGGGCCTCACTTCTGTTTATTAGTTGCTCTCACAGTGACAGAACAGAGCCAAGGGAAGTTCACTTCCGTCTTAAGATCAGGACATGCTCCCCCTGCCTATAGGCAAAGCTGACTCTGTCAAAGCAAACACATTAGATGTATTTTGTGCTGTTTCAGTACAGTTGACACTATTACTTAGCAGGCATCTAGTAGTTTATTTCATAACCACAAAGACAAAGACTGTCTTTGCAAATCACTAACTAGAGACTTCTTCCCCAGACTCAAAATGGACAGTGAAGAGCAAGATCTGCCTTCGAATATACTCCCAAAGCAGAATATGAGTGAGATAACGCGCCAGAGCACACGGCGATACATCACAGAACAAACACAGCTTGTCGTAAGACTACGACAACCTATTCCTCAACACAACCCCACAGAAATGGTCTGTCATCTGAAGTAAGCAGTTCGTACCAGTAGCAGACACGTATCAACCAAACAAAAGGTGCCCGATCTCCCAATTCCCGCACTGCAGTGCACCACAACAGGTCCGTGCTCAGGGTTAAGTGATCCAGACTCTCTCACTTTGAACAGGAAGTTGAGGAATGAAGCAGGCGACTCTGGGACACCAAAGTCAGGCCATGTTGTGTAGTGAAAGTGCAGAATCTCTCGAGTTTCTTGTGTCTGTGAAAACAGTATTTGCAAGGTCTTTTATCTTCATTACACGGGTCAGCTCAGTTGCCTACAACAACTTTCTAGCAAGCAAAGAGAACACTCGGCTCTTTCTCCTAATGAGCAGGCACACATTCAGCTGTGAACATCGACATTTTTACCTCCTACTTACAGGCAATGAAGGTTTGTACCTGCTCAGCTCTGTGTGCTACTCAGACTACAGCTCCATTACAGTTTTGGAACAGTTGACTTAACTCCAAATGACAAATTTCCACCAGTCTGAGCGAGACTACTGTTGCACAGCTAAGAAACTAAATGACACAGCATTCTCTCTTGTAAAGGTCTGCATTTTGAGCAAAGGGAACTGCATCAGTACATCTACTTGTTTATAACTCAGCCTATTTCTTTTCAGTACAATTCAAATTGTTCTGTGACCACAGGACAGCTGGCACTTCTGCCCTCCCATTTCTAATGGCAACAGCATGTGAAGCTTTCTCAAAACATAGCACCTCAAACTGTGGAAGCCTTTCACTTTTTCAGCAGACAAAGCCCTCACACTATCACAGCTCTTCCTTTACCTGTTTGTTCCCAACCTGAAAACTTTCTTCTAAGACTACTAAACCACTGGTGCCCACACTGAGCAATACCCATCAAACATGTCTACAGCAGACGTCACAGTTACACACAGCACACACCACATGGATGGAATTCTTAGGTATAATTTAATCAAATCCCGATCTGGTGTCTCATGTTTGCTGGCAGGATGAAGCGTGCAACAAGCTAACAGATGAGCAAAGCAATAACTGTGTCCAGCAGCAAGTAGCACCAGGACAGGACAGAACTCTACTGGGACACCGTACATGCACATCTCTCTCAGCACCACTGAGGACCTCAGATATTATTATCAGTGACCTCCATTCAATGAAAGTTAATGGTGTTCTTCCTCAGCCAGGCTCCCAAGGAGCTGTACATTAGCTGTCACTGCTCTAATATGGGGCAGTGTTGACAAGGAGAGAAAGGGTGGGAAACAGCATGAATGCTTATGTTTTGGTACTGCACAAAGGAAAGAAACCCCCCAAAAGAATTATTTTTCCTGAAGCCAATGGCCTGATTCCTGTACCCAAGCTCCATCCTGCTTGCAAGATGCGAACCAAACAACTCCTGCCTTCTGAAGCAAGCCATGTGTGTGCAAACCCTGAAGATCTAAGCCAAAACCTAAAAATAAATCTTACAAGAAAGACCTGGACAAACAGGCACCTTAACTGACAGGAAGAGCAATTATTTCAGCTCTAACTCAAAAGCACTGGAACATCTAAGTGATTTTATAAAAAGTTTTCTGCAAGGTAGTGACAAACCAACCTTCTCAGTGCGCGGCTGAGACTGAAAACAACTGTAGCTCCCTAGATACGTTTTATAGATATTTAAGAGTTTCATTTCTACAGCACACAAAGTGAAGGCTGAAAAACAGTCTCATGAAGAATCACCAATTCCAAAATAAAATCTGCTACCATTTGCAACCATCTTTTTCAAGACCTTGTTGATGAGGAGATGAATCTCACCGCAGAGACTGAGGTGTCTCACTTCTGTACTTACCGTCAAGTTCTCCAATTCTAGCTGTCGTACTGTGTAATATGATTTAATATCTTCAGATATCAATGTTAGTTTCAAGTTTGTGTCTTCAAAAAACATTTCTTTCTCCTCCTTCTGTGGCCAGTACTGTGCACACTTTATCTACAAAAACCACAGGACACATGCAGATGCTGTTTGTGTAAAACACAAGGAACAAACATCCTTAAATATATCTTACAAACTCATTTCTTCATCTGCTTTGATTTTAAAGAGGACCAACTCAAGGGTGAAGAATACCAGTTGTCCTTTATGTTCCAGAACTGCATCTTCCCTGAATCTTTTGTATGAGTCGGATTATTTTGATCGACTGAATTAATGAAAATACCTATGGATAGGTTTGTTCAGGCAGAGCTCCCCTTCTCCTACCTGTAACCCGAAGAGAGTGAGGCTATGGATCTAATCAAATACACCAGACATTAGTTATTTCAGTTTGTGTCAGAACAAACACATGCATTCTCGTAATTCTCTTACGTGGAAAAGCTCTTACAGCACTTTGCCAAAATCTGAATTTTTTTTATCATCCTCATGTCAGATATTTACATGTCAAAAGAGGTGGTTACAGGAGCAGAACATATTGTGAAAAGGATGATGAATTCCACGAATACATTACATACAGGGCATTGCAACACAGCATCAGATGAGATTTTGGGTTCTCCATTCACACACCACAAAAATAAAACCATCAGTGAGACCGTTCTGATGTTACATGGTACAGTTGCGGAGTGCAACAACCACCCTACAGTCAGTAGGGGCACTTTCCTGACTCAATTCCCATTTTCTCAGTAAAGTTTCCCAGAGATTTGAGTTTTGCAGAGGCTGCTGCAGGCCAGGCCCTGAAATGGGTCAGAGAAATAGAAAAGCAGCACAGTCTGCAGAGTGCAGGAAAAGACTGAAACTAAATTCATCAACATAAATAGGAAAACCTGCAACCCCACTTCTGACAGTTAAATCAAAGGACATTGTAACTCGGAGAACTGATCTGCTACTTCTGCCACCAAGCAGTGCTCCTCTGAAACGCCATTGTGACCACCGTTTGCCCACAGACATAGCTAATAACTCTTTTTTTAAAATGGCAAATAACAGATCTTTAAAGTTGAAGTGGAAGAACAATGGAAGAACAGCTTCCTCAGTACTATGGTAATTTCTGACAGCATTGTATTGAAAAAGAAATCCCTTCAATATTTTAGTCACCAGAAGACTAACACTAATTTTGCCCAGTCTGGTTTTTATTCAAAGTACATCCTTTAGTTTATGGGGGCACAGACTGCAGTTATAATTGTCTGCACCTTTTTGGGGTTTGGATTAACGTTGAAGAGACAGCAACTGTCTTTGTGTCTAATGTCTCCACCAAAAGTGTCTGTGAGCAGTGTTTTGTGGAGCTCTGCTGTAGGTCCCCCTGCTGCTGTTTGCTGAGAAGTGTAAGCAGCCTGCCCTGAGGGATCCCAGCAATTCATTTTGTTCAAAACTATTGGCAGTTGAGCAGGAATGGCTGAAAACTAAGAAACTATTGAAAAAGATGGTTACTGCAGCTCTTTAAAAGATTACATTTCACTCACTCGAAAGGAAAGGAAAAAAAAAGCACATTGCTCAAAAATCAGGACTGCAGTTAATTAAACCAGAACTGGCTGCAAAGAACTTTCCTGATTATTGGGATTCTTTCCTCACTATGCAAAAACACAAAGCACCCAGTTACCACTGGCAGATGCTCAACATACCTGCTTCTCCTCCTCCAAAGTGTCTTTATACTGACTGGTCTGTAATATGCAACTTTACACTGTGCCTTTCTATCAGGCTTTAAAATCACTTTTGTCTCACATTTGCACAATTGCCCAGCCCACTTTAAGGATGGCAGCTGTGGAGTCAGTGTAGCAGAACTCTGACCCACAGATGAAAACCATTCCTGCTGGTTCCTGTCCTCTTTGCCATCAGAAAGGCTGAAGCTTTTCCTTACAACACAGCAGCTACTCCTAGAGGAACCAAAACTGATTTTCTATCTCAAGGTGAATTACTTAAAATATCCAAAATTACTTGTTCCCCATTGTTTCCTATCACCTTTGTCTTGTCTAATGCAAGCTTCCTAAAAGGTCAGGATAGACAGAACTGAGCCCATCACACTTGTTCTAGCAAGTAAACCACAACCGTAACAGCTGGTTCCACCTTATCCGTATCATCCTAACTTGACAAAGACACTAGGTGAAGGACTTTCAATCACACCTTCACTCTCCTCAGATCTCTAAATGAATTGCTCAGTTACATTGGTGCAGCAACAACGCACCCTTATGGTACATTTCATAATCAGAGCTCTTACTCTTGAAGGAAACCTGGAGTCAAAGTGCCTCTCTACTTCAAAACCATTTCAGAATGTTTGTGAATGGACACTTGGTGTAAACAACCTGTGAGAGGTGCAATCCCTGTACACTGAGAACAACTTCATGCTGACAGACACCTAAGTCAGCAGTACAAACCAAATAGTGCAGGGAGTTATGTTCATGCTCTATTTGAGACACATTCAGAAGAAATCAGTACCCACCCACAACAAACTGACTGTACCAAGGTCAGTTCACCAGGCACTCAATTCTGGGCATAATTTCTTAGATAAAATTACTTATGGTCCCCCTCCTGTGCCTCTACATTCTGTGAGTTATTTTTTGTTGTTTAGGTGTTTGTGTGCTTTGTTCTTTTTGTTTGGGTTTTTTTTAAGAAAAAAGATAAACATGCACTGAACACACAGCCAGAACTGGGTCAGTACTTACGGATCCCTTTTCCATCACTCTGTTCAACATGACAACGCCACGGCTTTTCTGTTCCCAAACCATCTCCCAAAAGTGACCGCAAGTATTTGGCAAAGGTCCCTGCAGCGACAGAATCACCAGAAAGAAGCATTATTTTCTGTTAATGTCAGTACAACGTTCCTGAGTAAAAGTTACTGCTCTAGGCAATACACTTAGCCAAGGAACAAGCAACTTCTCATTACAAATTGTAAAAAAATACAGTGAGGTACAGCTTTGACTTCCATTTTCCCTCTCTGAATTTACCCATGAAAGCCTAGTTAATCTTTGCCCCCCCGACTTAACAGGAAGGGAGAAGTAGTCTGGTTTGCAAGAAGAGAACTGGGAGTGAAAAATGCCAAGGGAAATACATACAAGAGTAACGGGGAAATAAAACCTCAGCAACTAGCTAAGAACAGCATTAGTGTCTCTGTTAATCTATTCTGCAACCCACTGCTGTTATTTGTAACACTACACTGAATGGATAAATGTTAAAAAGACTGAAGTGATGCCAAATCTGTAACAGACTACACGGTTTTCCAAAAACTTCATGGATCTGCTTTGGAACCAAACAAAACAGCAATACCTTCTAAAGATTATCAACTCTTTACAAAGCAGATTTCCTATCACTTCTGGTTTACGTTTATGCCATGTGCTATTTTCTACTCCAAAACCATTGCTCTGAATTTTGAGCAACACAAAGGAGCACCATTTTGCCTCTAGTATTTGCTCTCCATCACCTCACTCAAACAGAAATGGCAGGCCATGGTTCTCAGAAGGTAAGACTGGATCTAAATCAAGTCACTTGAATCCATTCAATTCTGGACCAGTATAGATAAGCAGTATCGGTTAGCTATACATTTAACTATACCACACATCAGTTAAACCCTATGATCAACCTCCACTGTCCTGAATAAGCAACACAACAGCTGTGTGCATAGAATCATTCTCCTATTAAACACTTTGTTTTCCTTATAAGATTTATCTTTATTCTCTAGAAACAGAAAGGAAGAGTTGCCACTTGAAATCATTAATCCCAGTCTATCTAAAGTGTGAGAGGAAGGGGTGGAATAAAAAAAAAAAAGGCACAATTAGAGACCAGGCCAGTCTCCAGGGAACCGAGTGCTAAGGACAAACAAGGATCCTGGCACAGTTACTAACTGTCAGAGTAAGAGAACAAGGCATCTGGGTATTTTTAACTTTGTTGTACAGATAGGTGTGGAATTCACAGATTCAGTGAAACCAGTCCCTTCCCCCCACTCCCCAAAACTCCCATCACTGAAGTCTGTATTCATAGTTTTCCTCTGTCATATTAAAGGTAGAAGCATCAGCATTGCACAACTGAGACCACTCTGAAGTCATGTTATTAGGAGACAGATTCACTTTCAGAGGGGTGCTTCACCAGAAACGTAGTGAAGCGCGTTGTTTATCTGAAACAGCAGATTAGGTACAATAAATTCCATAATACATTTTAGTTTACATCTGCCCCATCCAATATAACCCATCAATATTCTTTACATTTACAGTATATTAAAACAGGTTTGAGTATTTCAAAGTTCCTCATACAGTTCCATAAATATGAAACCCTCCCAATTAAAGGAGGTTCACCACTGTTCCGAGAATTTATCAGGCAACTTAAAACTAGTGGTTTGAAGCCTTTGTGCTGACCATCAACGTAGAAATGTGATTCATTTGAACCACAACTAAGTGCTGCTTGTGATAAACCAACAAGCAGATTTCTCCAAGTGTGTTAGCTTCTGGCCTAGCTGGGTCAGAAGCCAAACACACAAATTGGCTGAAAGTCTACAAGAAGTCAATCAGTGCTTACAAGAAGCAGGAAGAATTATGTAGCATTTCTGTAGAACTGTTGTGTGAGTATGTTTATACCCACACAGATGCTTACACACAACTAGCTATACAATTAAGAAAATTAACACAATAGGGCTAAAGAAAACCCATGAAGAACAACTCTAATTACTACATGATTTTTATTATCCACTGCCAGCAATTACCTGGGTAAGGATGTAGCTCCTTTGGGCCTCTTCCATTTTTATCAAACTAGCATTGATATAGTCATTGTCACCTTGGTTTAGCTTAATTCGACTGTGATCAACTGCAGCACAATTAGAAAACACTGGTTAATGTATATGCAACACAGCACAATCCATGCACAACCTCACCAGATGTTAGGGTCAAAAAAAGAAGAATGACATCACAAGTAGCACAGAAGAGCTCACCAGTGATCGTACTTCAGGAAATACAACACAGGTGCTACAAGAGCAGCCCAAGGGCAGAGCAGTGAACATGAGGTGCACTCCATCTTCCCAGAATCCATTGCAAGAATGGAAAATATCTGCATTTGATGTTTTCACAACAGTGATTCGCAAGCTAGATCACGCTGACCTCTCCGGACAGTTACTGAATTGCTGTTTTTAAATAACTTTGATCACACACTGCTTATCTTTCGTGGCTTAAACATTCAGACCCAGCTTGTTCAAGGTTGTTAAATGTTTGCCTAAACATAAAATGGACAAACAGAACAGACACTTCTTATTCTTCTTATGGACATTTAGCTGCTGCTTCCAACAGATCCACATCTTCATGTACAGAAAGAAAGATCAAAATTCAAGAATCACAGTGAAAGTAATCTCCTTATTCTTTCATTAGTCTCACCTTCCTCCACTTGGGATTAAAATAAAACCACCAACAAAAAACCCAACCACACAAGAGTTCTCATATTTTGCTAGAAAGCCACAGATTTGAAGCAGCATTATCTACAGGCAAAAAAGAACCATTGGTTACTCACAACCCCAAACATTAGATCTGCTTAGTAAAGCAAATGATGTGCAACATTATTGTCCCTAGGCAACTGCCCCAAAGACTTCAGTTACCTTTAAATATGAAGTACAACATTTCTCTGATACAGAGAAACACAAGATGGGACATTTACCCAGAGACAACACCTACAGAAATTTCACATTGAAAATGGGCAGCACTGCTGCACACCTGTGAAGAGGGAGAGAAGTCCCAGAACAGACACTCTGTCTTAAGGCAGAGAAGGCAGTTCAGGGACCACCTATAAACATCCTTTAGTGTCTGACATATTAAGAATTACCTGGTGCAGTTAACGACAGTCCTGTACTTCTCTGCACACTGTGTGTTTCAGTTGTTGCAGTCTCTCTCACATCCCAAACATACAGTGTGCCAGGCCCTGGCAAGTCTCAGTGTTTCTGTCTCTGAACGCGGGATCATGGAAGGAAAGAGACTGCAACACCAAACTGAGCTGTGCCTTGTTGAGGAGACACGTACTCAAGGATGCACTTCCCACCAGAACATGTAACAACAAGCAGAAACACATCTCTGGCACCAGCAGTACCTTTGCAAATGTCCCTGCTTCCCTGTTCTAATTAGCTGATTAGCTTAGATTCATTTCTAGTAGTCACGTGTTTTACATAAGACTCTCCCTCGCCTCCTGCTAAGGAGAGTTACGCTCTATTGACTAGAAGACAGAGGCAACAAAAGAGATACTTGAAATTTTATTAATGCTACTGCAGTCACCATTTTTCTCTACCACAAGAATTCAAAGGTAAAGCCAGTTCTCTCTTCAGATTTCTGCCCACAAAACCAGAATCTCTGGTATTTTACTGTATTCTCTTCTAGTGTAAGCCTATGAATATGGGATTCATATCCGACTAAGAGAAAATTTGCCGTTACAAAGAATATTCAGCTGCTAGAAGCTGTCAATAGCAGTCAAAAGTCTGTTATAAACAAAGTAAAAGAAAGTGTACTTACAGGGGCTGACATCTCTGTACCTATTTCGGTTTTTGTTTCTAGGATGTTTGGCCACTTTACACGGAAAATCGCTGGCTTCATGCCTGATGTCCTGAAAAAAAAATCAAAAAAACCCCAATGTTTTAGCTGTGAATCCATCTAATCATAGAATCACGGGATGGTTTAGACTGAACAGGACCTCAGAGATCACCTGTTTCAACCCTCCCACCATGGGCAGAGACACCCCTCACTAGACCATGTTCCCCAGAGCCCCATTCAACCTGGCCTTGAACATTTCCAGAGATGGGGCAGCCACAACCTCCCTGGGCAACCTGTTCCAGTGCCTCAGCACCCTTACAGGGAAGAATTTCTTCCTCAGATCTAATCTAAATCTGCCCTCTTTTAACTTGAAACCATTCATCCTTCTCCTATCACTAGAGTCCCTCATAAAAAGTCCTTCTCCAGCTTCCCTGTAATCCCCTTCAAGTACTGGAAGATCATATCACAATCATTAGCTATTTTAAGTCAAATACCCATGTGACTTCACGCCTTCGCTCGTGGGAGTCCTGGACAGAAAGTGCTTTCAGCTTTAAATTAACAACTGAGTTTAAATTTATCAGAATACAGCATTAACATCTTTGTGAGTTAAAATATTATTAGATTCCATAATAAAGTAGCAGACATCTACCAGACATTCCTAAGAACTTCAGGATGAAGCTATTAACTGAAATAAAACAACCTTGAAGAATGGGTTTACTGAGGACTGGATATTCCCGCCGCATAATCAAGTTTGAACAATCCAACGGGGGACCTTGTGCCTAGCCTAGCCAGAAGCCACTAAAAACATCACTAAAGGTAATTATTGAGCTAAATTTACCTCCTTTCATTTAATGCAATTGATTGTGTTAAATATGGCCAACCAAAAGAAGCAGAGTTTAACATCAATTACCCATCCAGACACAGGTATAGGTGAGTACAGTGCCTGTGCACACCCCGTAGGATCAGAGAACAAGTTTTTGCCCATGTGCAGTTGGCACATTTGGAGAGTTGCTTGTCATCTAGAGATCCTTTGCACGAAAAGGCTGAGTGCTCCTCTTGCTATTCATTTGAAATAAGCTCAGGCTCTGGTTCAAATTGTGGTTGTTTTCCAACATCAGAACAGGAGTATTTTATACCAGCAAATCTAATCCCTAAAAATCCAGGCCAAACCAAGCTGGTTTACAGCTCCTCTACATTTTGCACGAAGAATCATGTACAATGCTGAAGACCTTTTTTAATGGGCTGTCTACTTGTTCACCTTTTTTCTTCCACACTGTTCAGCCATGTATGAACATATACTGAATGCAGAGTGTCAAAGGAAGATTTCTACTTCACTTATACCTGCTCAAAATTACTACCGTATTCTGAAATGGCTCCTCACTGAAATAAGTTCTGACATCAGCTGCTCTCTTTTTATAACTTAACACATGGCTGCCAGTATTTCTGCTTATGAAGAATGCAGTCTGGAGAATATGATCTTCACTGCCACAGTCTAGTATCTCAAACACGAGGTAGCTCAAATGGGGGTTTTCAGAAATTCACCTCTAATACCAGGTTGGTGACTTTGTTTTGCAGAGGTTTATTTTTCTTCTGTAGTGACTGCATAGGACTAACAACAGACAAAAGCAGGGAATATGGAAAAATGTCTTTCTGGATCTTTCAGTTTCTCACAGAGCCTACACGTATTCTTTTTTTGTGTGTTAAAAATAAAACAACCCAAAAAAAATAACATGACTACCCCATCACTTAGAACTCCTATGAAAAAAACAAGCAGAGAAATGCCAAACAAACAAAAAAAAGCCTTAAGCAATTTTGCTGTAAGCATTGGGTTAAATTAGCAGCAGCACTAATCTAACACTGTTTCCTTTCACAGAAACAACCCATTTGAAAAGAACTCTTTTAAAAAAGTCATCTCTTTTAAAAAAGGAAATAGATTAAATACTTCATTAGAGAAATGGCCTGATGCAAAGGCATTCTAATATAGAAATACTACACTTCAGATTACAAATGTATGTGCACTAATCAACTGCTCCCAGCCTTGGAGAGTTCCACAGGTTCAAATACCAACATCATATGTGAAACTGGTAGTTTATTGTTCAGGGAACACTGGCTATTACCTTGCTACTGAATATCAGATCTTTTTAAAGGCACTGTGATGCCTACGGGGGAAGAATAAAGAGTTCTAAGACATGCACCGTTTCCTGTGGGGACACAGAAAATGAAAAGAAAGCAGCTGCCCAGGTACTTCCACATTAAGTTTTGAAAAGTGCAGCGTATTTCTGAAGCAGATTTGAATAAACAGGGAAAAAAAAAAGGCTGGTGGTAAAAAATTGAGGGACTTAAGAGGTGGCAACAAGCAAGTCACTACCTCATATGGAAATCCAACAGTTCACTTCTTAGTGTAATGAGCAGCAATAAAACAAATCCATGCCTGAAAATGGCACATATTCTTCTCAGCAGTATGATACAGAAGGGCTTGGGGCTTTGGTGGGTTTTTCTTTTTCTAGGAGTGGGATGTTTGAGGTGTTTGTTGCTAAAGGATACAGCAGTTGCTAGAAAATCTGAAGTAACAAGAAATCTAAGATGACTTCTAAGATACAAAGCTGACTTTAGCAGAAGTCTGATGGCCTTCAACAGAGAAAATAATTTGAGTGAAACAATCTAACAAGTTAAGTAAGACAGCCACCTTACAGATTTTCTTGGTACCTTCCTTAAAACCCTTTGCTATCAGTTACTGCAAGAGTCACACAACTATTGATGCTCACTGGTGGTAGGGTGGTTTCAGAATACATCCACAGTAGTACTAAAGGGTTTCCAACTTGGGGAAAGCAGGCTCATTCAAAGCATGGAATTATTATGCTGTGAGGAACCTGAAGCCAGTGATGTAACGAGAACTGAAGTCAGTGGACGAACACAGAGATTGATGAAGTTACAAAACACCTTCTTGAATCACACTCACAGTCACACCGCAGAGATTCTGCCATTTAAAAAGGAAGCTCGACATTTCATGCAAAGGTCGTGCAATATAAAACTTTAAGGAGGAAGGGCTAGAACTGAAGTCAGGTTTCCAAAGTCAAACGCTTCTGGTTCTGAGCATGAGTCATTCCATGCTACTCATCTCCTGGTTTTAAGTTCTGTGCCCTGTGCAAATACCCCCAAAAACATCAAGGACTGGAAAGAGGAAGTTTGCTGAAATGCTGTCCTTCAAATGGGAAGTTCCTGTAGCTGTTACTTTGCAGCAGCAGCAACTGGAATATGAAGTTCTTTAGTGCTTTACAGGAAAAGGTTGCTGCTCCCAGTTCCACTAATGGGTTCCACCTTGTCTACCAGCACCACTTTAACCCCTACAAGAAAGGGCACAGAATGCCAAGACAGATGGCTGTTGTTCAGATCAGCCCCAAGAACACCACCTTAATTTCCAGAGTTCTGATGTTCACCAGGAAGAGGTGCCCCTATTAACCAAAGCCTTCTGCACCACAACACCTGAGCCCTCCTCTCTCCCCACTGCCATAAAACTAACATCAGGGAGTCACTGCAGGTCACAGCCCTTCCTTCCCATTCCTTCAGCCATAAAAACCATCCTCAGTTCAGTCCCCTAACCTGTAACAACTCTAGAGTTATAGATCTGACAGGTCCCTTTGCTCAATAAATATTTTCTGCTAAACTTCCTGCTTTTTCTGGCCACTGACTCTGCACTGCTCTACATGAGCCTAAGCACTGCAGCACCTCTGACTACATATTCCCTATCTTCTCCAATACAGGCGATTAAGGAGAATCCTCATGTAAGCATTAGGTGGGTTCAGGACAGCAGTCACCCAGCACACCACAGTACGGCACAGATTTGTACATCATTATTTCCAGAAAACAAACTCGGCCTCCAGTCTAAAAGCCTCCAGACGAAACAGAAAGGCTACCAGGGAACATCGCAGCAGCCCTCAATTGAATCACAATATTCTATTGCACTGTGCACTGTGGAGTAGCTCAGACAAAGAGGCAATGATATACTGTCAACTTAACAGTTCAGTTCCTACAGGAAGGAGCAATTGCCAAGATCTTATCACAGGCTTCACAAGTGCACAGTGATCTATCTACTGAGGCAGTCACACCAAGGAAAACCGTTCACAAGTATATAAAGACTTAGTAAAAACTAATTTTAGCTTCAGAACTTAAAAAAAGAGAATATTTCCTCTTAGCACCAGCACTGATAAAAAGGACACTGCTGTAAAAAATGGAAGAACAAAAAAAAAGAAATGGTGAAGTTGAGTCAATGCTGCTGTTTTTCTAACTGTCATCACAGGCTGATTTCAGAATGGAAATACCCTTAAGATTACATGAGGTGGCAAAAACCTGCATTAAATACCACAATGAAAATGGGGCGTCAATAAATGGCTACTTCACACAAAAGGGATTCAGTGTGTAGGTAAGCAAAGTGAGTCAGTGAGAAGCAGTGAACTGGCTCCTCAATAAAAAAAAAACCTTGGTAAGACATAAAGCACACACAGATTCAGTGTTCTTCATTCAACCTACTTGGACAAAGGAGACTGGATTTCTTAACCTATATTAAAATTTCCATAAGGATATTTGGACAGGGATAAGAAATGAGCGTGGAACTTGCAGGTAAGGAAGTCATCACCAGATAAATGAACAGACACTTGCAACACATAACATGAATCTTAACAACACTGCAATACCTTAGTCAGATAAATCAAATAAATGTAGATTTTATTACCCTTTAAAAACATTTCATCTATTTTCTAGTTTTGCTTTCAAGTAAAATATGGTAGTATTGAGTTGTTCATTAATATCTTCCTCAAAAAAGTCAACTGGCTGGTGTGCCAAGCTTCTTCTAGAGGCCAAGCAGCATAGAGAAAGCAAGGGACAGGCTTGTTTAAAGTTCACCACCACAACTGAACCAGTTTAAAATAAATAAATAAATAAATAGCTAGTTAGAAATCACACACTTGCAACATGGTTTTTCCTAGAAAGCCCCTTGCTAATTCAGCACTGCATGGGCTATGTGGAACAGGTTGTAGCAGCACAGAGTTTCTGACACCAGTCAGCTGGTTGTAGGCATGGAAATAACCCCTCAGGAGAATGTAAACCAGGCATGGCTGGGTTATTAAATCATATCAACACGTGGGAAAGTGGGAAATTTTTCCTGGGCCTGTGTTCATCGCAACTAGCAAATATTATAGATCGTTTCTCACCACTGACTAGTTTCAACATGCCTAACCACAGAAATGTAAGAATTATGAAAATAAATGCTGCAGTATTTTATTGCACTCACTTCTGCACAGCAGGTTAACCCCACACTGCAGATGCTCAGTTCAACATTTGCACCTGAACGGTTTATACAATCTGGGTAAGTAAGTCCAGAAGGAAGAACATTAGTGACTAGCGTAATTTCTAAGTGTTAACGGTGTATTTATTTTGCATGTTGTCAAAAAGAGCATTCTGCTGTGGAATAAATAACTGCAAGTCTGCAGAACTCTGCTGTTCAGAGTCTCAGGCTGCCTTAACTGCATCGTTACCTGCAATGAGTAAAACCTGATCTTTCAATTACGATTTCTTTAGAAGGTTGCAGCAGAGACAGAACAAACAAAGACCTAAATCCTAATAGTAGGTTAAAGAATTACATGAGGCTTCTCAAATTTCAGTGAAGATTAAAATACAGTTTGTCCTTGAAATTTATGACCCATAACAGAAGAAGTTCAGCAGAGCTGGCGGGAACATGTACTTCTGCTGTTTTGCTGCATGTACTCACTGCCAAAACAGGAAACAACTGAATGGAGGGTCAGCATAAGAAAACAACTCAAGTTCCCTTCTTCTTCACTTCCATCTCTATTTTCCCTCCCAGATATTCAATCTGCTCCAGCAGTGTATCTTAGACATTACTGGAAGGGCAGAGACTTCTGAGAAGATGAAATGGCTTTCTTTTGACAGCTGCTGTGCAAAAGAAAAGCTCTGCTATCTGGATCATCACAGTCAGTGCCAGGAAATAAACCACAGGCTCTTTAAATTGTCAAGAGGTTCTAACTCAGTTACACTTCTCCTAGAAGAAAAATGATCACAGAGATGAGATCCAGATTTCAATTTGTCCAGGCATTAGAGGTCTCCAGACAGGGTTCTGGTATAACCTCATCTCAAACAGACCTGTCTATTTGACAGCCCAGTCAACTCCTCAAGGAATTTAGTCCATGTAGCAAATCTAGGCCTTAATTTGTTTGCAGTAGGGGCTGTGTATGATTTTAAAATTTTGTAATTGCTGTCCTGTACGTATTCCAGGCTTCATAAACTGACAACTGAGGTTATCAACAAAGTCCTCCTTTCCTAGTTATTTTCATAGTTTCAGTCTGACATCTCACAAACCACCCAAAAACACCAGACCTTTTACAGAGCCACCATCACAACAAAAAAACAACCCAGAGAAACAGCTAGGTGAAGCCCATGCGGCTTCAGGAGGGGTGGGGAGAGGAGGAGAAAAAAGGCATAAAAACTCAAAGTACTACAAGGTGAGAGAAGGATGAGCAAAGCTGCTTTTCACCCCCTTTCATAGCAAGACCAGCTCACTGTGCAGTATAACTACGACATTTTTTAGAATTCAGACAAGCTGCAAACAGAAAGTTGCAAACTGGAAGCAAAAGGACAAGAGATGCCCTTGGAACCACTGCAAATAGTTTACATTTTCTCAAGGGGATCTCTGACTTCATGAAACCAGAACCATGGAATGAATTTTTATCTGTATTCACCCAGAATCCTCTACTATCTTTCAAATATACCACATACAGTGATAATAACCTCTGTTAATGATAAGAAAGCAAGACTGTACAATTGCCCCAAATTTATCTTAAGATAAACGAGCTCATTTGATTAAAAAAAAAAAAAATATCACCCAGACGATGAGAGGTAGGACTCTCCTGCTTTTGAGTATCCCTTTTCAAGCAGGCTTTCCAAAGCCGTACAAGATGTTACAAGACAACTGCACGAACTTCACTGTTCCATCATTCTTATAGCTACACTTCCATGTCATTAGTCACCAATATTGTTAAGTTTTACTTTTTTTTTAAGAAGTTGTGTTTGAGGTTTAGGGGTTGTTTTTTTTAAATCATCAAGCAGCTGTGCAAATCCTCTCGAAATTATGCAAATATTTTCAAACACATGCCAGACTTTCAAGTATTTAAATTCAATTACAGCAGCTCAGGTGAAAACACCAGTTAGACAATTGGTGTATTAGCATCAAGTAATACACTCTCAACACTCAAGTTTAATATTAGACATTCAAAGTATAAATCCAGGAAGCCTGACTCAGCTGTAAGCTTAGTGTTCTCAACAGAAGAAAAATAATCCAGTCTTTTTAAAAGGTCTGAGTTTATCTTTTGTTTAAACAATTTCAAGGGTTGTGCTAGAAAAAGGGCAGACGACTTCAGACAGAAACTAATTGCACTGGTTTGTACAGTGAAGAGATGGCACTTCTGTATGAATTTCCGACTGTAAAAAAATTAATGTCTGGCTTATAGAAGTGATTTGTTTTGTAAAAATTAACAGTAAAACTAGATTAAAAGCTTCCTAATGGCTGTCTTAGTGCAGCCAACTGACATCACATCTCTTAGAACACACAGTCCTATTTACGAAAAGGTAGTAGAAGGCAATGCCATGCTGACATGGTTTAATCCCTAACATTTTTATCCAAAAACTCCTTGGTACAAGGATAACACATTTTTTACATAATGGGCTCAAGCTATGAGAACTCACTTTACCTTTATTTAGAATCAGCAAACCAAAATCTAGATTTTGTTCTGAATTTAACCAGGTGATTTGATATGTGAAACTCTTAAGCCTTAACAGAGGAGACTCAAGAGACAGAGGAACAAAAAGTATCATCCTTTAAGTTTCTCACTACATTTCAGGACCAATCATCAGGTGGTGTTTCTTTGCCAGTCATAACAGGCTTATACAAGCGCAGTACTAGATCCCTGAAATATGGTTACTCCACAAGGCAGTGGCTACTTTATCTTCAGAAGATCAAGAAAAAGCACTGAAATAAGGGTAGGAAAGCAGCAAGGATTACTCTTCCAGATAAGCACAAATTAGTTGCAAACTTCATCACTATTACAGGAATTACCTCAAATTATTCTTACTCAGAGTTAAATCTCACCTTAAATTAATAAAAAAGACAAAAAAACTTCCAAGAATGAGAAAAGGGGCTTTATTATTTTAAGTCATTTCAAGTGATGTAAAAAAAAAACAACAACAAAAAAATAAAAACAAAAAAAAAAACCCTAAACCAATCACCCCTGCTCTCTTAATATCAGAAGTTTCACTTTGGGCAGAAGTCAAGATGCAGAAAGTGAATCAGCTGAGCCAAACTTCCTTTAAATTGATTTCAGCACACTGAAACAACCACATTTCAAATCTCAAAGTAGAAGAACGTTCCTGTAAACAAACACAGGCTCACAGTTCCACTTAATAACTTGCCATCCTCTTCCTTCACAGAGAAGATACATATGATTTGATCTACACAGCCACAGGGTATGAGAGCATTGCTCTGATGCAGGGGCAAAAACCTGCTACTAATGATACTGCTATTACCATAGCTGAATGACAACAGTGAGCAATGCTCATCACCAGAGTCTGCTTGAAGTTGTCTTTTACCTTTCCTTCAGGTGTCTACTCTGGACATTTAATTAAAACTGTCTCCTTAATTTTGATAAATACTATCAAAAGTCACTTGTGAGTTTGTCGGTTGTAGGTGTGTTTGTTGGGATGGGCTGACAGTTTGGATCATATCTTTCCTAATGAAACTACAGTTGCCAGCTTTTCATCAGGTATTTAAGACTTACAGGTTAAAAGAAAATGTTTTAAGTTAACTATTGTTTCATAATGTAAATGTGGCCTGGCATATGAACTGACAACAATGAAGTATTTTGGATCCAAATGGCATTCTGTGATCAGACCCACTTCCACCATCACTACCACCACCACCTGAGTGCCCTCATCAAGCAACAGCTTCAAGGTCTTACCAGTTCAGAGCTGAACGGACCTTTACCGATTTTTTTTCCCTTGTCTTCTATGTTTGACCCCAATATATAATGTCAGCTCCAAGACATTTGGCTCTAAACACTGCCTGCTCTTCCATGTACTTGAGCATGCTGGCATACTGTCCACTAAAAATTAAAATAATTTTCAGGATGTCTGGCATTTTATTTACTTCCATTAGCAAGGAATGTGAGGAGCTCCTACGGTACAAGGTATTGTACCTGTTTATTAGAACAACATCTTCTGCCTAAAGAGACTTCATGCTGTTGGTTAGTACTCCATTTATTGCCACTTTTTAAAGGTCATCTTGACCAGTTGGGGAGACTATTAATATGCTCACCTAATGAACTGTGACAGAAATACAATTACCAGAGGACCCAGAGCATCCAAACACACAAGTCTGAGGCCTTGAGGAGTAATATTACACTTGCCAACCTTAAAGCTAACATCCCTGTGTGTTTGCAGAGCCCCATTTTGATTCTTCCTATCAAGCCCCATAAAGATTTTTCAAAAGAGACTTCATTTGAGCTTTAAACATATACTCTACATGCACTGAACTACAAACAAGACTCGTCCATAGTATTTGTGTCCTTTCACCTTTTCCTGGAAAGTATGTTGACTAAAAGCCAAACAAACAACAAAGTGCTCTGGTGTTTAAGAGACAAACACCACCATCATTTTGCTTAGGAAAAACATTTTAAAGAAACAAAACAGGCTAAAAAATGTCAAGATTTTTTTCCGGAAAATCACATTCAAACATCTGCACATTCATTTTGTCAGCATTTTAAATCCTATATATCTGTATAGGGACAGACAGATATATGTATCTAAATATCTATTTTCATAGATAATTTAACTTCTCTAGGTTGCTGATTAATATCTTGAAAACATTGGGCACTCTAACAGAAGACAACTCCAGTATTCCCTGTCTGCAGCAATATTTGCTCATCATGACATGCAGAACTTCTCAAAACAACATAACTGTCAGAGAAAAGGTCACACTACAATTCCCAAGTGATCTTCATTTTGTCAAGGTCATTTTCAAATGAAGGTACCACACATGAGATAAAGATTCAATGGTCTAGCCGACATCCCAACTAGAAGTTACCAGAGAATAACAAAACCAGCTTTAGAACAACATTTTAACAAGCCACTGCTCCGTGCTTAAAAGATGCTGTTCCACCACAAGTTTCATTTCCACACAACATGGCCCAAACAAGCAGCCTACACAGACTATTCCCTGTTGTGTTCATGGAATTATCCAGGAAAGTGTAACACAAATCTTGAGCTTCCAAAGAAAGGGCAATTCCCCAGAAGTTCCTACTGGTATGATACATGCATCATGTTCTCTCCCCCAGGGAAAGGCAATTTTGCCATGAAGCCAGAGTGCAGAAGCTGACCGCAGGGTATGAGGTTCCTGGGAAAAGAACTTAAGGAAAAGGACAAGGTGTTTACACAGCACTTCCAAAACACCAACCACAAATAAGCTGGGAATGTAACCTCACCAACTAATTAGCTTTCCCTTTTCTCCATAATTGAAACTAATTAGGTAGCTTCCATGAAAGCATCAGGGATTTTAGTTAGAAGGCCATGAAGTGTCCCGAAGGGACAGGTAAAGAACTTAGCAACACTTGTGATGTGGGTAACATTGCCATCTACTCCAAACTCATCAACTCTGCTAAACTTCACATTCTGCCTATCGAGTACAGATTTTAAAAAACATATTTCACAAGCTTTGGAGGATTTCATAGTTCTAAACCTCCAGGCAATCCTAACAAGTCAAAGAAAGAGAAGTGGTTTTCATTCTCCTAGGGTAACGTGGTTTGGGGCTGTGGGTTGTTTTTTCCCGACAGTTTGATTCTATACCCATGCATTTAACACCAGGATGATTTCCTAGAAGGCATCTGATTCCCTGAGCAAGACCACAAGGATTTTTAACCCTGGATTTGGCAAACAGGAACTTGATTTTTACAGTTTTCAGTTTGTTCTGCAGCACTACATCCTGCAAGCTGAGGTTCAAACAGAAAAAAACCTCACACAACCCACTCTTGAATGGTGCTGCTCTATCTACATTAAAGACAGTTTACAAATACTACTTGAAAACAGCAAATAGGATGACCTCAGAAATTTTGATAGGTGCTCAAAGTGAATCTTAAAGATTAGGTGAAATGAAAGATGGCTACACAGAGACAACTGGATCAAAAGAAGACATTCACCAATGTCTTACAACACCAGGCGTGTCTGAAAAGAAATAATATCTGAGGGTTTTTTTAAAGAGTTCCAGAGTTGCTCTCTTATTTATTTACAAGCTATTCTCAAATTCAACAACTTGACTTGGCAACTTACAATACCTCCTAGAAACCTCAGTCAACACAATGAGTAATAGGGAAAGCAGGAGAAACTGTACATGCTGAGAGTTATCATGAGTTCATTTTTGTTAAGGTCTGAACACAACATTAGAATTTGCATGCAATTGGAAAAGATAGGCTGTATGCAAGAATCTACACCCACACAATCCTTTGCAAGTCCATTAGGGATGCAAAGCCACACAAATATCCTTCCTAAGATTCGCAAAGAAAAATCTCTAATTTTTTCACATGGACACTGCTATTGTCCTTTGGATGCCCTGCTTCAAGTTCGTTGTTGCTGGTGTTACATTCCAAAATAAATATTTATGTCACTTGGATTGCTAAAACATTAAAGGGTTTCAGTGGAAATAACTAATTGTGCCCTCCCTGAAGAGCAATGTAAATGCACCAGTTAAGGAAGTCGCCCACTGAAGACCGTCTTCTTGATTGCTATTACAGATGCTACTTGTGTTCTCCAAGCAGATCAGTTTTCATCTGCAATGTTCAAACTCATTAGGTTTCTAACTTAGGAGTCAATGTTTCTCACTACCATTTTAGGAATCCAACCACTTCGCTGTAACGCTTTTGGGTTGACAGCTGTGTTGGAACAACTATATATTTCTCCTTTCAGAAGGGAGGCTGTTTCTCTGAGAGATGTTTTTAGGCTCTTGTAGGAATGCTTTTGTCTTCCCTGGTCCCTAGAGGCCAGGGAAGAAAGATTTAGATTAGTTCTCCATCCCCATCATTAGCACTACAGAACAAAGATTTGTTGCTGGAAGCAGACATCACTCCCAGCCGTGAAAGCCAGGCCTGGAAATCATGTATTTCCTGTATGTTTTTGGTGAGAAAAGCTTTCTAAATACAAACCCACTTCTAGATTAATTGTCAATGGCCTATTTCCATAATTACACAAAGCCAGAAACACAGGGATTATTACTCAGGAACTAGAACTTCTGGAGTTTGCTTAGTCTCTATTTTCTTGATTTGAGTTGGTCTGAAAGTCTCTTACCACCACAAAAAGCAGAAGTGAGAAACAGCTTTATGAAAAAGGGATCAATGTGCAAGGACCACTTTCTACACCCAACACTGACTAAAATTCAACTTAGATTTTAACTACTGTAACTCAGGAGAGAGATTTTTTGAAAGTATACTCAAAGTAGGTTTAGACACCAGCTTGCCATATGCTATGTTAAAATTAGACTTTAAAACAGCAACAAATTCATGCCCGACGTATGTCTCTTCAGTACACACAAATTTTGAGCAACGTTTTTGCTCATCCAGTAATTTTGCAGAAAGTACCAGATAAAGCTTATTAGAACAAAATTTCTTCAGAACATCACTTCGAAATCAATCTCTACAGTATCCCACAGAACAGTAAACACTTCACAAAGTGAGTTCAACCAGTACTGTCTTCCAGATTTTTATTAGTACAGCTATTTCATAGTCTGCACAAGTGCAGTTAACTGCAATAATTTTGGTATTCCAAGATGAAATTCAGAGTAATTTTTACAGGATCTGTACAATGACCATATCTCAAGGACCAGAAGAAAGGCATTCAGAATGCAAACAACAGCATGCAAGAAACTTGTATAACGGAGAAAGGCAACTCTCTTGGATGGCAAGAAAAGGGGGAATATAGGTACTAGACAGACTATATGTAAATAACCTACAGAAAACAGTTACTTCATTGCAGAGCTCATTCCTCTTCCTCTGAAGCAGATTTCAGTTTTAGTTCATGCAAGTCACAGACATGATTTCAGGGTAGCATAGCCCATGTGCCACCCTAAGTGTTTTGTTCTGTCTATTCACACTCTTCCATTTTCAAAGTAATGGAACGGTCACACTAAAAACGTTTATTGTCCCTAGCTGTTCAGTGTGATAAATGCACATTCATATAATTCTATAAAGTAGTAACAGGGGTACCATTGAGAACTAGAGATCTTATAAACTGGATAAATATAGAAATTTGAATTCCTAGCTTAGCCAGCCTGGCAGAAGCAGCTGTGTTCAATGCAACCTCTAATTAGTTTGCATATTTATAAGAGTTCCAAAAGGTTATTTCCCTCTCATAAACCTACTAAATTAGCCTTCATAGCACAATACTGTTACCATATCAAATGCAACAGATTATTCAGACTTTAGAGACTTACCACTACTTTTTCTGTAATGTTTCATTTATAAAGGCATACATTCTTATTTGATAAGGTAAAGGCAATCTCCTCGCTATCTCGAGTGTTCAGAAGAGCCTGTCTTGAAAGGAAAAGAAAAGGTCCAGTTCATAGTTGCTTGCTTTTGAACATGTAACTCCTTGTTTAAAGAGCTCTGAGTTCAGACAGCAAGATACAAAGGCATGCATGTAGCTTCTGTATCTGCTGAGCAGCAACAGTATTAAACAGATTTCAGACCTGAATACACTTCTCTAACAACATGCCACAACAGCCATGAAGGTTTTGTGACTCCCCAGTATTTCAGAAATTGTGGCTTGAAGGCTGAAGCCATTTTTGTTCAGACAACGTACCTTGCAAGTGCATTAGAAATCAAAGCAGGGGCTTTTAGCCAAGCCATGTTTAGTACTGTGTCTTGGCCACGCAGCCCAATACCTCAACTTCAGAAAAACTACCTGGCACAGGTGAGACTTTCCAAATGCTGACTGTCCCACCAACAGTCAAAATATCACTGAATTGGCAGAAGTAATGACAAGTCAATGCTGAATGTGCTTGAATATGAATTAACAGATTTAAAATTAAAACAGGTGGCTCTATGTGTAACCAATTCTTACTCTATAGAAACAGGTAATGAAGTGAGGAACAATGAAAGACAAGGAGCAATATGGATGATCACAGTGCATTTTAAATTGTCATCCACAAAGTATGACTTTTTAAATTTAGTTACATGTACTATGTCAATTATTTTCTTAGTACTTTTATGAACAAAACCAGTAAGATAGTAAGTTCTTGAAATTAGCACAAGTGTATTTTTACATTTACCTTTTCTATAGACAAATAAGAAAAACTACCATAGCATAAAATTCTGTGTTAAACCTTTAAAGAAGTAAGCAAAACATATGAGAAATAAAGGACTTGGTTGAACAGAAGTGTATTCTGTGCATTACTTTGAAACCCTGAGCAACTACAAAGTATTTTCTTCCTCTCACAGCTAAGGGGTGGTACTCCACATCAATTATTTCGTTCACATTGGTACTTCAATATGCTAAAAGCTAAACAAAACTTCCTATTGCATTTGCAAATGTAAAGGGATTAAAGCCACATCCCAGAATCATTAAGGTTGGAAGAGAAATCCAAGATCAACTACTTTAATCTTCAACCCAACCCCACCATGCTCACTAAACCTTGTTCCTTACAGGGTGCCAGATAGGTGTTTTTTTAACACCTTCACGGACAGCAACTCACCATCTTCCTGGGTAGTCTATTACAATACCCAACCACTCTGTCAGTGAACAATTATCTAATATCTAATCTAAATTTCCCCTGGCACAACCTGAGGCTGTGTCTTCTTGTTCCATCACTAGAGACCCCCATCTTTCTCCAATCTCCTTTCAAGTAGTTGAAAAGAGCAACAAGGCTCCTCCACTGGCTCCCTCAGCACTTTTGGGTGAATCCCATCTGGCCTCACAGACTTGTGAGTGTCCAGGTGGTATAGCAGATGAGTAACCTATTCATCTTGGACTGTGGAAAGCATATCCTGAGCTCTACCCTTGTCTTCCAGCCCAGAAGTTTAAATACCCTGAGGATAACTGGACTGGTCTTTAAAGACTGAAGCAAAGGTGGCATTAAGCACCTCAGCCTTGTCCTCACCCTTGGTGATAATTTTTCTCTCCATATCCAGTAAGGGGTGACCCTTCCAGACTCTCTTTTTGCCATTGATGTATTTGTAGAAATATTTCTTGTTCTTCAGTACTGTGGCCAGCTTGAGTTCTAACTGGACTTTGCCTTTCTGGTTTCCTCTCTGCATGCCCTACTTCGATCCCTACATTCTTGAGTTGCCTGCCCTTTTTGCCAAAGGTGATAAACAACCTTTCTCCCCCCCTTTTTTTCTTAATACTGAGACCACATCAGTATTTGCATTTACTATGGGGCAGACAACAGCCATGTTTTCAACTTTGTACTAATTCTATGAAATTCTCAACCATACAAGCTCATATGTAGAGGAAGTACTAAAACACAAACAAAAGGAAGCAGCAGGAATTGTTCCATAGGAAGTCATGAACTCTTCATTGCCTATCTAAAAAAAAATAAATTAAAAATTATTTACATATTTTTCAGAGATAAACCCTTGAAGATCCTTGCTCCATACATTGCTTTATTGGCTTTCTTGTGATGTAATTTTTAAGTTATGAGTGTGAGAGGAATTACTGTATTTATTGAGCATGAAGAAGACCTGTTCATTCAAAATCATGAACCATATGTCACAAGTACCAGCTCCATAATATATTTCCCTCCTGCATTTGTTTCTTCCCTACACATTAGGGCATAACACAAGTTCCTAGTGCATTCTAATCTATGGCACAAAAATGTTTCACTGTTGACCATTAGTAAGAACACAGGCAATGGAACTGAAGATTCATTCTGCCACAGCACACTCATTACATCACTACCCACAGCTTTTTACCGTTTCTAACATAATGAGATCCAAGTTGAAAGAGAATATGCAATTAACAGGATTTCACAAACCACATTCATGCCTCTGCATGCAGGGAAAGGCCAAACTCCAGCTTTGCTCCTACAATAGCAGCAACACACGGCTGCTTCTTGCAGTTTTGTTTTTCAGCAAACTGCCCATATCTGCATTTGGTAACTTTAAGAAGCTGTAACTGCTTGACTACCATTCCCAGAATGAAGTTAATCTCAAGAAAGACTTCTGGACTGAAATGTGAAGAAACATGCTGGTTCACAACTCACACGAACAGTTTTGGTTCAGGTCTGTTTAAAGTGGCTGTTGCCATTACAATCACAGATGCCCACACTCCACTCTACTTACGATATTCACATTTGGAAATGAAATTTTGATAATGATTAAAAGCATGCTGAATTCATCTAATGGTGCAACCTACAGGTTGCCAAGCTACTGCACTGCACACAAAAGCCTGCTGAGAACAAACAGTACTGCTGAAAACAGATGTTAGATAAAGCAGAATTAGGATACTCTTGGTTTCTCATGTGACTGTCTAATATGTGTTTAGGAAAGAAATCTAAGCTAAGCTAGTTGAGTATTAAGACTTGCAACTTACTGAACCTGAGATGATCAGCTCACCAGCTATGGACCAAACTGGGGTAAGTCAAACACTGATGGCATCTCCGCTACCCCCACAGACACAAGCCAACACATTCCTTTACCTGACTGTATGACTATCAGGTCTGTAAGGGCTGAAAGGACACATGACAAACACAGAAGCACATTTGTTTGATGACAGGGACAGAAAAGACTGTCCATAGCCTTCACACGGCTCCATAACAGAGTGGTTGGGCACCCTTGCTCTTCACAATACCAAGGTTTAATAGAAAAAGTTGCACTTAAAGCTGAATGTTTACACAACTATCTCCAGAGTAGTAAACTGCTCTTAGAATAGAAGAGAAAAAAATCAGTACTTTTTTGGAAAGAGAAACTTAACCTTTAAATGCTCACAACAGAGAAGTAACATTTATTGAACTGACCTTCAGAGCCATTAAGCTACTTAGACCTGAGGGTGGGTTCTGAGCTGCCCTTCACACACAAGTGCACATCCAGTCTTTAGTCACTGCAAATATTGATACAGCAATTTACTTACCATAAGCAGAGTTTCTAGTTTGTATTAACATTTATTTCTCACACAGCAAAGGTGAGTAAATGTATACGTTTACAAAAGACAACATGTAAGAACAGCTACCTATGGCCAATGAGGCTGAGAACTTCCTGCGGAAAGGTACAACCTCTCCCTTAACCCCAAAGCTGCCATATCTTAAACATTATCATTTATTCTGTATTTTATTATTTCTCCAAGTTGCAAAGCAATACTGGCAGCATCAATCCTGTGTTACTACCTTAACTGCTACTGCAGTGAGAGAGTGCTTTCACACCTAGCTGCATCTTCTCCCCATCTGAAAGCAAGTGCAAGTTCAAAAACAAGTGTAAGCATTAAACAGAGCCATCACATAACTAAGATAAGCTCTCACAGACATCCTAATGCAGAACAGAGTAGTACTCGGTACTCCTGTACATGAAAAAGACTGCAAAACTCGACAAGTTAGGCCTTCAAAGGGCTACTTAATCCTCCCCACGCTAATGAAACACATTTGTGAGTGAAAGTCAAGTTGCACAGATCAGACAAGATAAACAGTTTTGCCCCTTCCTGCATCTACTAATATTGCTAGTTTAAAATAATTCACTCTGTGAACATCAACTGATTTAACAAAGCCAAACAACTGTCCTAACTTTTACCACCAGAATGACAACCACATCCTCTCTGGAAGTGCACAACTCCTATTGCTTTTTACACCCCACCTCACCCCACCCCCCGGAAAGCCCAGAGTCAAGCTGTACAGAACACACCCACCCCAGCACTCCACTGCTTCTTGCTCATCGTGTTCCACTTCCCGTCAGCCAGTTATCAGTCTCAACTAAACATGCTTTGTAATTTGGTGGCTATCTCAAACCCTCATTTGCAGTCTTAGTGCATATGTAGAACACTTATAGAAAAAGAAAGCATAAAGTAGTAACTTCCAAACATCTTAAAAATCCCCTTCATCTCTGTAACATCCCTTTCCATTCCCCCACCCCACAAAAGCCCATCGCGTTGAGCCCTGATCCACAAATAAAGGTTATCGACTATAAGAACCATAAACCATGCCTCCCCTTAAATAAACAGGGCCCAGGGCCAAGCATTTTCACTAGCAGACTGGATTACTTGCTTCTAGTAGAAAACCCTAAAGATGCAGGCATTGTTACAAGTAAACAATAAGTGTTTGGGTGCTTGATTCTAACTAGGGAGCAATATTAACTTACTTAGCTAGTCTTTAAAGAGAATATGCACATTAAGAGATTTAACACCCAAAAATCCCCACTTCACCGTGATAGAGAACTCAGCAGACACAACAAATAAAGAATTTCCTGCTGACAGTCAGTCACAGAAAGTAGTCCTTTACACAGGACTGTATAAAGAATCAACTAAAGGCCCGTGGAAGAGGCTCACTCGTGACTGAGGCTCTGCAGGGCAAGGTTTACACAAATTACAATCAAGAAATCACTGACAAATAAGGTCTAAGTCAGTAGTTCCTGTGAATTTTTTTTTGCTCTGTTGACTTCTTTACCACTTTAAAAAACTTGTAAGATTAGACCTCCCCACTACTGCTCCCATGTCAGCTAATAAATTCAGTACCTTAGCAGCTGTAAAGATTTTACATATTTTTAACTTCCTGTTCTAGTCTTTCACCTCTACTGAAAACAATCTCAGTGTGATGGAAACAGAACAAACAAGCTAACAATCTCAGTGTGATGGAAACAGAACAAACAAGCTCCAAAAGTGGTGGATACCCCTAGACCTGGCCCTCTGGAGCCTGCCTGCGGAGAGAGCGGGCAGCTGACCGCCTCAGTGTTCTAAACCTGATTAGAATCTCCCTTTCCCCAAGATGAAAGTCCCCATGCTCACCACCCACCTCTGCTGGCCTCTCCTACCCAGAACCAGACACTCTGTCACAGTTCAGTTTTGCTGTCGTCTCAGGTGTCAGTTATCAGAGTAGATAACTGTAAAAGAACTGAACACAGAGAACTAACTACTGAGCCATCAATGGAACATGGCTCACTGGCAAACCCAACCACCAAAGCCCCAACTCAAAAGCCAATTTTCAGTCTACTACCAATTCAAACCAGCAACCTTGCTGGGTGACAACACACACTGTCCTTCATGTATTTGTTATACAAGTTTTGAAACACTACAAGGGCAGATCTGTTCTGGTCATGAAACACTTCTGGCCAATTCTGAGAAGACATCAGTACTGGGAATAAAGATACTGTACAAGCTGAAATGGAATTCTTGTTCATGGTATCCTACAGTCACTGCTGGGCACCAGGTGGTTCTAGGTAGCAACTGTGATTCGGTGTGAAAATTCTCCACTATCAGAAGTGTAAGAAACAAGTGACAATACTGCTTTCCAATTTAATTAGTGTGTAAAGAAAATATACCAATTATTTTCTTGAGCTGGGTAGTTGTTTACCCCTACCTTCACTGCTGGTAAAAGTCTCCCCATTTTTCCACAATTTCTGGAAACATTCCGAAGATTTCTACGAGTGTATATGTATTTCATCTGTTTAATAAGCTATTTTTCCAACTCTTGCTCCAATGACCCACCTTTTTCCTTTCCAAAAGAAATTCCTTCTACTGAAACCTCTTACTTCTGTCACAGTTGTTTTTCCAGTGGCACTCATCTTTAGTCATTTACACCTGCACAATGCAGAGTGAGGACATACAATTCTACACAAGGATGACAGAGTTGTAGACCTACTTCAAGCAGCCGCAGTGACTGTACTGAAGACAGTGATAAAAACAGGCCTACACAGTATAATGGAATCAAGAGCTTCCAAATGGGGTTACTTCTTCCATCAGAAAAAGGAATTACACTCTTCCTTAGTCAAAAATGCATTTTTAAAAATAGATTTCACATTTTACTTCCTGTGATCACATTAAAAGGTCACACTGTTTATGCTACTGTAACCTGTCACTGTGGGATTACAGACGATACAAACAAGCGATTCTTATTCAAATGCGTGCAAGGGAAGAAGGTTATGAGAACATTCCTCTTTATGTGTAGACCATTTGTTCTTGTTCCAAATAAATATAAAGAATCTGAGAAACAGAGTGTCTTTTGTAGGATGGCTTACAGTATTGAGTACTTGATGAATCAAGCACTTCACAGAAGCAGCATAAAATTCTGTGAACTTGAGATACCAGCAAGAGCACCTGAAACAGCACAAATAGAAAAGCTACGTTAAGTTAAAAATATTACTATTTAGCATTATTTTAGTTCTAAAGGTATAGCAAGCTCAGAAGGGAGAGTTCCCTCTCTGCTTGCCAACCTGCATAGCTCCATACTCTCAACTGGTAGAAAATGCAAGTTTTTCTTATATAATTTCATATACTGTCAGAACACAAAGCTTGCTTTGTTAGTTCTTTATTTCCTATCTCTACTGATGTAAAAACCGTTTTAACCTTATTCTAAGCACACAAAAAAGGCTGCACCACGTCATTCAAATGTTATTCAACAATATCTTATTTGTTGAATCTTACTTATCATAGATTCCCTTATCCTCACTGCTGAAGGTGACTTTTACCTCTTAAATCATCTGTTCCCAAAGCATCCCAGAGCTGTGACAGCTATGGAACTACTTAAAGGCCTGAATCCTAATAAGGAAGGAAACAAAATGTCCTATCCACCAAGTAGGAATCCAGTTTCAGTCCCTAAAACTGAAAAGAGGACATGAACTGGCCTTTGATGTAGGTATTGGTGTGGTACTTATGTAAATCCAGTATGTGATTAATGCTGGCTTCAGCAGAAGGGTTTCTCTCTCCATGTTGTTTCAAGACAGGCCCAAATTTTTTTATTCCAGATGTTAAGAAATCAGCAGCCAGGTTCATTGTCAGTATCAGTCATACCAAAAAAATTCTACTTATTACTATAACTTAACCATGCCACCAAAGACAAGTAGAAGACCCCAACACAGTATATTTAAAATTAACTAAAGTAGTTAAAACCAGAGATTTCTCAAGTAAATCAGATGTATTCATGTTGCTTCCACAAGCAGTTGTCCTTTACCAACTTGTTACTCCACTACATATGAATGCAAATAATTTATGGAAATAATGCACTTATCACTCCATATCCTAGGATGAAGTATTACACAAAGTGGAAGCATATGGAAACAGAACCTACGGGATTAGAAATAAGAACAGAATGAATTTAAAGCATTTCCAAAAGTTTCCTGCTCTACTAGATCATTTTCCCAACCAGGACATGATTTTTCATTGCTGTTTTATGAATCTTTTTTCTCAAACATACAAAGCACAAACCCAACATGAAAGCTGCTTAGCTCTCACTATTAGCAGAATCACATGGACTTCCAAGAATCACTTTCATCGCTTTTTATCAGTATAAAATGACAGGCAAGCTGTTGATTCTTAGCCGTGTTTTGCGTGGGTGAGAGAAAAAACACATCTAAATTCATAGGGTTTGGTAGAAAATGAATTGGCATTTGTACTGCACGATCCTCAAAGCGAACACACAAAGGCATTCTGATGCTGTATCATAGTGCCTCTCCCAGCCGAACCAGCAAGGGCATGTCTACTGGCACCAGAAAGTTAAACAAAAAATGTTTCTTGTGCAAATCAACATGAACTACGTTGACCAATGACTAAAAAACCCCCAATAATCTCAATGGTAAGTGCTGTACACATGAACGCTTACAGAGCCTATCAAGTTTATATCACTAGTTACAAACATTGCAGACAGTTTCTACATTTTTATAAACTTGTTTCTTTTATGAAAAAATCCACACACTATTCACACAAGCTGCCCTCCTCTGACAGCGATTCTGCATGTGCTTTTACAGAAGTGCTGACACAAATATTCCAGTATGGTATGTTAAAAATAACCCACTTTTAATTTTATATAATTGTGTACAATGTTTGAACAGACAGCACTTCATATCAGCACTGAAGATGACACAAAACCTTCGGCAATCCTCTAACATTTGTCCTGTATCTCAGTTTATAGCAACCTTTTTCCACGTCCGTAATGCAGAAGGAAACTTTAGCAGGAAAACCCACACTTGGGAACAATTCTACTTAACTGCTGCAGCTAAGGGGTCAGGGTTGGGTTTTTTTAGTTGGTTGGTTAAGTTTTATACTTATGGCATAATACTCAATTTTCCAGTGTTTATCAATTTGTTGTTAATAAGCCTCCGACTCAATACACATTCTGAAAAACTTGCACTATACCAAAGAATTTATCCCTTCCAGTGCTGGGCAACAGGCCTCTGTTTTCAAAAAAGAGAACAAAACTGCTGTAGTCACAGGATAAGAATTCTCCTATGCTGCTGAACTGCCTGAAACATTTCAGGAGCTGAGCTTTTTGTTAAGAAGCACTAACCTAATTTGCAGGTGCTCTAAAAAAACTAACAAAGCCAAGACATAAAACCGAAAACTCCACTAGAAAACTACCTGCTAGATGATCAGTGGCAAAGTACAGATACTGAACCTGAGGGCTTTGGATCCTTTCTTTCTGTGTAAAAAAAGGGTTTTTCCTAAAAAATAAACGTTTTACTGAATAGAAACTTCATTTTGCATACGGTGAGACTCAAAACAACAGTTTATTTGGATATGGGAAAACAAATTCAGTAGCGTAGCTGGTGACTGAAACAACCCATGCAATTCTCATGCTCACTGGAACACAAGTGACAGCAGGAGTTCAAACTTTTACCCCTCTTTACATGTTTTTTCCATTTGTTTCTAAATTCCATCTCCTCAATTTTCTTTTAATTAAAAGATGTGCACTTTGAATAATACATGAATTATGCATTTTAAGGAATCAGTGTCTTCAAATAGTTAATGAGGTTAAATTCACAATCCAAATTATTATGTCATGCTAGTGACACTAAAACATGAGAATTCATATGCTTACAAGAAAACAGCAGTGATATTTCAGTGTAAACCACAGCTTAGAAAGTCTCAGCTAAAGGGACCCTTTGAAGGAAGTCCAATTTCATTTTAATGTTTAGTTAACTATAAGAAGAACTGTTAATTCAAACCTACTCAGAATATTTAGAAAGTTACTTCAGTTTCAAAAACACGTGATCCACTACTACCACGTTATATTCTACTTGCAAGGGCTATTTCTATTTGAATTTAACATCATTTGGCACTTGGCCAACACTGCACTCTCTTGAAATGTCCATTTCTTTTATATATGTACTCTTACGGCATACAGAAAAAAGAAAGGGGTAGATAGCATGTAGAAGAACATACTAAAACTACAGAAACCTTTTGAAGGTAGAAGCAGGTGTAATACTGTATGATTACCAAAATTGTAATAAATTATATCTCCTTGACAGTATGTCCCATAACAGGCTCCAGTTTAACACTCTACTTACAACAAGACTACCACAGAACATTTGGAATTAAGGACTTAGATTTTAAACTCTCAAGTCTAAAAAACAAGCAAAACTAAGTGGCTTAGTAGTTGCATATAATAGGACTTGCAAAATGGCCTATTAGCCGACAGTCGACACAACTGGTCTTGATGTGAAAAATTCAGTACTGCAACCATCCAGTGCAGCAGAGTGTTATGAACCACTCTCAGTGGCATAAAACACTATCACTTGCATTTGAAAGTAAACTCTGGTTTTCACAGAGAGGATGTAGACTCTGCAAACCATGAAGATACACTTCATTGGTGTTAGTTCTCTCCCTCACTTGCATCAAGATTCAGTAGCTGTACAATGCTGGAAAACACTGAATATCTTTAGCTCTGTTGAAGATAAAAAGATTCCCTGCAACTATCAGTCCTAAACTAGCTTTCCATAACCAGAGCCAATTAAGCTAAGCCTCGAATGAATCAACATAACACGAATTAAGAAGTGGCAAGGCATGCATGCAGAGACCTGCATCTTCAAGTAGCAAGAACTGGCAGAATAAAACACAAAGATGCATTTATAATAAGTCACGCTCATACCACATTTTATCTGCTGCAAAGGAGTATGAAGTTTCTGAAGCACCAGAGCAAAAGTGTAAAGCCTGAGCTCGCAGCAGCTTATAAACCGAAAACACTAGAACTTCCTGTTCATTTACTTTAAATACACAACACAACCACACTATTATAAGTCTACAGGGTCACCCATTTCACAGTTTACTTTCAACATGAAAATCTACCCAGAGACAGTGAACACACAACAAACTTCTCATGCCTTTTGTCTCTTGAAGAGATATCCAAAGTGTCCATGGTAGCTTTCTGTCTTCATCCCATAATGTGGGTAAATCTTACTTCCACAAGTTGTAGCATTTTAGTTTAGTTTACAGAGGTCTGGAGGAATAAATTCATGTCAATAAAACAAGCTCAATAATTCATAAAGAAACTGAAAATATTTCTACGTCTCTTACAGGCCTTAAACCAAACTGTAACTACAGTTCATCTTTCCAGAGCACACACAGCAATAAGGTCAGTTCTGTTTTCAATATACTCATTTCCAGTCATACTTGAATATCCAGGCTACATCCAGCTTTTTCCTACTTTGTATTCTACTGACTACAAAATACAGAAAAAAGAGTGTGCATTTTCATTTAATTTTGCTACCTTCACATGGAAAACTCTTGTACGAACAGTTGCCATAGATGTTTCTGGAAAACCAAACATCAGCTCTGCCTCCATCCATATTGCATGGGATCCCTGGTTGGATAGTAGATCAGTAAATAATTCAGAAGTACCTTTACTGTTACTGATAAGCACATCAAAGTTAGGATCATTAGCCAACATACTAAAGTCAACATATCTAGTTTATATAAACACAAGAAGCAACTCTACCTGCTTCTGAGGGTTGTGTTTTTAAGATAGTATCTCATTCTAACACCATGTGTAAGTTAGAAACTTAAAATAGCTCCTAAAATTCTGAAAGACTTACCGATATTAAATGTCTATGAAAGTTCACTCAAAGTGAGCAAATGGAAATTCACTGTCTCTCTGATATTCTGGAAAAATATCTGCATCTCTTTTTGCACCACTAACAGAAAGCCTAAACCTTGCTTTTCTTAGCTCTGGGCTATTGGGGGTTTTTTTGTGACACCTCCAGAGAAAATGTTTTTCATTCCTATTGATACTTCTAAGGGCAGTTATGCAGGGCACGTATTCACTTACCCTTAAGCAGTTGTTTTCTGCTGCACACCTTTACCACAGTCATTCCACTGCAAGGATCCCATTTAATCTGCTGTACACTATTTACCTTGGAAGAGGACTTTAATTTGAATGGGCATTTCTTAAGCTTAGGTCAGATCTCATTTTATTAGCTGTCTTCCAAGTACATCACTATAGCACAAGCAACAGCCAAAAGCCGGCCAATCATTTTATCTATTGGGTCTATGAAGAACCTTTATGGGACCTCACAGTTCCCATTTCTTGTAGCAAGTAAATGTAGATGAAAGTAAGGGCCAGTACTGGATATTTTAAAAAAACAATCAACCACCAAAAAACCAACACAGAAAACTTCATCAGTGTTCACAGCAGCTGAAGCAGAGAATAGTTCCACTACCTGAGCAGTGCCCAAGACATCACTGCTACAGAATCACCTACACAAGATCTTAATTTTGCCTTTTTTTGCCTCCATCCTGCAATCATGTATGCTTAAAAAAATATAAATTGTATTCTTTCACAACTGTACTATTATCACAACTGAACATAGCTTCCCTTTGTCCAAAATAAAGTAAGTCTGGCCAATTTTAACCCTTCAAAGTCACGTGGCACTCTGACAAATCTCCTTGCAACCACCCTTCCAACTAGCTTCACCTCCCTGTAGTATTCATAATTCCTGCCCTGGATGCTGTGCAGTGCTGTATCTCTAGATAATAGACTTAGCCGATAAACAAGAGGAAGTGACTGTTAGTAAATTGTGTTATGCCTCACTTGGAACACTGGTGAGCATTTTTGGATTTTAACAGTGCCAGCTGACGCACCTGGGTACAACTAACTTGGGGATAAGACTTTTTTCTGAACCAACCTGTTCTGGTTTAGACTATTTTGCATTATTCCATTTATTCCATCCTTCAGGCAAAGATTGGTATTTATAAGAAAACAACGTTGTTAATGTCACAGCCCAGACATCAAACGCACAGATTACAGTGAAGTACACTGTTCTTCCAGATATACGTGACCTGCTAAGATGCCATTTGCAGCAGCTGACGCAGCTGAGAAACTGAGTTACATGACACAAATGCACACACTTACTAATTGATCTTAAGGGGGGAAAAAAAGGCAACTTCTCTTGTGCTTGTCAATAGTTGGATAAAAATCAATAAAACACTTCAGATCTGTGGGCTGGGTTTTTTTAAGTGAATTTTAGTCCTCAATGAAACCTTGCACTGTGCCAGTATGAGCAGTTTACTGAGTCACATCATTCAAAGAAAGACAAAATGCTGATCCTACATTGAAAAGATGCCAGAGTTTCTCATTCTCATAAATTTTGCTTCTACAACTACACTGTAGAAACTCTGTTATAGAGCTACACTCCTTAAAATAATTTCCCAAACACTAAGCCTGCAACACATCAAATCATTCAGAACAGTTTAGCAAAAACATAATGTCATGTGTGCACAAGACTTTCAACTGATACAGTCAACAAACCCTGAAACTCTGCAGGAAATTAAATTCTCTTACAAAAAATGGACATTCAGAAGAGAACACTCAGAATGTTACGCTTGCTCTCTAATTGCCAGACAATTGGAGATATTCCTCTTCCAAGTTACTACTTTTACAACTCGTCTGCTGCCATTCTAAAACTCAAGTTCATTTATTTCACTTTTATAAAACTCCACTCCTCTCGAGTGCCTATTGACAAAGAAATTCATAGTAAAAAGGGAGGCAAAGCCCAAATTCTATGTTGAAACTGTGAACTTAAAACTCATTAGTTAAGGCAACAACCCATTCAAATGGATTTCAGAGTAATGCTGCCTGATCTGCATGAATGAATCCGCCCAACTGGGCACATCCCTCAGCTTCTCTTCATTTTGGATAAAAGCATGGAGAGCTTTTTTAAGAGGAAAAACTGTAATTTCTGTTGCTTTTAAATGTGAAGCAGGATCCAACTAGCCAATATTATTATTCATTCATGCCTGCCACACAGGCTTTTTTTAAATGACTGGGAAAATCATCAGTGCAATAAACAAAATATTGAGAAATAGTAGCAGATAACTACACGAGTGCTCCTAGCAAGCTGGTTTCAGGCTCTGTTCTATGATTAACATGACTGTTTCTAGCTGCAGTGCTGCCCATCAGTGCTTTGCTGTGAAAAAAAGGAGACAAATACGACACTCGGACTTACTCCCCCAGGGTGAGGAAGGAGGCGGTTTTAAGAGGCTACTGAGAATTTCTGTTCATGCTTAGCGCCAAAGGGAGCCCGAAGAAGGGTTGGGCCCTGGCCAAGGGACCCGGCAAAGGGGCTGTTCTACTCCCGCTGCAGCCCGCCGCGAGCCCCAGGCAGCCGGCGATGAGGGGGGTCCAAGGAGCTGCCTGGGATGGGGAGTGTAAGCAGGGCCTCCCTAGCGCCAGGAGAAAGGGGAAGGAGGGCAGCGGGAAGGGGGAAGGGAAAGCTCCGAGCCGGGGCGAGAAAAGGCGGCGGCAGCNCGCTCCCCGCCCCCGCCCCGCCGGAACTGCGCAGCCGCAGCCCCAGCCCACGGCGCCACGTCCGGGGCGGCCCGAGATCGGTGGGGTCCGCGGACGGCTGCGACAGCGCGTAGGACCGGGGAGAGCGGGGACGCCTGCCCTCAATAGCCCCCGGCAGCGCTGTAGGTGGCAGCGCGGAGCTCTTGCTGGTGCTCGTCAGCGGGATCTGTCCGAGAAACAGCAGACAGAGCCAGTGGCAGCAGCTGCTCGGGCCCCAGACCGGGGGATCCAGATTCCTAAGGAAGGGCCCGAGTCAGGCTTTCGAGCTCTTCGTCTGCAGCAGGCAGTGTGTAAATATTCTCCTCGTAGAGGGGGTGTGTGTTGGAACGGGCCGCAGCAGGTGCTTTGAGTGGGTTGTGGATGATCTCCCTTCATTGATGGGGAAGATGTGCCCACAGGCTCTGCTCAGAAAATGGAAAGTTTATTTTTTGCTCTTACACATCTGCAGAATGAGATGCGTTCCCGTCAGCTGTCCCGTAGCTTTTGATGTAAAGGAATGTGTGATGCAACGGGCTTAAAATGGAGTTTGATCACCTATCCTCGGCTTTTCGATTCCCGCGCTGAAAAGGCTTTACAAACAAGGTGCTGCCGTCCTATCCCAGGAGATAACCGTCTGTTGCTCCACCCTTTTCATGGGGCTATTCATCTCTAAATGAAGTTGTAGTCTACAAATCTCAGAGAGCCAACGCCTCTTCCTGAGTTTTAGGACCAGACATTCCAAATATACAGACAGTTAGTTGTCCCATGTAGTAACTCCTCATGCCAGCCAGCCTATGTTAAACTGCTGTTTCTCAGGCTTTTAAAGCTCTCTGACAGGAGGACTAGTCAGAGATGTGAGCTGAGTGGCCCAGAATTTTGGGGCCATGCCCACTTTACACATCCCAGGCTGTGTAAAGTGTCTTAATAGGATAAAGTTATTAATCTAGGTAAACAATGAAACATTATTAGTCAGCTGCTGCATGTAGCACAGAGGCATCAGCAGATGGTAGAAAGATTTTTTTACTTTGTTACTGCAGGCTTTCTCTTGACCTGATTTTTCCGAACTCGGTAAATACAATACTAGTCCCAGGAATGTAAGGGTTTTCACCTATTGAGACGTGGCTCCATACTACTGAAAGCAACAGATGGAGACTGCGTATTCTCCTNCGGGGGGGGATACAGAGCCAGGCGGTAGCGGATAACGGACGAGGGACGGGGCGGTCCACTCCCCGCTCAGTGCCGAGGCCGGTGCCCCTCACCTGGTAGATGGCGGCCCAGCTGTTGGCCTGATCGAG
>VZRI01001608.1:538324-560184 GCA_013397515.1 Upupa epops | reverse complement strand
GTCCTATCCCAGGAGATAACCGTCTGTTGCTCCACCCTTTTCATGGGGCTATTCATCTCTAAATGAAGTTGTAGCCTACAAATCTCAGAGAGCCAACGCCTCTTCCTGAGTTTTAGGACCAGACATTCCAAATATACAGACAGTTAGTTGTCCCATGTAGTAACTCCTCATGCCAGCCAGCCTATGTTAAACTGCTGTTTCTCAGGCTTTTAAAGCTCTCTGACAGGAGGACTAGTCAGAGATGTGAGCTGAGTGGCCCAGAATTTTGGGGCCATGCCCACTTTACACATCCCAGGCTGTGTAAAGTGTCTTAATAGGATAAAGTTATTAATCTAGGTAAACAATGAAACATTATTAGTCAGCTGCTGCATGTAGCACAGAGGCATCAGCAGATGGTAGAAAGATTTTTTTACTTTGTTACTGCAGGCTTTCTCTTGACCTGATTTTTCCGAACTCGGTAAATACAATACTAGTCCCAGGAATGTAAGGGTTTTCACCTATTGAGACGTGGCTCCATGCTACTGAAAGCAACAGATGGAGACTGCGTATTCTCCTCGAGGTTGCCCAGAGCCACATCCAACCTGGCCTTGAACACTCCAGGTATGGAGTGTCCACAGTGCCTTACCACCTTCATAGTGAGGAATCTAAATTAAATCTGCCCTCTTTTATTTTGAAACCAGCCCTGTTTTGTCCTATCAGTAAAAAATCCCTCCAGCTTTCCTTGGCTCCTCTGTAAGATCATGAGTAAAATCCAGTGAAATCAAGCACGGTCATATGGTCCAAATAGATTGGTTTGCTTTGGATTTTGTCCTGATGCTAGTATCAGTTTTCATGTGATAAAATTATTCTTGAGTTACATTACTGCATGCAAGACCAAGATCAAGCCTGGTATATTCTAAATAGGTGTGAAACATTAGTTTGTCATTTTTAAGTACCAAGGTGACATGCAATAATACTCAGGCTCACCTAACTCTAAAGTTCTTTGAAGAGTTGAGTGGTTGAGAATAAGACTTGATAGTATGTTTGGTGGAGACTCAGGCTGAGACACTACCATAGGAAGTAGCAGGAAACTAGTAAATATTTTAGTTCATATACATGTGAGAGCTTTAGGCACTTTAAGTCAAGAGTTCTGGAAAACACAGATATCCAGATTCACAGATCTGAGCCACCTTCAGAAATGAGAGGCACAAGCCAGATAGAAAATATTGTAAAGCACGTGGGTTAAAGACAAAATTACTCTAGTGCAAATCTCAGGCAACTCATGAGAAAGGACAGTGAGATTCTATGTCTAATGCAATGCATTAGTCTCATGTCTATGCAAAATAGTTTCACATGTATGAGGGAGGCTAAAAGATCTCCAAACCAGACTCCATGACTTCATGGCTGGGCACTGCTGAGATGTGAAAAATTCATTTCCCTCAGGCAGAGGCAAGAGTTAAAACAGGTCTGCCATGTCCTGGTGTAGTAAGAGATCTAACCACTAAGGTATTAGTTGAAAGGCAGTTCCCATCCACAGGTCCTTTGTTTTCAGAATGTGTTCCACTGGTGCTTGGAGTATGTCTTCAGGACCAAGTTTCTCAAGGAATTTAAGTGTGCACAACTTGTTTGTGAGCTGGGACTAAGACTAAAGAGAAAAGCTGATAAAAGTAATTGCCTCAAATCTGAGGGAATTTTGTGCGTGTTGAGAGTTCGACAATTTTAGACTGAAATTTTTTGGCTGGTGACCTAGGAGACCTTGTAATGTAGGGAAGGATTCATACTGTACTACGTACTGTGCCGTAACAGTGTAGTAGGATGCTGGTGTCATGAACCATTCACAGTATATCTGGAAGATGCAAGTTGGGTACTGTGACATGAAACAATGGTAGAATCAGTGTTAATCAGTGTTTAGTTTTAGTCTGACTTGTAACCCTGTGTCCTCTCTGACCTTCTCAAATCAAAGGAATAATTTCTTATATCTGGTGTTCCTGATGCTGTCCCTTCATGCCAAGATAAAAGAATAATCATTTGCTGGAAAGAGGATGCTAGAATAAACTCTTAGAAAAAAATGTCACCACAGAAAGAACTGGCAGAAAAATTACATCGCAGTTAAAAAAAAAAAAAAAAGGCAAAAAATGCTCCAGAGTGTTTATGTAGTTGTTTAGTGGTGAATTTCTAAAAAAATCTATACAGGCTAGGATGGTGGGAACAGAAGTATTTCTTCTGGAGTTCCTGCTGCTGTCCTTGTACTGCAGTACTGAGTAAGTGCCCAAGAAAAAGATGGAGGATCCTAAAATTATCTGGTTCAATGGACAGTGAAGCTCTCTGTGATGTGGAAAACACATGAGAAATATTTAGAATTTTTCTCTTTTTGAAACATCAACAAGCAGGATGAGGATCTGTTTCTGCAGTGACTAAGATCTTTTGCATTTAAAAGCAAAGATGCTTCAAGATATTTCCCAACAGCTCCTTCAGATCAAGGGATATGAATATGAGTACACAAGGTTTTAATGGAGGTATGTCTGTATGTCTAGAGAGTGTTCCAGTTGTACACACCCACCTTGAATCTGCAGCACTCCAGAAATTGAAGAACATAAAGAAGTTTCTTGATTTTCAATCTGAACTTCCCCTGGTGCAACTTGTGGTCCTTTCCTCCTGTCATCAGTCATTTGGGAGAAGAGGCCAACACGGCCTCCCTACAACTTCCTTTCAACTGTAAAGAGCAATAAGGTCTCCTCTCAGCCTCCTCTTCTTCAGACTAAACAGTCCGAATTCCCTCAGCCTCTCCCCATCAGACCTGTTCTCCAATCCCTTAACCAGCTTTGTTGCCCTTCTCTGTCCTCACTCCAACAACTCAGCGTCTTTCTTATAGTGTAGTGCCCCAAACTGGACATAGTATTCACTAGTGCCAAACACAGGGGCACCATCACTTCCTCACTCCTGTTGGCCATGCCATTTCTTATACAAACCAGAATGCTGTTGGCCTTCCTGGCCACCTGGGCATGCTGCTGGGTTATGTTCAGCCAGCTGTTAGCCAATACCCCCAGGTCCTTCTCTGCCCGGCAGCTTTCTAGAAACTCTTCCCCAAGACTTTAGCATTCTATAGACCCTTATAAAACCTCAACAATTGACCTTAGCCCATTGGTTCAACCAATCCTGATCTCTCTGTAGAGCCTTTATACCCTCGGGCAGTTTAACACTCAGCCTAATTTTGTGTCATCTGCAAATTTACTGAGGGTGCACTCATTCCCCTCATCCAGATCATTGATACAGATGTTAAATAGCCCAAATACAGAGCCTTCAAATACTCTCAAGGCTGGACTTTATGCAAAAGACAAGATAAACTCAGGTTAACAGATTCACAGAATTGTCAGAGTTGGAAGGAACCTTTGAGAGATCTAGTGCAACCCACCCATTAAAGCCGGATTGCCTAGAGCACATTACCCAGGGCTGCATCCAGGCAGGGTTTGAAGTTTTTCATTATATCTAAATGAAACCTGTGTTCCAGCTTGTGCCTATTACACATTTTTCCTGTCAGTGGTCACCACTGAAGAGTGTAGTGAACAGTAGAAGAACAAGAGTAAGAAACCAGACTGCAGTTTCTAAGTGTGCAACAGAGAATTTCATCTAATGGGAAGATACGAAACCTCCTTGCTTCAAAGCAGTTCAGGATTCACAGCCTGAAACCCCACATGCTACAAAATCATAGAAGTTCCACTGCAGTGAAACATCTTAGGTGACAGATGCAGTGCAACATAAGCCATAGTCCTTGGTGAAAGGAGTAGGGCACAGCTCTGAAGACAGATTAACGTGCTTCAGACTGCCTGTGCTACAGAGAGGATCTGCAGCCTCATGGCTGGCTGGGGAAAGGGGACAACATGGAAGTTGATGGGTTTGCTGGGCCCTTTGTTGCCTAATTAGTACAAAGCAGCAGCAGCCATAAGGGACATGTGGAGGGGACCTTGTGGGGAGCAATACAGGAGCAGCAGTTCTACACCACAGCTGGTGCCAAACCAACAGGAGCCCATCTGGATCAGGAACAGAAGCTGCAGAGAGGAAACTGAGGATAGAGAATAGTTAGGAAAATGCAATGAAAACAGAAAAAAAAAGGAAGTATCTGATTGTAATCTCAAAATCTGGGTTCTGTTGCCTGTTGTGTAACAGCCAATCCATCCTCAAAGGAGAGTGGTTCCTTTAGTACAAGTTTGCATCAGGATCTCAGAGGTCATCCACAGAGGGAGCTTCCCAGATTGTGAAAACATTCCATTTTACAATCCAAATTCGCATAATGAATATATTATTTATAAAGTTTCTATTATCGATTATAACTTGACTCCTAAAGCTAATTGGCTAAGTAATTCCTTGCTTTGAATTAAAGTGACACTACTACCTACTTTCTACTCCACATGGACAGGAACAGGGAGATTGACTCATGTCAGTATATATGACCTGTGATTGTGATTTTAGTGTTATAGTGAGGGTATAATGATGATAGTTCAATGAAGGGAGAGGTAGACCTTGAGGTCAATGGACAGTCTCCTGATAATGTCTTCAGGCCCTAATTGTTAGGGTATCCTGGCCTGGAGGAGGACAACCAGGTGCTCTTTAGCGGGAATTGTCTTTTAACTGCCCGGTTCAACACAGGCCACAAACACCTCGTATCAGTACAGCCCTAACAGATTAATTGAGGGGCAGGAAATGGCCCATTACACTAGACTACGGTAACGATCACGACTGGGTCTAAGACCGGCGCCCCAGGCAGGCCCGATTCCCGCCGGAGGGTTCGGGAAGCAACGTCACGCGAGCGTTACCGTTTTGGATGGCGCCATCTGCTGGCCGGGGCGGTCACTGCTGTCCGGAGATCAATCGGGGTGCTTGCGGGCCGCTTCGGCAGCTGCGATCGGGCCCATTCACCGTCAGGGAGCTATGCAACCGCTCCTCAGCCCGGCCACAATCAGCCGTGCTGAGAGCTCTGGCCGAGCGCTGCGCAGGGGCTGGCGGCATCGAACATCCCCGTGAGCGCCGTGAGGAGCCGCCGCGTGGGGTCAGGCTGAGCCACGGTTCTTACCGTGAGACACCGGCACGGCAACCGCGAATGGGAATTCGGCTCCAGGTGCGAATGTCGGCATTTTAATTGCGGAGTCACTTCCCGCGTCTCACTGTGCCTCTTCTCACCGTGAACATGCAGTTTAACACCGGCAAAATCAGTGTAAAATGCTTCTGCCGGGAAACCGGCCGTTTGGCGTGGGCTGAAGGATCGCGCTCAGTGGCTTCGGAACGATTTCCTTGATGAGGAGCAATGCGCGTTAAATCCCCACAGCCTAGCGGTGATTGGGATAGAAAAGAGAACAGGAGTGTCCGGATGACAATTCTTACGTGAGAGCCTGCTCTCACGGTATTTCCTGTCCTGGCTTGCAATAGAAAGAGGGTAAATTCATCTGTGGATTTCTAATTTCAATCCTGCTCACCCTAATGCTGAACTGGACACAACAGGCACCACACTTCTGGATTCTACGCTTGGCCCAGTAGAATCAAAGGTCTTAAATACGTTGCAGTCAAGAATATGGAATGAAAATGGCCATTCGGATCGTAAAGACCTGTGCCCTACAAATGTGTGCAACTATTTCATAGATATTTAGTCCAAATTTCACTCTCCACACACATCCAGAGCAGAAAAACGTTTCCCAACAGCCTGCATGATATTTATGATCTATCTTACAAAATACTAGAAGTTACAAAATCTGCAAAGCATTGCAGGAAAAAAAATAAGCAGAAGAGATTAAAAGGATTATGAGTGACTTAGATCCTTATAATAATGAAGGATTAGGTAGCTGAAAACAGTCTGTGATCTCAGGATACAACTCTTCTTGCATTTCAGAGAGGAAGGCAGTCCCTCCCCAGAATAATTCCACCCTGTGTAACATGAGGCACATTGCTTTTCATCCTGATATGCCCTGATTCAGAGATTTTACTTGGTAAACCATCCATTAGAACCTGGCACTTGAAAGGAAAATGAGAATCCAAAAGAAAGGTTGGATTTTATTACTGTATTCCACTTCATAGAAAAGGAAAGTGCTTGTCCAAACTCACACATTAGGGCCACAAAAATGATCCGAGGGCTGGAACACCTCTCTTCTGAAGACAGGCTGAGGGATTTGGAGTTGTTTGGCCTGAAGAGAGAAGGCTCCAGGGGAACCTCATAGCAGCCTTCCAGTACCCAAAGGGGGCCTACAGGAAAGCTAGGGCGTGAATTTTTACAAAGGCAAGAGGTGAGAGGACAAGGGGTAATGGTTTTAAACTGAAAGAGGAGAGATTTAGGTTTGAGATTAGGAAGTTCTTTAGTATTAGTGTAGCAACACACTGGAACAGGTTGCTCAGAGAAGTTGTGGGAGCTCCATCCCTGGAAGTGTTCAAGGCAAGGTTGAATGGGGCTCTAAGAAAACTGGTCTGGTGGGAGGTGTCCCTGCCCCTGCAGGTGGGTTAGAACTCAATGATCTTTAAGGTCCCATCTGTAACCTTTCTATGATTGTAAGAAATATGTTTCTGCTTTCTTCAGAGTAACTTGATGAAGAAAGTAGTAAATACATGGAATTCATTATATGGAATGACAAAATATGTGACATAGTTGCTATGTTTGCTGTCAGACTTATTCTGTAGCTGTTAAGGAGCATAAATCCTGCGCTGGGACTGAGTAACCAGACTGTTCTTAGTAGGACCAGGACACTAAAACTTCAGCTTACAGTCTCTGTTATAGGAGAGTAAGAATTTTAATGTTTTTTGCATAGTTTTGTTGGATTTTTTTACAAAGTACATCACTTTGCACTAAGCTAGCTGTAAGAAGTAATTGGGAATAATCCGAGTTCTGTGTGAAAAGTAAAGAAGGGACTTCTACCTATCATCCGTACATTGAAGTTTCAGCCATCGGTGATGGTATAACAGAACGTTCCTATGGGGGAAGTTGACAATGTGTGTGTGTGTGTGTGTGCCACTTTTGATGCTTCTGACATTTTTCAACCTTAATGGATTTTGCGGAATGTGTTTAAGGTCAATATCATGCTGTCGCAGAAGCAGCTAGAGAAACAAATGTTTAAGTCTTAGCTGTATAAAGACTATTCTACCATTGGATGGCACTATAGTCCTTACTGCTCATAGTGATCACAGCCCAGAATAGTTTTACTCAAGAATTTTAGCTCCATCAGCAACCAACAGGGAAATAGTTGTTGGAAAGTCTTTTTCTTTTAACAGTTAACATGATATTGATAAAATGAAATTCCGCTTGTAGAACTGGCTTTAGCTTTGAAGCATTAGATTTTAGGAAGTCTGTGTTGAAATCTTGCCGGATTGCATAGTTTTCTAAATAAAGATTTCAAAATGCAGTTGATTCTGTCTGATAGGACTTGGGTACCGTGGGCTTTCTGCTGTCATAGAAGATGCTGTGGTATTTTACTCCAAGACTTTCACTCACTGTTTAATGCTACATGCAATGTTTTACATTAATGAGAGAATGTTTATGGCAGCTGTTTCTTTAGATAAATAATCTTTTTTTCTTACAGCAGATGTGGCATGTCTGAGTTTGAAACTACCTTCACCTGCATGTCCTAGGGCTGCAGAATGGTGAGTGCTTGAGTTTGCAGACTTGCTAATCTACCTAGCAAGCACAAATATTTTTTACCTCAAGTTAAAGAAACAAGTGTTCAAGGGAAAGTCTGCAGTTCATTCAGTTTTACATATTGAAAGAAGCATTAGTTAAAGTGAAGGTATTAGTTTAATTTAATATCAAGACCATTATGTCACTGGTATCACAATGACCATAGAGCATGGCATTCAGTGCAACAAGCCAGCTGCAAATTTACCTGAGTTTCCTGTAGGGTTTGCTGAGTTCCTTGTTGCCAGTACACTTTGTTTGAAGCTAAGTGAATTATATACACAAGCTGCTGAGTAGACTTGAGGCTGTGTCCAAAGGCAACGTTTTGGACAGCAATATTGAACTAGACTCACCTCTGTTGCCACCTGCTGCTGGTTTCTGTGGTATACCAACCCTTTGGTTGTGCCAGCCCAGCTATGTATGCAGCTGTGCTTGGAAGTTGGAAGTATATCTACTTTAAAAAGCCCTCTAGGTTTTCTTCTGGGTTAGGTTTAAGCAAGATCAGGTCTCTGGTATAATGAACCACATGGGTAAATAAACAGTTTTCCTAGAACAACAGAATACATTGATGCAGAAGACAGACACCAGTATCATAAGGCAGTATTGCCACTAAAGACTTCATCTGAGACACCACAAGTAAATCTATGACTTCAGTGATGTACAGTAAACTGTATTTTGAATTAAGATATGACCATACTTCAAGCAATTCTGTTTAGAGATGCTTCCATATGCCATCTCCTGGTGGCACACAGACTTAGTATGGGCCCTGACAAGCACAGATAAACAGTGCTGAGCACAGCTCAGTGTTGAGCTTCATATTCATGACAAAAAAAACCCAACCCATAAGTAAGATCACTGTAGTGACAGAAAATGCCTTATGTGGAAAGTGTGAACTGAAATACTTTTTAGCTAGGAGTAGAATGAGAGCCTTCTAGTTTCAGGTAAGCCTCTACATGGAAAAAAGTGATGGTAGGAAACTAAGAGTATGTTCATTTTGACTAGTATTTCATTGAAAGAGTCTGACTACTTTCATACTGTCCTCTAAAGATCATGATTTCTGGAGGTGTGTCATTTCTTTTCTAGTGTGTGAATTTTATCATTCAGTTTATTTCTGATAAAGGAAGACAGGCTCAAATCAACTTATCTTTGCTTAGGCCAAGGAAGGCTCAATAAAACTTTTTGAGAAACTAACAGTAGTTTTGAGATGACAGTAGATGGATTTCCCCAGCACCATATATAAACAGGTGTCTTGCAGCTGAAACATTTTTTTCCAATTCAGATATAGTACAAATTTAGTTTTTGGCCTAGTTTGATAAACAGATCAACCAGAAAATGCACTGCTGCAGGGTAAAGATACCTCAGTGCATGCAGTTTGCCTTGGTGACTATATGCCAGGAGAAAAGGGACCTATGAAACTTTCTTCTAATGTTATTATCCGAATCTTATCTGCTCAAACACTTCAGAGTTCAGGAAGAGCAGCCAAAGTCAATTTTTGCTTAGAGTGTTTTAAACCAAAAATAAACAGAAGGGAGAAATTGTGCACGTGCAGGAGGAGGTGGTGGGGTGGAGAAAGGACAGGGTGGTGGGATTGGGGAGGGAATGTTTTAACCTACATTGACTCTTTTGAAATCCTCTTGGAAGTATAAGTTTTTTTCTCAAATGACAATTAAATTGCACAACATACAATGATGGTGGTGAAGAGATGCTGTTATGTACCCATGGGCCAGTATTTGATCTGACCTCAACTGGTAGATAAAACAATAATATAAATGAGAGCACAGCTTTGTCTTATTGTATGCTAGTCACCTCATCATACAAAGACTGGAAAACTCATCCTGTAATAAATTATTTTAAAATTCTTTTAAAAAAAAGTCTTTGCTGACTCTGCAATACTCCAAAGTCCTGGACATCCTGTGCAGTTACATTGGTGCAGACAGAAAGAAATCCTTAGTATTTCTAGAATATTTAATGAACTTTTTTTGACTCACTGTTACTTTCATCCAGATCTATCTGATGATTGAGAGGTCAGTTATCCACTCTGTGCTTTGAGTGCTCTCAGCTCAACCATCAAACTAACTTAAGCCTGTCTTTAAATGGAAATGTCATCTGTTTCTATCGATTAATACCTGATTACTTGACTGTAGCAGCTTATAAAAGCTACAGGAGCTAATGCTCTTGAGGTAGCTGTCTGTTTAAGAACCAGTCAACGCTTTTCCAGAGATGCTACAAGGTGCAAGTCCATGCTTTACTACTTCTTCGGTTTGCATGGATGGTTTGGGATAACATACACGTGTTTGTGAACAAGTTGTCAACGGATTAGGAGGGGATTTAATAAGGATTTTTAATCAGCTATTTAACTTTATTTCAGGTGAAATATGACATTTGTATGACAGTGTGACTTGTTTAGTGGACAAGGTAAAGGCTGTGTATGTTGACTCTCTAGACTTTAGTAAGGCCTTTGAGGCTATTCTTCTGGAGTAACTGGCTGCACATGGCTTGGATGGGTGTACAATTTGCTGGATAAAAAAAATGAATGACTGGACTGGAAGCGTGGTAGAGAATGCAGTAAAGTCCAGTTGGTGGCTGGTCACCAGGGGTGTTCTCCAAGGCTCAGTATTGGGGTCTGTTCTCTTTAACATCTTTGTCAATGCCCTAAGAAAATTTTCAAGTGACACTAAGTAAGGTGAAGTATTGAAGTGTGTGTGGGTAGAAAGGCTCTGCAAAGGGTTCTGGACAGACTTGAGCCATGGGCCAAGACCAATTGTATGAGGTTCACCAAGGCTACTGCTGAGTCCTGCACTTGTGTTGCAACAGCCCCATGCAACACTACAGGCTTGGGGAAGAGTGGCTGGAAAGCTGCCCAGTGGAAAAGGACCTGGGAGTGTTTCTTGACAGCCAGCTGAATATGTCCTCCAAGAAGGACATTAAGGTGCTGGAATATTTGCAGAGAAGGGTTTATGAAGGATCTTGAGCACAAGTCTTACAAGGAATGGCTGAGGAACCTAAGGATGTTTAGCCTGGAGAAGAGGAGCCTGAGGAGAGTTCCTAATACTGTCTAAAACTANGGGCCAAGACCAATTGTATGAGGTTCACCAAGGCTACTGCTGAGTCCTGCACTTGTGTTGCAACAGCCCCATGCAACACTACAGGCTTGGGGAAGAGTGGCTGGAAAGCTGCCCAGTGGAAAAGGACCTGGGAGTGTTTCTTGACAGCCAGCTGAATATGTCCTCCAAGAAGGACATTAAGGTGCTGGAATATTTGCAGAGAAGGGTTTATGAAGGATCTTGAGCACAAGTCTTACAAAGAATAGCTGAGGAAACTGAGGATGTTTAGCCTAGAGAAGAGGAGCCTGAGGAGAGTTCCTAATACTGTCTAAAACTACTGGAAGGAGGTTGGAGTGAGGTGGGGGCTGGTTTCCTCTTCCAAGTAACAAGATACAGGACTGCTTTCACTGGTGGTGAGATTTAAATTGGTCAGGGGAGGTTTAAGTTGGCTATTTGGAAATATCTCTTTACCAAAAGGGTTGTCGAACACTGGAACATGCTGCCCAGGTCAGTGGTGGAGTCACCATTCCTGAAGGTATTTAAAAAGCATGCAGATGTGGTGCTGAGGAAATGGTTTATTGCTGAACTTGGCAGCAACTGTTAACTTGGGTTAACAGTTGGACTTGATGATCTTAAAGGTCTTGTACAAGCTAAATGATTCTATTATTCGATGATTCTCACCTCAAGTACTGTGTGCAGTTCTGGGCTCCTTGCTTCAAGAAAGATACTGAGGTAGTGGAGCAGGTTCAGAGGAGAGAAAGGGAGCTGAGATTGTTTAGCTGGAGAAGACTCAGGAAGGATGTTACCACTCTATAACTACCTGAAGGGAAGTTATAGACAGGCTCTTCTCCCAGGCAAATAGTGATAGGACAAGAGGACATGGCCTGAAGTTGCACANGCTAAATGATTCTATTATTCAATGATTCTCACCTCAAGTACTGTGTGCAGTTCTGGGCTCCTTGCTTCAAGAAAGATACTGAGGTAGTGGAGCAGGTTCAGAGGAGAGAAAGGGAGCTGAGATTGTTTAGCTGGAGAAGACTCAGGAAGGATGTTACCACTCTATAACTACCTGAAGGGAAGTTATAGACAGGCTCTTCTCCCAGGCAAATAGTGATAGGACAAGAGGACATGGCCTGAAGTTGCACAAGGAGAGGATTAGGTTGGATGTTAGGAAGCACTTCCTCATGGAAAGGGTAGTTAGACATTGGAATGGACTGCCCAGGGAAGTGGTGGAGGTGTTTAACAAAAGACTGGATGTGGCACTTAGTGCCATGGTCTAGCTGATGTTGTGATGTTAGATCATAGGCTGGGCTTGATGATCTCAGAGGTCTTTTCCAGCCTCAATAATTTTATGATTCTGTGATTCTACATAAGAGAGAAAAATTAAAGTGCTGTTACAAAGTTAAAACATTTCTATATATTCTACCTCTGTTTTGTCTAGCAGCAGACAAATGTGCTTCTATTCTTATTTAGGATTGCAATAATCCATATGCAATAATTATTGCAGAATTATGTCAATGTCATACCCCCATTCTGTTCCTTCACATATCCTGTGAATGCTTGGGTTGGAGCAAAACTTGCAGCTTGTGAATTTTCCTATATATTCTGTTCAAATTGACTAGCCACAATTTAGCTCTGTATTTCGTAAAAGAGGAATAGTATTAAAGATCAGCTGAGACAGATCTTGACTGGTGAAATTAGGGCTTGGCTTCAGGGCTGTTTCTGCCAAATGTGAGATTCTCAAGTTGAGCTCTAATGAATATATTTGGAGTAGTGGAGAGACTATACTGATAGTGTTGCTGGGAACTTGGTGGGATGTATGAAAGAGTAGAAGATAGAGGCAGGGCTAGTCAATTAATTTTTACTTTTTTGTCTTCCCTTACTTTGTCCCTGCCACACCTTTCATTCTCAGCTCAGCAGCTTACAGCTTACAATACCTATGGGGGTATCTATGAGGTGTCTCTTCTCATTGAGGTGAGCACCACTGACAAATCAGTTAAGGAGGAGGATGCTAAGGGCACAGAAGGTATTGGAGTAGGGAGTGAAAGCATGCAGACAAACCTAAGTAAATGTTAAAGGAGGAAGATTTCTCTATTGTTCTCCAACATTCTGTTCCAGAATCATTATTAAATAATTTTTCCTAGTGACAAATCTACATCTTTATTTCTAATTTTGCTTGAAGCATTTCTTGCAGAAGACATTTTCATGAATTTTTTTTTCCAGTGCTAATATGATTGAAAGCACTAACCTATGTATCTTGAGGGATCATGTATTTTTATATACCAGTATTTCTAAGTGATAGTCAAAATGTCTTTTCATATGTTATTTTTATATTTTAAACATTTTGAAGCAGATATTTTGGACATCCAAATGCATGTGTAAAATGTTCATGAGACTGGTTTGCAAACACATAAAGAAGCTGAAGAGTTTCTGTGTTAATGCCATGAGAACATATGGGTACTAGTATGTACCTGCAGTAGTTGTGAAATGTAGGCACAGTTGTGCCAGCCTGCGTGTGTAATCAGAGCAATGAAGGGTTTCACATCAATTTTGAGCTTACACTTGTGTGTTTGGTGTCTTTAAAAATCAGTTACTTTGTCTGTGGCATTGGGCAGTGAGTGTACCACATGTGAATTATTCTCGAGTACTCTTTCTGAAGGATTAAATCACAAGCTGTCTTTATTTATAAAGAAAGACCTTCCAGCAGGGATGAATTTCTCTTTTGTAATGAAAAAAAAAAGGAGGAATTTAACCAAACCAATTTATTCTGTTTCCTATGAAAAATATTGTCTGTGAAAACATAAAAGTATTTACAAAATGTCAACATTTCCCTCCTATCTGCATGTAGATCAACATGAATGGGTCACAGTAACCTCTCAGAGAGCAGGTCTGCATGACAACCAGAACTAATATGTATCTAAGGCTCTTTAAAAAAACACAAACCTCCTTTATCCATGGAGTGTGTGCTCCCGACAGGATAATTTATATCAGACAGGTCTGAATGATGGCAGGGATATGGTGCAATAAGAAATGGCTGGTCTTGATGTCTTGGAAAGAATTCTTGTTACCTAGACGCATAGTCCAGTAACATTGATCAGATTCCATGTACCCTGTGATTTGTGTTTAGAACTCTGGTTCTTTAATCAGGAGCCAGGAAAAGGTTGATGTACTGAAGATAGCTTTAATTTTAAAATCTGAAATTAAATTGCGAAATCAGAAGAAAAATGGATACTTAGGATTTAAATTTACCTCCTACTCTAATTATTTGAAAACTTAAATATGAAGAAGTCAAATACAAATAACATTGCAAAGACTTGTGTTTTAAGTTGTTTCCTTCCAAAACCTTTTAACTTGTTACTAATTTGAATTTTATAACCAACAATAGATTAAGCAAAATATTTGTCTTAATATCAGTCAATAATGAGCCTAGCAGCTTTGCAAAATGATTCAAAATTCTGAAAGTTAATTAATCTGTATAAGATGTAACTTGGAATACATATCCTAACTTTTTCCTTGTCTGATATGCTCTTCTACAACACATAAATTCCTGAACAGTACTGTTAAACATCACAGCTCAATATAGTATTCAATAAATGAGCAATGTCAAAAGATGTATCTGTTCTCCTCAACCCAAAGGATCAAGCAGTTATATTTACAGTCTGATTCCCATGAGTCCGATTGTTCACTCACAATGTTCACAAGCTCAGTAAAACCCCAACACCCACCCCACCCCCCCAAATCTGGCACAAACATAAATGTGATCAGTTGTAAACAGTTCTTGTGTTTATTATCCAACAAAGCTCAGATTCCTAAATGCTTGATAATGAATCTTTCTAACAGCTCTCTGTAGCATCTCTTTTAGTTCACATGTTGTAAAAGTTCAAAATCTGTCACCCAGAGCAGTTGAGAATCATAATATCTTACAAATTGTCTGTGTGCTGAGCTGGAGTCACTAGCCATGAAGTTCGTTTTAGCTTGTGCCAACTGTGTAGTAAAATATGTTAGATTAAATGACTCTGAACATTAAAGGTAGGCCTAATATTGAGTTTTCTAGGTCTAAGGTCTAGTCATTGTAGTTAATTTGCTTGCAGGAGCAGACCTTTGATAGGAAATTAAAAGGCAGGACCCTTTAAGGAGCCTGTAGAAGTCAGTGTGTAGTGGCAGCCACCTGTGCTTCTGAACTGCTCGCTGTTACTGAAATGGAGAGAATAGTCATCTGCACACAACTATGAAGTTTATTTTGGTTTCATTTTCTGTGGGACACTGAAGACAGGCCCTCCACAGGAGCACACATTATCCTTTTGAAATCTGAAATGAACATTAAACAACCCAGGATTCGTGAAAACTATGATAGGTATTAGGCCTTAAATTTTCTGGTCTGTCTATACAGGCATGATTTTTGCTACCTGCCATCAGGAAATCATCTATCATTGCAGAGCTGGGAGTGCCCAGTTTACATTTTATATGGTTTGTATATAGTATAGTCTGTTTTACAAGATGTTTGTTGGATCACTTCCAGTTATTGTCCAAAGCTTTATGCACAGGGAGACTACTGGGAAAACTGATGTTGATCCTCGTGGTAATGGGGACAGAGATGCAAACTCTTACCTCTGTAGTGAGTATCTCATGAGCTGCCTTCTAAAGCTTACAACAGAAAGCACTTGCCCGTGGGGCTTGTCCTGTGTTTGGTTATAATCAATAAATCATGCATTGTGGGCTGCCCATACTAGGTTTTATTTAAGGACTTTGATGTCCTAAGCTGCTATGCAATATTTGCTTTTTTTCTTGTTGCATATTCCATGCTAATGTTGTGATTTACAACAATATTGTTTCACATCTGACAGCACAGAAAAAAAGGGGTTCATTGTGCCTCTTCCTCAATGGGTTTTTATGCTTATGTAACTGAATCAACTCAGTTGTGTTACTCCCGATTTCAGTATGTAATAAGAACTCGGCTGTTCAAGAACAACATCAAGAAGAGAAAAAGTCTCTTTCTTCAAAGGAAGAGGGTGAAAGGGTGGAGAAGGACACAATGCTTAATTAGGGCCTCTGATTGTGTCCCCAGCTACAGAAATCTGGGCTCATGTGGATTGTATTAGGCAAACAAGCTGCCCTTAGGAAGAACCAAACGACACTGTTGGGTATTAACTGGCCACTTGCTGATCAAAATCAAAACCAAAAATGTCCTTTATCACCTATTGAACATGAGCGTTTGATTGACATATCACCTATGTCCATCTTCTGTGCAAAGAATTAGCTTAATGACAAGTTGAAAATGTCATGATACAGTGAAGACCTTTGTTTGCATCACTGTATATACAGTTCTTGCTTTTTTGATTACAGAAGTTTTATTAGCGCTTAGTTAATTAACCAGTAAAAGCAAGTAGTTCCCCTCCTCACCATTTTTTTTAATTGGTCTGTTGTTGTATATGATGAAATTGAGTAGTGTTCATATTCCCTCATTGTAGGCTCTTGTTACATCCCAAATCCAAACTGAACTTTTAACTGCCTGGGCAGTAAATAGGAAAAGGCAGCAATTTAGCGTGAGGGATATGTGATTGATTTGTGGGATATTGCCCCTGTGTGCTGACAATGGGTTAAGTAAGGACAGCTAAATTTCTATTTCTCTATCTGGTAGGCTGTGCACAAGTCAGTAGTATGAATTTCTATCTTTCTTCTTGGTAATAAATTCAAGACTATTAATTCACTTCCCCCATAATGGGCTCTCGTTTGTGGCAGCTTATGATTGATTTTGACGATGATTAAACTGAGCTCTTAATACAGATTAGGAGTCTTTGACAATTGCTTCTGTACAGCAGTAATTCATTTATTTTAATAAAACCACCAAGAACTCCAAAAGGGAAGCCAGCAAGCAAAATTCCTTTTGAATTGTCTTTTTATGACTGTACATGGTTTTCAGAGTCAGCAAGTTTAGATCAAATATTCATTTTAAAAATAAAATTTAGAGGGACTATTGTACAGTTGGTTTCAGGGTTACTTTAGCTTTTTTTTTTTCCACAAGGCCCCTTGTCAGATGGAATGAGTGACTTCATTTTTATAACAGTGAAGCATTTTCAAATATTAGAATGTCTTGTTTCATGGGGTGAAAAATCTCTGCTGCCAGAGTGTAGTTTTAAGTGGTGGAAAGTGCAGTGTGTTCCCTGAAAACTGAGCAAAGAAGCATGCAGATCTATGAAATACATTCCACCATTCAGTATTTCAGTGAATCACAAAAATCTGGGCTTTAAGGTTTTGTTTTCCTTATCTGAAATAGAAATATCCAGCTAAGCTTGCAAGAGGAATATGAATACTGGTTGAGAATTTTCTAGCACATCGTTCTTTCTGTAAAAATATTTGTTTGATAGAACAGTCTTGTGGACATGTTGTGCTTATTATAAAACCCTTCTGAGATCCAGAATAGAATTTTTAGTCAAAGAAAGAGCATATGAGAGATTTTACCCTTTTGGAACACCAAGAAGCTCAGTGCTTAGTGCTGTTACACCACTTTCTCTTTTGTCTCCAATGTCCATCCAAAGTACCTTAAAGAAATGTATGTCTCAAATTCAGCTGTCGTGGCATGGGTTATGCACTCATGTTCTACTCTTGGGAAAAAAAATGTAGAAGGTCTTTAGTTTGTTCCAGTCTGGAATGCAAATAAATGTTGGTACTTAAGGATTTTTCTGATATGTTTTCCTGACTTTAAACAGTAGTTCAGCTTCATCTGCCTTTAGCCTTTGTATGGTCTTATTGTGCCTCTTGGTTTCACTCTTCCTTCTCTGGGATCCATGTGTCTCATGTTTGGCTTACATCTGTTACCCAGATGAACAATGCCCTGGAATCTGTGAACCACTTAATGGCTTGAAATTCTGGCACAGTATCATTGGTTACAATAAGTGGGGCTGTGTACACCCAAACCTCAAAAGTGAGTGTTTGTACAGTGAGATGAGCGGGGCTTGTTTGTGTTCAGGTTTGCATGTTCTGCACATAAGCCATTGATGCCGAGTAAATAATGAAGAGAAAAACCATTAAATAAGTTATTGGACATATCATGGAACTTGTCAAATTAATGATTTCACAAGAAACATCCCACCAGTTGTTTTTGCAGTAATAAAGTTCAGACTATTCTCAGCCAAAATCCAGCTGAGGTGAGGTCAGAATTCTGCATTAGAGCTTAGAGGTCCAGAGAATTGTGGCAAATGTCAAATTGAATGAGTTTTGTGAGTAATTAATTTTGTTTTTTCACTACTGTGAAGCAGTTGATGTCAATGTAGAGCCAGGCATGGGAGAAGTAAGTCTGAAGATGGTTTCTATTACCCAAATTATGATAAATACTGAGTAGTGAATTCTTGGTCAAATAGAAGTGGCTGTATGAGATGTGAAGCTGGCAGAATGTTTCTTGAAAACAAAGACTAAGTCTATAGCTCCTTTCAAATACAGTTTTTACTGTTCAATCTAAGAATAAGAATCAGTAAGAAGAACTGGGAAGGGGATGAATCTGAACATCATGCTTATGGTTTAAATGTTATGAGATTACGAAAGTAGTACTTCACAACTACCTTTAACTTTGCTTGTATGAAATAATATAAAATTGAGAGGGAATACTGTTTTCCATGTCAGTCAATGTGATCGGCATTTTGGTAACTAGATGGGGGAGTAACTAGGGGTGGAGCACTGCCACGCTCCACAGTTGAGCAGTTGGAAGCATTAGCCTGCCTGTAGTCAGGAAAAGTGTAAATCTCCAGGCATTGCCTCCAAGGCAGCCTGATACATGCTGAAACAAGTAAAGAAAGACATTCCTGCATGCAGTTTTGGGTTTTTAACTGAGACTAATATGTCTTGAAGCCAGAATAATTTCTCACTGATAATATGACTTAATGAAAATTCACTTTAGATGTGGCTCAGTGTAGTTTATAGACTGTCTTGTGACCAGACAGCATGGTATCTCAGCACTACTAGGCTTTATTAGTTGGTGTGCTTTAACTAGTGCTACTACTAACTAGCATGTAGCAGAGATAATGAGAAAATGAAGGTAGATGAGCTATGTATTAGACACTGGCACTCCAGTTGTAAATCTCCCCGGAAGAGCTATCTGTCGCTATCTGGACATGGCATTTTTTCCATGCAGAGTGGGTATGCTGTTGCCCATATTTGTCTAATTTCTGCCTAAGTAGTTCCAGATTTCAAGCAAGCACAATGTTTGTGAACTTTTTCCACTTCGTACATCTCTAATGACCGGGTATATTAAGCTGAACAGGGATTTGAACACTCCACTTACTAATGCTCTGAGTCTTCTAGTCATGACCTAGGCCAAAAGAAATGCAGGAAATTCGCTTATGGAATGTATGTGCAGTGTTCTGTGTGTGATTCTAGTGTAGCTTCAAATGCTGAAGGATATACATAGCTTATTCCCTAAGATGTCTTTCCTGTTTTGAATTCAAAGAAATGCAGTCATTGAAGAGGCACTGAACTAGAGCCGTCTGCTCTCTTCTCAGATGTTTGCTGAGAAGCCTCAAATTCCAATGTAGCTGAAGTCTGGCATTGCCTGTGAAGAACCCTAGAAATCCAGCAGGGAGGCAGTGGTCATGATCTTCAGAAGATTTTCTTGAGGATTAAATTAGAAATAACTGTCAAGTAAAATTTTTATTTTCAGAAATTAATTCCCTGATAAGTGTGCCATAACATCTATATTTAATTCAGGAAATGTCTCCTATAAATATCTAGAAGTCAATGGCTGGAATGATACAACTTAGGGGATCCATGACTGGATCTCTCAAAAGAATAAAAAAGTTAAAATTTTGGTGCTATTAAAATTCTCATGAAGGCCTTAGTTCCACATTATCAGCTCAGCAGTGTTTGGGACTGCTCAAATAATTATCCACTTGGTGTAAGTGGATACACAGCACTAAGTTCTGTGAAATGTTCTGTTACTCATTTTAAACAACACCCATTTATGTATGCTTTGCTAAGGTACGTTTTATCAGAAAATCAGAATGATTTTCAGAATCAGCACTCAAGTTTATAACAAAGTGTACAAGGCTGTTGTATTCTTGATGTCCTGGACGTTCTTGAAGTACAGGGCATTGGGTTGAGTCAAAATCTGATTTAATGCACTGGATATAAATTGTAGGCTTGGATTCCAAAACCTAGGCACTGGGTGCCATGTACAGTAGTCAAGTACTTGAATGCTGAGTCTGAGAATTTCAGAGTATCAAATTTTTGGACTGAAAGCAACATACTTTGAAATGTCAGTGTTCTGAAGAATGGTAGAACTTGTGTTAAAACTTTATTAGGATTATTAATATTGACTGTGTGAGTTGATTAAATTGTGAATGAATAGCAATGTACATCAGTTAGCACGTAAGTCCCTGTTTCTAAATTCCTCTTGTACAGAAGTGAATCCAATTAACCAGGTACCTGCTCTTGATCTGCACAATTATTCTACACAAAAACCCTTCCAAGGAGTTTAAATCAGTTGCTTTGTAGACTTATGAACATTTAGAAAGTAGATCTGCATGTCTAATTTGTGCTGTTAGAAATGAACAGAACTAAATTTCGTTGCATACAATTGGTGGTGTGGAGTGATCAAAAATGTATGAAATTAAATGTTGTGAGGGAAACAACACATTAATGAATGTGAAACATACAGCTCTGGGGAATAGAGTCTGATCATTCTTTCTAGAAGAAAATTATCCTAGGTTTCACTTGCTAGTTTGATTATTGGTACAAGTTTTTAATATCCACTAAAGATTTCCATAGAGCATCAGATCTCAGTTTGTGCTTCCTACTCTTCAACCAGTCTTATTCCTGACATTTCTCATCTTAGAATAAATAAAGCGAAGCAGATGGGCGGTACTTTCTATGAGAGACATCCTCAGCTGCACAGATTTTCAGTGTTACCACAGATGGCTGGTGCCTTTGTTGGACTTTTCAGAAAAGACGATGTCACATGTCAGGATCTGAGTCAGTTGTTTCTGTAGGTCACAGGTTTAAATCTGGCAGTGACAGAAGTTTAGATGTGACCATTACTCAGTGTGATGTGTGAAGCCTATTAAGCCTTGGTGCAGTTTCTTAGTAGCTTCATGTTATGAAAACAATCTAGCACTATAACATGCACTAACAGTCAAATTTAGTTCTCCCATTGAATAGTTACCAGTAGCGATTGAAGTGTTTTGTAAGGGAAGTTGGTAACATTAATCCTATTTTTAGTTAAAATCTGAGTTATAGGGAGGTAAAGTTACTCTCCAAAAACTAGCTACTTGTCAATGAGAATTCATAAACAGAGTATAGGTGACAGGCGTGTCATACTAGTGCACCATCCAGAGGGACTACAGCTCCTAAAAAGGAATGTTTGAAGCATCTACCTTCAGTCTCAAGGATAATCATGGGTCTGAACTCTCTCAACGCAGCCTCAATATTCAGGACCATCACACTGGGAAACTGTTCTGTTCTCCACCAGATGTGGGGTCAGGCATTCTAAATTCATATCAGCAACACAAATTTGGATTGTTGCTATCCACTTATTTTCTAGTATTCTCTATACTTTATTATCCTTTTTATTCCCCCCCCACCCCCTTGCTTAGCAGAAATTTGTAAGCTTGTTTGCCTTTGTTTTTTACACAACCGCTGGAAGATAACGTCAGGGACTGGAAGGAAGAACCACCATCGTAACTGAAGATCAGGTTCATGATCACCTGAAGAACTTGAAAGTATTCAAGTCCATGGGACCTGATGGGATACACCCACGGGTACTGAGAGAACTGGCAGATGAGGTGACTGAACCCCTGTCCATTATATTCTAAAAGTCATGGCAGTCTGGTGAAGTCCCCACTGACTGGAAATGGGAAAGCATAACTCCTATTTTCAAAACTAGTTGGAAGGAGGAGCCAGGGAACTAGAGGCTAGTCAGTCTCACCTCTGTGCCTGGTAAGATTATGGAGCAGATCCTCCTGTAGGCACTACTGAGACAGGAGAATAGTAAAGAGGTGATTTGGTTCAATCAATACGGCTTCACCAATGGCAAATCCTGCCTGACAAGCCTGGTGGCCTTCTATGAACGAGTCACAACATTAAGGGATGAGGGATGAGCAACTGATGTCATTTACCTGGACCTGAGCAAAGCCTTTGACACTGTCCTGCACCACATTCTGATCTCCAAGCTGGGTTTGACGGGAGGACCACTAGATGGGTTAAGA
>VZRI01001608.1:445593-537595 GCA_013397515.1 Upupa epops | reverse complement strand
CTTCTTCCCAGGGAGGGGGATGGAGTGCTGGAGGGGGCTGCCTGGGAGGTTTGTGGAGTCTCCTTTTCTGGAGACCTTTTAAGCCTGCTTGGACCTGGTCGGGGTGTTCTGCTGTGGCAGGGGGATTGGACTGGATGATCTTTCAAGGTCCTTCCCAATCCCTGATGATTCCATGAAAGATTGGTTTTGTGTCCTTAAGCAACTTTCTGCCTTTTGTGTATAAACAGTGCAAACATTCTCAGTCTCTACTTAAAGACCTGTTTAATATTTAACTCAAATAAACAGAACTGAGATTCTTTATTTATATATACACAACCAGCTTTTGCAGGCCAAAACATCTTTGGATTATTCTGTTTCAAATCATTTAAAGTAAAGAACATTAAAGAAATTGCTATTACTTTAGCAAGTGATACAAAAAGTAGGGTGGGAAGCAGTAAGTATTTAAGGACATATTTTCACTGTTTGTTAATTGGGTTAGTACTCGGGAATATTAACTTTAGAAGATGCTGTGCAGAAGGACAAAAGCACAACATTAGGCCAGTCATAGTTCCTTTAATTTGCTCTGTTTTGTTCTGTTACAATATATACTCCCTCCAACTACTGTGATAAGTTTCTACTTGTTGCTGTTTTTTTCCATAGTAAAACTTCTGACCCAGTGCCAGCACATTATGTTCCTGGTTAGAGCTGTGACGTCAAATGGTATCTGTCTCCAGGCCAAGGAATGCTGCTGGGAAGGAGTGAATGAATGAATGGATTTTTCAATTCACATTGTAGTTGCCTTTTTCAGATCGAGGAATCATCATGTAATATTCAGTCAACTGGCTAATATAAATTTATCAGTGTTTCTTAACAGAGCCGGAGGGAATGCAGGAAAATTACTGTGATAAAATTTAAGTTCAAAACTCATTATAATCACTGGAACCATGAAGGAAGAAAAATTTGATTCAATGCACAGTGGCTGCTAAATTGTAAATACAGCAAGAGAAAGAACCCTGTGCCTGGGATAGCCTTCAGAAACTGAAAAGGAAAACAAATTCCAAGTAATGAAAATTTATCTGAGCTCCTGTAGGGGTTTTTTGTTTAAAAATTAGTATATCCTTAATTCTGCATGGCAATACAGAACTCAAAATGCAGAAAAAATTGTGACCCTGAGGTTTTGCTCTTAATTTTTTAAAAATCCTCTCATCTCTTTTAACTGAAAACCAATGTTCTGTTTACTGTCATGTTTGAGTCCTTCCAGGAATATTAAGATCACCTTGTAGCATTTCTTCCATTCCTGTTTTGGCCTCCATCTCCTCCCACTATGCACATCAGTACAGAGCCTTGTTCTAGAGTCTCTATTATCTCCGCTCAACTACTGAAAGGCCCGTTCAGGCTGCCCCTGGTCAGTTCCCTCTTCCTTGTGCTGCACATCTGACTGCTTGTGGCACTGACAATAGATTCCCCACTTGGAGAGTTTATGCAGCTTTGTAGAAACAGCCACATTAGTTCTCCCTCTACTTAGTTCAGGAAAAAAGAAGGAAGTAAGCCAATATCATGGCTAAAATGATGAAAAAAAAGTCTAAGAGAATTACAGTTTAATTTAATTTCAAACTATTTGGATACTTAAAAGGTTCTATTTGCTCTGCATATGTCATAAAGAAGCCCTAATGAAGTGGTGTTATGTATTCATTGTGTTGAGTTACAAGGTAAAGATCTAGCAACAAAATAATCAATAATATAAAAATGATAGTAAAGTTATGGAATCAGAGATGAAGAAAACACCTGTGACTTCAGTTGGACTGTGAAAGCTTTGTTAGGGAAGGTTTCCTCAGTCAGAATCACAACATACACAAAAGGTTTTATTTACCTGTCAGTCATATTTTACCTATATTGAAACAGAACCTGTCTCCTCAGCCAGCATTTTTCAGGGCCCAGCGTCTGTAGTAGGGAGTTTTAGCTACTGCAACCAGTTTCTATGTTTTGACACTGTAGCTTTGAGGGAGTTTTTTTGCAGCTGAGTGGACAGGGATGCAGTGAACTTGTATCATGATGTTGGAAACAGCTATAACAGATGGATTGCAGAACAGATGAAGTTCTTCTAGTTGTGGCTTGCTGAGATGCCTGGCTTCAAAGCAGTATGACAATGGTTATGCCTCCAACGAGAGACCTTTACCAGAGAAGTAACTAATCAGCCACAGATCCAAGGGCGCTTCTACTGAAATTGTGACAGTTCTGGTACTTTGAATTAAAGCAGAGCAATGAAATATGAGATAATGCAACTATCCTTCCAGAGAAAAACAACTCCTATCTATGAGGTGCTGGTTACTGATTTGTTTCTATGTTACGGGCTTCTGCCAGCACATATCATGTGCCTTTTCACACCTCTCACCTACCTGGTATCTGCCTTCAGAGGTCTGTGGTGTAGACCTGGCCTGAGGCTATAGCGTGCCAGTGCTCTTTTCCTTAGAAACTGCAACAGCTACTTCTTTCCCACAGAGGTAAAGGGCACAGTAGTGGGTGTGGGAACTTGGATATGGGTGGACCTCAAAACTTCCATTTTATTTGGGTTCGTTCCCCAAAATTTCCATGCTGCTAGCCCAACCAATTTAAACTGTTTTGATCAGCGGAATTAAGTACACTATAATAGGACTGGCTTATTTGGTGTCACTTTGGAATCCGAGCAGTGTCACAACAAGTAAGTACAAAGAGGTAAATAATGACAGTTAACTGTACTTCCTTGAACCTCCCCAGAAATATTCTGTTTTATTCACAGCAAAGGTTCAAAACTGCTCATGTTTTAATTGAACCACTTCACTCATGCCTAAATGAAAACAGCTGCAAACAGTGTCAAATGTGCATAGCCCCAGGCACTGTAAAACAATCAGATGAAAAGACTTTTCTTTGACTTATTTATTTACTTGGAGCTAAAGAAAAATGCCACAATTCTGCCCTTGAACAAATCTCCACTTTTTCCATGCTTACTCCAGGCAGAAGTTCCAGTTTCTTCCTAACTTATGAGCTGGCTTTGTTTGTATTTGTGTTTGTATATTTGTCTGTATCTCGTTTGTTTACTTTTCCTGCTTCTTAAAATTGTCTCTTCTCTTTAGAAGTGGGGGAGAAGTAAAGAAATTGAGGTGAAACCACAACATGTTTTCATTTTCATGTAACAAACAGATTATTTTTTTTCACAAGCTTCTGCAGACACTAAAAACCGAGTATGGCTTGAGACAATAAATAATAATGCCCTTCAGAAAATGCAGAGCTGGGAAAAGAAGGAATACAAGTGTTTGCAACATGTGTTGAGAGATAGCTGACTGAGATTTCTTTGTTTACTCTACATTGTCTCATGATTTGGGTTCGTAGAAGATACTAATAATATTATTTATCCTTCTGCTTTTCACTTTACCACAGTCTTTATGTTACTAGTTCTGTTTTTCAAATGTACCTGTTATAAAAGTAGTAAAATTCCCATGGAAATGATGGATGGCATTTTCAAAAGATTATGTTAGTTTTCTGAATCTCAAGTAGAGCAACAGAAAAACAAATCAGCAGTAGAGAAAACTCCTGGAGGGAGGGATAGAAAACTTCACTTCCCACTATTTTCATAAAGGGCTGTATTACTTATTTCTGAGGAAAACTTCCTTTTGTGTGTCAAACATGGGCTAAAGAGAAGCCATTCATTTGTATCCTCTTCCAAGGCAAGATTCTACAGAAATAGGTATGATTTAAGGAGGCCTTAATGTGAAGGAGACAGAACTCTTCTTCTGTTTGGTATGTTATTGTACAAGTGCCTCTATCAGAATCTTTAGATATCATCATGTCAGAACTGGATATAAATTTGTAACTTTATTCTGGGACACTGGAATTCTAGAGCAGTACAGTGAAATGAGCTACATCCCAGTGACTCCGTGTTCTGCAGGGACCCACTTAGAGTCCAACCTGTACAACAGCAGGAGCAATTTATTTTCTCTGCCTTGTAGTCTGTCACTGCGTCCTTGTTTTACCTTCTCTCACCTAAATTAGAATTCTTTCCTTCCTTGATCAGTCAGCGTCACATTCATTTCTTATCACCAGATGAACCTCACATACTTCTGTGCTCAAACATAGTGTACAAAACCTAACTGAGCCGGTCCTTTGAAAAGCTGCAGTGTTTAATTATCTGTGTCCTGCTTTAGCAATCTCTGGTGAAAAATGTAGATTTCATGGGTAATGAGATGATAAACGAGTTAAAGAACAATTCCTGTCTTTGAGGCCTGAATGTCTTATACCTCCAGCTGCTGTAGAAGTGAAAGGTAAACTTTGCGTATTGAGAATTGTCCTGAGGAAATGGAACATTGCAAAAGAATCACTTGTTTATTGAATCAGCTTCATCAAGGACTGCCTTGATATTTTAAATAAGGATAGAAAAAACACTCTTCTGGCTGTGCATCTCTGTGTCTATAGATAAATTATACAGAATGTTCAGTGAGCCAGGTTGGCTCGTAGGTTTGCCCCTGAGATTTGTGTATGTCATGTCACAAAACTGTTCTTTTTGGGTAAAGGTTGAGTACATTTGAAAGGACCCTAAGGATTGGCAGGGCTTAAGTAGACAAGGACCTTGCAAAAAGTTACCTTATTACAAACATGTCCACAATGGGTCTCTGGGGAGAGATGGTTTGGGTTGAATGGACATGTACAAGAAAATCTGCCATGTACAAAATGAGAAATCTCTGCCTTGCAGGGCATCATACACATGATTTCTCATATCATGAGAAAACATATGCATTTCTTTTATGTTTGTTGTTTCCCAATCTTCTGCACATTATTAGTTAATATTGCTTAAAATAATTTCTGTGAAATCAGCATAATTTGGTTAGTTTGGAGGTTGAGATATTTTGTGAAGGAATCACAGAATATTTGTGGCTGCAAGGGACCTCTGGAGGTCAGAGTCCAGCTCCCCAGCTCAAAGCAAGAGACAATGGTTACTCAGGATTGTGTCTAGTTTGAATATTTCTAATGATGAAGACTCCACAAGCTCCTCATATGACAAGCTGTTGACATGCTGGACCACCTCCCAGTAAAAAAAAGCCTTCCTTATGGTGAAGTTGAATTTCCTGTGTACTTTGTATACCTGTGTACCTTGCTCAGGCAAACAATTTCCCTTTGAATACCTAGTGGCATTGCTGCCTATTCAGTTACATTTCAGTTCTATTATGAAGGTGCCATCTCCAGTAACTGGACGTGATCTATGGGGTGTAGTGTTGTGTTTTGAGGTCAGCAGTAAGATATCGCAAGCACATTTGGAAGAGCTCAGCTGGTTGCCAGAGTGTGAAGAAAGCCTGACTTGTGCCCATTCCATCTGTACAAGAGATAATCTCTTCTAGTGACAGACATTTTCTAAAACTGTTGAGGACTTTGCTTGGCTCTTATGCAGGTTGTACCTACAGTGTGATTGTTATGTGGATAACAGTGTACATGTAATGGGACTAAGTATAGTTTTCCATTCAGCTGTTACGGAGTCCTTACTCGTAAAAATCCTGTTGTTTTCCATTTGTTTTTCATTTAATGGAAAAGACAGTAGAAGCCTACCATCTCCTGTTTGAAAGGTCCTTTTAGTTGTTAAAGACTTTTTTCCATTACTATTTTATTTTTTAGACACAAACTTATCTCCAGTGATACAGATTTCACATCAATGTAGGAACACTGCCTGCAGATGGAAGGCTGTCAGATGGAAAAAAAGTGGGGCTTTTCCATGTAGATTTTTGATTCTGGTATTGTTGAATACCATTTTCAAACTATGCTTACATCTCACTATTTAGAGTTTCTGATTCCTCTTGAGATCACAGTTCTTCAGATGCAGCACTGTGAAGGCCTAAGATGAAATAGAGGCTGCAAAGGAAGGGACTGCAATTCAAACTATTACCTTCTAATATCATTTATGTCATGGAAACACAAAATATCTGCCTCTGAAGAGGTCAAAAATATGAAATAATTTTATGTATGCATTAGACCTTTATAGTTTAAACCATATAAAACTTGTACCTGAAATGTGTTATAAATTCTAAACCCTTTCTGGTGACAGATGCTGCTTTAGGATGAAAATGTAAACTCCACATTAAACCAAAAAAAGTGCTAAAGTCATCCAGGCAAAGCATTTGTGTGATCCTGAAGGGATAACTAGATGGTTGTCTATAATATATGCTTGAAATAGCTGAGGAGTGGAATGGGGACTTAGGATTATTGCTAGACCAGTTGCTCCTCTCAGGTACTTATTAATGGAATGTGGCATTTTTAAGGAAATGTACAAACTCATTCGTCCTTATCAGCAAATACGTCCAAAATAAGTGCTGTCAGCTGTCAGATCTGGCAAGTGCTGAACATACTGTACCTTGGGAGTTCAGTCATGATGCGATGAGATTGTTTACTTTGCTCTTCTATCTTAAGAGTTATACAGGTGTGTACCTCGTGGGAAGATAAAAAAGAGTGGGGGTTGAGAGGGTGGGAATGTTTAAGAAGTAGGATGATAATGCACGTAGTGCTGTGTTAGAAAGATTTGACTGAGCCCCCAAGCACAAGGTGATTTAAAAAAGCATCGTAAGGGATTTCAACGCAGCAAAGAGATTTTCTGATGTTTTTGTTACTGCTATACTGTGTTAATTTAATTAAAATAATTACGTGAAGAAGCAATAAATTATTTATATGTGCTGCACTCAGAACACAGGATAACTTGAGTGAGTGATAAGTTGATTTATTTCAGTTTGTTGTGCCTATTAGTCACTTGGTGAAAAAAGGCTAAGTTGCCTTTGGCCTGCATCCAGCGTTGCCAATTCCAAGTGTTCAGTACCAAGTCTGAAGCCAGCTCGGTCATGTATTCCTCATGAATCTTCTTGGGAGGCTGAACCTCCATTTCCCAGACTTTCTGGCCACTGTATTTCTGTGGTTGCAAAGCGCCTGTCAAGGCTGTATCATACTTCATTGTCAGTGCAGGGACTGGATAGGTTGCCACTGGGTTGAGAGCACATCTACTCAAGAGCTGCTGGAGCAGTTTTTACCAGTTCTCCTTTTCAGGTACAGTCTCTGACGGTGATATTTTTGGAGGGTTTTGTGTAACTGTATTTGCTGTGGCCACTTGTTGTGTGGCTTATTGAGATACACAAATAACATGAAAGAAATGCAAGGGTTCATTGACTTTTTCGATGGCTACAACTTTCCTTTAGTCTAAGGAGCAGAAAATCATCTCTGTCTTTTCTACCTCACAATCACTGACAACTGTATGAATTCAAACTGTTCATGTAATGATGGGAAAATTGTGGTTAAATGATTCTATATATATCCAAAAGTGCTGGATCTGCCACCCACCCACAAAACTCACAGAAAATCTTTGATACATGGTTAGCTAAGAAATTTCATCTGCTGTGATCTAGGAGATGGTTTCATCCAAAATCACTCCAATAGAAAATAAGGAAGTTTTTTCAGACAATTTGAAAGAGGAAAAGGGAGATGCATTACTTTATGAAAAAGCCTTTACAGTCCAAAGATGGGGTGGGTTTGGATTCCAAATTCGCCACAGTACATTTTTTCATTTTTGAATAACAAAGTCATGAAATTCTTCAGGGGAAAAGCACCCCATTTCCATATTGCTTTCTGTTAACATAGAAGTGTATCAGTGCTGTCAAGATTCTGGCAGAGATTTCTGCTCTAGACTATATGCATAAAAGATCCTCAGCTTACAGGCAGCTAAAAAATGTGAGGATTTCCTTTCCATTCCCTTATACTGGATTTTCACTTCTATAACTTCAATTGCTACTTCAAACCACCCTAGATTACACCAACATAAACGAGAGGGAAAATTACATGGATTACTTCAAAAATTACCATGAAACATGAAGATTGTCCACAGAGGTGTTCCACACCCGCAAGCAGAAGTGATGCTATATTAAACATAAAAAAGAAGAAAAAAATAGTGCTGAAAAGTCTGCTTTTATGCAAAAGTCAAGCTTAGATTTAGACTAAATACAATAAAATCAACTTAGATTTCTCTGCCCACTACAACAAATACATTAGGCATCCTAATGGGGTGGAAAGTAGGTCATGATGCAGCTGAGAACGTACCAAACAATGAATCTTCCATTTGTACTCTATATTGTGGATAGTTGCATTTATGAGATAATTCTTGCTGGTGTGGATGGAACAGCAATGAAAACATCATTGAACAATCCTGAGATGGAGTTTTTTCCCAGTTCATAAATGTAAGTGATGGAAACAAAGTTTCTGAATAAAATCAAAGCGCTAAATGAACTGTTCAGTCATCTGAATGTTTCCATTTGGAATGCTGCATAAAGAGTCCTGTTTCTAATCCAAGATAGTTTTTATTAGCACTCAGTGCATTTAGCACAAGCACAGACCAGTTCTGAAATCATCCAGGGTACAGCTTGAATAATAGGGAAGTTATTTTCTGCATAAACACTAGATTTATTAGAGCCTATTTTTTCTGTCTTATGAAAGTCTAGTTGCAGCTTGTTTGAGGAAGCCATCAGAACAATTTATACATTCTCAGGATCTTTGAGAAGGTAGATTGACATCACTATACAAACAACACTGCATTTATAGCTGGTACGTCCCCTACAGGATGCCATGAAATATTGGTGCAGCAGTTATCTGCTCCATAACTTCCTTCAGTATTTATCTAAAATTTGGTTCACAGCCTACACAAAAATCCAGCTGCATAATTCAAATGAAAGATGGACAAGTTATCAGCTTTCTAAAATGAAGGTTTATTCTTTAATTTACTCTTTACCTACCTTTATTAGCTCACTTTCCCATCTGTTCCACTTATTCAGACTGTCTTCCAACCGTTATCTTGTTGTCTGGAAATTCATGTAAAAAGTCTAAGCAGATGCAGTTGATCTGTGGATAATTACCATTTGTAAAAGCAACTTTTTAATAGAAAAAAATATTGGCAAAAATACAGGAAGAACAACAGCCACCATTCATATCAATTTTAATTTTAGTTCATTCTGTTGTGCAGATGTGTGTGACTTTTTTCCAATGTTTCTTTATTCCCATGTGCAATATGTGGTCGGTTGCCTTGGTCCTTAGCTTTTGTTCTTCACAGATTCTCTATGCAGGAAAATTAAGAGGATGCACGTACATGGATATTGTGGACAAGGTGAGGATCCGGCTTTTGAAGTGATTCTCCTGACTCTTACGATTTGCAGTCTGGCTGGTGTTATGGGGTGGTCTGGGTATACTGGGTTTCTTTCAGAGGGAATGGAACAGATGACATACTTTAGGAGAAAGTCCATCTGTAAGTGGGAATTCTGTTTGTAAGAAGACACTAGAGTTCATCCAGAGTAAACTCCTGAAACACACACATGCACTGTGGCTGTGGGGTCCTTCATGCCCAACTCTTTCCGTTAAATGGTCCCTCTCAACTGGAAGACTTCTTTTACACCACACAGCTTGCCAATATAGACGTAGCAAGAGATGGATAAATGAATGACATATCCAACTCCCATTAATCTTCGTGCTCTTCAAGAAACAATTGTTTTTCAGTTGAACTCTCTCTAAATGTCTGCTTAATGTTTGACACACTACAGGAAAACTACATTCTTACTGCCGTGCCCATATACAGTATGACACTGTGGTTAAGATACAGTTCTGAGAGGGCAGGCATTGTTTTTTCCTGGAGGTCAAGCAGCTTTGTGCAGTGGGCTGTCTTCATCATGTTTACGTTTCCTAAAAGCACATTAAATGAAACAAAATTTTCTGCTGTTCTGTGAGAAAAGCAAATGAAAGAAGTCCGTTATTTAGATATCAGCTAGTTTTTTTTCCTGGCATTTTATTAGCTGAACAAAAACTGTGGAATATTTGTACGTGTTTTCCCAGCATTTGTGAATTAATTTGGTTTGGTCATTTTATGCCTATTCAGTAAGGCTTCCTGAGAAGATTTTCTATGGAATGTTACTAGTCCAGATCCATTTGGAAATTGAATTTGAAGTTTATTCTCTCAGGCCCAAACTTGCAAGCAAGTATATGTGTTTAACTTTGATGGGGCAATACCACCGACTGTCACTTTTTATGGTATGTCAGATCTGCATAAGTCTGGCCAGATGCTGGATTTTGGATCAGGAATTAATTTTTAATTGAGTTTTAAAGTCTATTCAGTTTCTAAAGCTTTGTATGTGTAGGCACATCCATATGACTCCGTCTGTGGGCACTCTCAGGGCATACATAAAGGGAAAATTCAGGAAAAAGGACTTTGCTGTCTATTCCATTTCCATCTTTTTAAACTGTTAATCTGAAATGGTGCCAGAGTGAATCATTGTGTTGTTGGAACTAAGTAACTGCATATTGCAAAGTAAATGAAGATGTGTGAGGAATTTGCCTGTTTGTAACTGCATTAATTTAATGCAACTGTAGGCAGTGTTCAGTGTCACGACTGAATGCAAAGAAAAACAAAATTGTGCCTGATGAAAACATCTGGATTCAGGTTTTGGTGCCAGTAAATTCTTCCCCCACTGGTAAAGGAGATTGTAAAACCACATTCTTTTTGGGTTATGTGATTCATAGGAATGTTCTACAGAGTACTCCAGCTCTTCTAAATACATAGCTCAGGGTCATTGTCTGGCAACACAGCAGTGTTCTGGGACTCAATCAGCAGAGGTCAAGGGGCTGTATCCTCAGTTATGCTGAGTTTGCAACTGGCAGGTAGAAAAGAATTAGCCTCCATTTCAATTCCTACAAAATGGAAGATCCAGAACAATCCTGGATGTAACTCAGAGGAGTTAACTGGAGACATTTGCAGAAGGATTGTATATTAAACAGCGCTTTGTTCCAGGAAGCTGGTTTGTGCTTCATTCTACCTTTGGCAGTACTTTTATTGCTCTGCCACCTGTGAAGAGGATTAAAGAGTCTGTGATGGAAAATCAGCTACTCTGTCTGTTGCACAGAGTTCCTCCTGTAATGACTGTGATCCTCAGCTGCTCCTGAAAACTTGTCCTCAGTTGCTTTTTTCTCTCTTACAACACTGGAGAAGCAGTGATTGTATAGAAGGTTTCAGCAAACACTGTTAGCTTCAGTCAACACTGTCTTCTGTTCCTTTTTCCTTCCCTGAGCACTTGTTCTCACCCTTCTGATGTTCTCAACCGCTACAAGAATCACTTTAGGGAATGGTGTCCCTGATCAGTAACAGCTTCATTGCCTGTTTGTCCTCTGATCTGTTTAAAGCACAGGCAGTTGTGCCAGCATGAGACAGGGGCAGTATGAAGAGAAAAAAGCAGCTGGGAGCAAGACAGGAAGAGGGGGCAAATTCTTGAGGAGTGTCATTGCCAAATGTCTAACCATGGACTGAGCGAAGGCAGTTGGTGCAAAATAATGTGCTTATCCTGCATATTCTAACTGTGAGTACTGTAAGGATGTGGTTTCATGAGATGGTGTCTTTGCTAGCATTCTTTGGTATTTGTCTTCAGCCCTATTATTCCTGCTGTCTCTGCACAGTGTTAACTCTTCTATCACTTGTGCCATCACAGATGCACACAATGCTGAATTTTTACTCAGATCAGAGAAAGTGATCCAGCTTAAATAAAATACCTCAAAAAACATTTTTTAAAGCTAGATCAGATTGCTGCTCCTGTTCACTGCACCATTGCACCATTGAGAAGATGCCTGCCTTCTCAGACTTAAACTGTGGTGAGGAGAACAAGTGGTCAAGGACTGGAGAGAAATGAGGGCTTCTCATGTACAGAAGTGCAGCCTCATAGGTACTGATCTCAGGATTCCGGGGCAAATGATGGTATCTCTAATAGTTATACAAATGTGAGAGTCTACTGAAGGCCCATATCTTTATTGAAATGATGGATCAAAACCTTTTCTTTAGACTTTGGTCTATCCTGACATAAAGGTAACTAAGATAACCAAGTAAGACAAACCCCTGGTAGCTCTAACATCAGTACTTGTATCTGAGCCAGTAGTATCTAGATATGGCCAAACACCACATTCACAGATTCCTGCGACGGTTCAGCCCCTGAAGATTTCAGGGTGACAATGTTCATATACATGTATTCATGAGATGAAGGAGTTTCAGCTCACAATGTAGTAGACTTATTGTCCTAGATGTGCAGGTCATGTGGGACCAGCACTCTGAGGGTTTGAATACTAGAGGGTCGGTTCATGCTTGATTTCAATGTGTAAAGGCCTCATTTAGAATTAAGAAACTAACTGCAGCAATCTATAGTAAAATGGGATTTATGGATGTGGGAAAAATCTTACCTCCATGTAAGCCAAGGTGCATTAACTAGTTTCTAAAGGAAGTGGTGGCCCTCAGATACACTGTATGATTCACAGGCTGAGAATTCCCGCTTTCTATGTGGGAAGGGAATTACTGTCTTAAGACAGAGGAGTATGAAAGCAGAGAGGTAGGAATAAAGGATTTAGGGAGGTAGTAATAAAGGATCATATAGGAGTGGGCTTTTAGTGAAATGAGGAAGTATGAGGATAGAGAAGGGTGTGGTTCTCATCCCTATGAAAATTTTAGAATGTGACTCAAAAAAGTTAGGAAGTTATTGCTACTGTGCTTAACTGGTAGTTTTCTTGTTGTATTTTCTTTCTTCTTTTCAACTGCCTTGGCTTTTCTTAGTTATTTGCCAAAAATTCCCACCCCTATTCAAACAGGGTATGCATCTTCAGACACAGGAGTATGAAACTGGAGAGTTGCTGTCTTCAGATCAGATTCTGAATAGTGTCCATTGATTTGTACGCAGTCTACATGTGAAGCATTGCCAAACCCTCATACTCTGCGTTATCATCTCTACTGGAGGCCACCACTCTAGAGGGAGAATTGCTTTACATGTTGCAGGAAATCTGAATATGTGCCGTGGCTCATGAATGCATCATAAATGACAAAGTTAATGAGCTGTACATGGCAGGACTAGTGAGCATTCTTTCATGGAATGAGAAAATGCAGAGTGGTAATCTGATGCCAAATACATTGCTTGCGGTGATTTGTAGCAAAAACTATCCAAGCAGTGAGTTTGTCAGCGCTGAGATGGTTGTTCTTATGCAAAATAAAGACCCATTGTAATCACTCAGCTGGCTTAACCTTAGTCTCTTGCTCAGGCCACATTGCAATTGGCTTTAGCAGTCACTAACTCTGATGTGCTCTGCATTACAGGATACAGATTTTTCAAGAGGGTAGAGTTGTACCAGGGTAACTGCAGCAGTTCAAGTCAGCATAGATTCATAGAATGGTTCAGGTTGGAAGGGACTTTGAAGATCATCTAGTTCCAAGCCCTCTGCCATGAGCAACGACACCCCCTACTAGACCAGGTTGCTCCATGCCCCAACCAATTTGTCCTTGAACACTTCCAGGGAGGGGGCAGCCACAACCTCCCTGGGCAACCTGTAGCATGATTTTAGGTCACATCTAGAGTGACTTTAGGTGCTTGGACTTTACTCAGCTATAAACATGACTGAGATCCTAATTCAAACAAGCCCTGAGGGTATGTCTACACTCAATCAGAGGCATGAATGCAACATGTGCGGGCATGGTTAAGTTACTTTTAACAATAGCAATGACGGATCGGCAGTGTAAACTTTAGAAAAGATTGTCTAAGCACATTGGGAACTTGGTGGATGTTTGCAAATAGTGAGTTGGACTGAATTTCATGCCTCTACATTCCCAGTGCTATTGCTAACTCCTGTTGTAATTGAGTCTCTGTGGCACAGAAATATTATAAAGCTGTTTATTTGCCCTGATGTAGAAAATAGGACATTTACTAGAAAAAAGCTCACCAAATAATGAAATGTCAGCAAATCCTTGCTGTATTGCCAATAGTGTGATCTGAAACTTAAAACCACAAGAAGCGTTCACGGAGTTTCCTGTTCACCGAGTACATGTGTGACATCCTTTCAAGTCAGAAACTAGGTACAGGTTCACATAATGACCTCAGTTGAACTGCTGCATAGCAGGTGGAGGTTTAGTGTTGCTCTGGTTTGAAATTAGAACAAATGAAGGAGACACTGAATTGGTCTTTCTAGTGAAATGCTTGTCTGTCACCTGCACAGAGCCAGCAAAGCAAGGCAGGGTACCTGGCCTCAGAAAATACCAATTCTTCAGATGCTATAAATGAAGATATACACAAATGCACACAAATTCAATAAGGTTCAGATATGAGTATTCTTGATTTTGGAGACTCAATAGAAAGTGTATTTGCAAACAGTTCACAACAATCTAGAGGTTCCATTTGAAATGGAACCAAAATTGCCAAAGCAAGGTGAAACAAGTTAAAACTGGCTCCATATGGGAAATCAAGCAACTTAAATGGATTGCTGCTCCTGTGAAACCGAGATCTTTTAGCTGTCTTTTCCGCTAGCTGTCTGGGATTTTGTTTGGTTTATTCTTGTTGGTAGATGAGCTAACTGACTTAGAGGGAAGCGTTTATTTCATTACCTAAGATAGACTAATGTATGAGAGATATAGCTGGCTTTTCTAGATTGCTTATAAGTATTTACAACTATTTCTGTTTACTTGATTACTGACAGCTAATAGTGACATCCAGCTGTTAACCTGGCTGTTTTCATAGACCAGGTTTCAGGTTTCATTATGAAAACCTGAACAGAATAGAACAAAATAGTGAAGCCATGTAAAATCAAGATCAAAACCTTTCAAATGCGCATACGTTGATGTAAAATTGTAAATCTTAAGGCTATTGGAAATCAAATGTTTACATGGGATACAATTTGAAATCATCATTATCAACTCTGTACTAGAGAGGGGCAGTGTAGGCTTGCAATACTAGGAGTCAGCTTTCACTGAAGTTAACCACAAAGACGTAGTTTCACCATAATCTGGCTGTGTTAGTGTGCACAACATGTGTTGATGTCACCCTCTGGAGGCCACCGCTTAGGTAAATAAATTACATTTGTTGGCTTGTGAGTTTTGTGGGCTGACAAACGGACGGTAGCATCAAAGGAAGCCACGGATTCATTATACTTGTGTGCCCAAACCTTACAGCAGTTTCAGGTTTACAGAAATCTCAAATTGACTGTAACATTGATGAGGCTATTTGACAAACATTTTACCTTTGTAGAGTGGAATGAAAGTAGAAACTGTGGAAACATCAGTTTCTTTATGTGGGATTCTGTCCCATATTATTCGTATTATCATCATATCACTGAAACACCAAACCCCAAATAAAATGGAGAAAATATTGCACATATTCAGAATCAGAAACTGATTCTGTTTTGACAACACTGGTTTCAATCTACATGTTGTTGATAGGGAGCATTAATAAAGAAAGAAAATATAAGCTTTATATATATTTGTGTTCTAGCAAAACGTCACTTGTACTTAGCTTGGGGCCAATTATGAAGACCTTAACATTTGTTTAATCAGGGTGATCAGAATGAAAGCTAAGTGACAACTTGTTTAAAAATCATGACACTTGTGATAATGATTTGAAAATGAAACATTCAATTTTATTTGGTTTGGGAAATGGGATTTAGTAATCTTTTGGCAGTAACCACATGAAACACACTCCCCAGGCCACTCCTTGAACTGGGCAAGGGCTGCTAGGGTGAGCACTCTGCCAAACGTAAAGACTTATTGCTCATTCCAGACTGTGTATCATACAGCATTGCTGTAATCCAACAACAAGATGTAACTTCTATCTAAGGTCACAGTTGGTGCCAGAAGCTCAAAACATTAAAGAAGATCTCTTTTTTTCCAGCTCATGTGACAATCTGACATGAGCACAGCATATTTTAGGTCTTTTGTTGACATTTTCAGTGATGTGCACTTGCTTATTCAATGTAAATCATTAATTCTTGTAAACTTGTGATATTGTGTGTGAAAAAGAGGAAATTTGGAATGGAGGGAGTAGGCAAAGAGAAGTATGTGCCAGTTGGAATAAGCTTGTCTACACAACCTCTCTCAGTATGGCAGTACACGGGGAACCGTCTCATCTTAACATTTTACTAGATTATTAATTTTTTTTTTAGCTTTCTTCTAATCCTACATTCCAGTGATTCTGATACTAGAACTTGGCCATGAATGGCTGAGGTTATCTGTGCAGTTTGCAGACAGCAGAGACTCTCTCTGTCATTCTGAAGCAGCAAACACTACAACCTGGTATGAGCCCTTCCACACTTGAGGAATTCTCAAGTGCGATTGGGAGTTTACAGTGGATTGCATGCTAATGTGATTCCTGGTGTTGTTTTTTCTGACTCAAGACTGCTAATCAAGTAGTTCTCCTGAAATTTGTGCTGCTTTACTTCTGTCCCTACAGGATGAGTATGGTTTTCCACATTCAGAGGAAGAGATTATTTGGACCAGATAAAAGTCCAAAGTTGGAAGCTGTTCAATAGCATGATGTGAGGCACTTACCCATGTGAAAATGCCATATGAAAATCCAGTCATGTCACTGCCTTTGCACAGTCACGTTGCTGCTGTTTGCCATGGTTTTGGGGCATAGCTGGCACACAGATCACCACGAGGCTGCTTTTCTTTAGAGGGAACCCTGACACAGAACATTCTGCAGATCTGTGACAGGCCCTCTCTGGCCTGTTTTCCAGACCAGTGCAGAGAATAGATTAATTAAGCTTTGCCTGCTCTTCTGAAAGCCTCAGTGAGACACTTTCATAGCAGAGGAAAGCACATAATGCAGGTTAGCATCTTACAGTCATCCTCAGTTGCTGAATCACCCCTCTTGGTCCTGGGGGGCAGGAAAGTTGTACCATTGCTGACCACAGATGAACATACATGACAGTTTAGGGAATGGAACAACCCTGTAGCCAGCATTCATAGGACTTGTGTTGATTAAAAGCAGGACTAACATACAACGGATAACTGTCATGGCCCTGCTGGCTAGTAGCTGCAGCGGTTGCTCTCTTGTGTGTTAAAAGGCTTTTGTCTTTGTTTCCTTTTTTTTTTTTTTTCAGAGGGATTGGTGTTATGTAAGGTCATGGCTAGAAATACCAAGTTCTATACACTTTACTCATGTAATAATGATGGTCTTGGCTTGACCTCAATGTTTATTTACAATGAAGCCTTGTGGCTTAAAACAGAACAGAACTTCCTGAAACAAAGATTTGTTCTGTAGCTCTCTCTCAGATTTCATGCACTCTTCTAGATTTTGAGCTCTTTAGGCAAGCACTGCATTCATGTGGAAATGCCCCACTACATGTATTACAGTTACCCACAGTGTAACCAGTACATCCAGTTATCCTTGGATATAGTGCAACTGAACACTATGATGATCTAATATTTACTTAAAGGAAAATGTCTGTCCCACATCCATTAGTCTTCATTCAGCTTAGTCTGTGATCACAATGCAAGCAGAAATTCATTGCATGGGTCTAAGCAGGCAAATATATACTGTGTTTATAACCTCTCTAGTCTCATTTTGTTTCTCACCCTGAAGTAGCGTGTAATCTGAAATGAAGGTACATTACGCAAAGGCTTCAAGAGGGTACCATGGAAAAGATGTGGTGTGGCTCTAAAGACTCAGATCACAATTTGGGATAGCCAGAGGCAATGCAGGGCATGCAGGCAAGAGGATCAGCTAAATGTGGTGGGGACAGGGAATTTTGCATTGTGGATTTTTGTATTTTATTGTACTTGGAGATACTAATGTAATTGGAGATGTAGACTGATGTGAAAGCTCTACAACCAGCATAGCAACTCAGTCTTGGAAATCTTGACAAAATTACTTTTCCCAAGGAGTTGTTGAATCAATAGGGATAACATTTTAGATTCAAGAATTGTACTAAGTTCTGTACTGAGTGACAATGAATGGATTCACAGGATAAATGCAAGTTTCCAAGTTCAAAAAGTCCTGCTTCTGCTGGGTGATGTGTATCTGACAATTTCTGACACAGCAAACCAGCTCTGTGATGTGCTGGGGAAAGCATTTCAGTGGATATAATAGCATACTAGAAGTATTGTAAAGTGTATTAACAAAAGCACATATTGAAAGCCTTCCATGCTTGTGGTAGGCCATGCTTAAAGGATGATGAACTGCAGAAAGGACAGGCTAGGGTATTACAAAAGGAGTCTAAAAACAGGTCCTTCATCTACCAAAATTGGGTTTGGGCAGATGACTGTTTTTTCTGTAAATAAATGTAATGAAATTGAACAAAGTTTGTAACTATTGTCCAGAAGAAAATAGAAACTACTGCTTACAGAAACACAGAAAGCAGAGGGCTTAAGTGATTTTAAGATAGGCTTTGGCAACAATCTGAACAGGGTTACAGGGCCTGGCTGCCTCCAGTGTCAGGGTACTGAATAAAGTGGTAAGAACAGAAGTTATGGTCCTGGGTCATCAATCATCCTGCAAACATTTCAAAAGGCTTCAGTAGCATCCTATGGCTCTTACTTGCCTATGCTCACTGCCAGTGAGTTAGAGTAATTTCGGCATTCTCCAAAAACCTTCTTTCTCTCAGAATTTACAACCACAAATTCACCACAAATGCTTCCCCATCACCTGTAGTATTTTCATACCCACCTTGATTCCAGCAGACAATATGCAATAGTGGCGTAAGTGATCACTTCTTGCTTTCCAGAGAAGGGGCTGAGTGTGTGCAGGATTTATCCCTGGCTACCCACTCCAGCTCTGTGAAGAGTTCTCAAGCTGTGTGCCAGCAGATCAGACAGTACAACCCAGCAGCATGCTCCTGCTTAATATGAGCTGAGACTTTGTGACTGGCTGTCGGGAAATTCATACTTGCAGCAGCATTACCTGGTGCTGAACACCTGCATTGTCTCAGTTCTTCTCACTGCGCCTTTTCAGCTTCATATTCTATTTCACAATAAAGCACATCTGCCAACACTACCAAAGACATGTCATCAGTAGCTCAAAATGTAATTTTCTTGTCATGTACTGGTTGCTTAATTATTTATATTGCTAATTAGAAATATGGATAGTTTAACATAATCTGTGGATCCAGCTAGAGACAAGTACTCTACGTGTATCTCAAAAAGAAAAAACAGATATGAAGAACATGAAAATCAGCTAGCAGCCAGTATGTGACATCTCTGATAAAGCCTCATTTCACCTGCCAGGAAGGTCCTCTTGCTTCCTTTCTTTCACATTTCTAGACAAAAGGATTACATCGAAATTTCTAGAAAAAAGATTGAGAGCAAGAGTTAGACCCAACCTTTGTATTTAGCATGGTAAATTGTGTAGCTCAGGATCTTTGCCATCATTATTTCATGGAGATGAATTTATCACAACACATGTCCACTGATTTAAACTAGAAATGAATCTAGCCCATAACTTTTTTTTACAAAAAAATTCTCAACTTGGGCAGAGTTTTAACTATAATTAGAATCAGAGTCTGAAATGGAAAACATTAAAGAACAAAGTCTCTTAGAGGATCTGATCTTAGACATCCCCTATCCACATTTGAAAAGGAAAACAAAAAAGGCATGGTCTTTTGTCTCTTAGAATTGGAATATGTGATGTTTCACTAAAATGGCAAGGTAAGTCCCACTGAATAGACACTATCACCAATGAATTGCATTTGAATGATAAAGAATAATGTAATACCTGAAAATTATTGCGACTGAGATGATCAGGGAGACCTTAGGAGATCAGGTTACAGATTAAATTGAATCTGTTTAAATCATTGTATTCCCTAAGGACTGCATTTTAAAGAAGCACTTCTGTTGGCATATCACACGTGGGGGCCAAGTAACTGATCTCTGTGCCTTTCAGTGATTCCTCCACACACCTTAAGCATTTACTGATTTTTTCCTGGTCACACTAGTAACATTTCTGTTCTGGTTGCTTTCTGAGCTTGGCTCTGTTTAAGTATGGGCAACATATTATACAAGAACTGTAACTACTGTCATTTTGGACATTCAGGCAAAGGGCATATGGTGATGGGATGGCATGGATTATCCTACTGCTCCATGACCATTGTGATAGTCAGCACAAAGGATGACTGGCAGGTGTAACCCACCTCTGTGTTTTTGCAGTATATTATTCTGCTAGATTCCAAACATGATACAAAATAAATGTCTCTGGGAATGGAATAGATTATTTGTTCTGGTATCTACATTTTGAATAGTTGCTGATGTTGTAAGAAGGTTTTAGAAAACAGTTACAGATTATTCTTGGATTATGTAAATAAATAACAGTGCAAAGAATACATAATGCAAAAAGTTTAATTAAGGAGAGAATGCAACTTATCTGAGGAAATCACAGCTAAAATAATCACAATGAAAGAAATCCTTAGGTGAAAGAGAAAACTTTATTTAACAACTGAGTTTAAATTGCTAAATCAGCCATGTTTTGATAGAGATGTAACAGTAAGTCTCATAAACCACCTCCTGTAGGCATCATATTAGCATTTCTGGTATGGATTGAATCTGACATATATTCTGCTGAGGATAAAGGGAGTCAACAACAAGAAGGAAGAGGAACAGGGAAAATCCCAAGCTCCTTCCCATGAGCCACCTGAAGAACTTGTCCCACAAGCCTCGACTGTTTGTTTCCATCAATACCACCCTTTGTACACAAAAAAACAACCTATGCCTGGACCTGCTGGTAGCATGGAGACCAAAACAGCCAGGGGAACTGTGAGATGTGTGTTAAGACCTGCTCTTGCACCACAAGCAGTATAGCCAAGTGTAGGGATTAAATATAGTGAACCAGCCCCTTCGCCAATTGGAAGGGGCTGGCTCATCATATTTTGGTTGAATTCAAAACCTGAAGATATTTTAATGATAGCAATAATGGTTCATTATTCCTTATGTTCTGTAACTGGAGTTTCAAGATTGACATAAAGTATTACCCTTTATTCATGAAGACTAACATGAGGATTTCTGTTAGTTTCTATATTTATGTGACAGAAGAGGCCAATCTCTCACTCACTAGCCTTATGGCTTACAAAAATTTTAGTATGGTTTGTGAGAATGGCTGAAGATAGGCAAGATATGCATCATCTTGGCAGAAGCAAATGCACTTCTGTCACATAATGATCTGATCTTGAGCAGGATTGCTTCCGTGTCTGAGTCTATGTCCAAGAATTAGCTGGATGTTTCTGGGGCATCAGAAATGTGTTTAGAAAAACACAAACTGAGGACAAAATAATTATCTGTCCAAGAAATGGGTGAATACCCCTGGCAAGCATTCATTTGACTAATATATTTCCATCAGCTTTGAGTCATATGTGTGCTACGTCTCCATTCTTCATCTGGTTGCTTCCCTTAGAGAATGATATTCGGGGGGTTTTCAGTCAGCATGGAATGTGTTGCAAAAGTTTTTTAACATTTAACAGTTTATTCAATCTTTGTTCTTGCAAGCATTACTTGTTTTGCTGATAGAAACAGTGATATCAGAATTTCTGAAGTTGCTCTGCATTTTCAGTATCTCAAATATTAATGGTAGTTTGAGATGCTAGCCATGTCATCTATGACCAGACAGTTCTAGTACAGGGAATGACAGCACCACTGTGAGTGACAGGACTTGGCTAGACCTAGGCAGAACTTGTCATGTTGGAAGCTTGTGCTCCCTGAAGTATCAGACCTATCTGAGGGTGAACTTTCAGCTTACTGGGAAGAACAGGCAGGCTGGAATGTTCTTCATCCATTAAGGAACTTTATAACAAAAAGAGGAAGGGAAATCAGAATCTAGGGCAATTTCATTTCTCCCTTTCCCCACTTCTGAGATTCTTCTGGGATCACTTTTTATGTTCATCTTCATTGCAACACTTGCTGTGGAGAGGACTTGTGGAGCGAAACGAGAAAGAGCTGTGGGATGGGATACAGCAGAATTTATATGCTGGGAAAATATAGATACAGGACTAATTTGGAGATTCAGGATAGACAAAAGAGTAAAAAAGCATCTGCTGAATAATATTGTCTCCTGTATTTCTTGGGGGGCTGACAATATGAAAGGGTGGGAAGGGTGAAAGCGTGGATTTTACAAATGAAAAGTTTGATAGATGAAAACTACAAGCTGAATACAACTGATTTCCTGATTTTGCATCATTCTTGTAATTGTCTGCAATCTCAGTAACATTTCTGCTTTTTTTAGAAGTGCTGTAATTCCTACCACTCCTGAAAATTCATTTATAATAATGGAGTGAACACAAGCAGATGTACTGATGCAATGTGTCATTTTTTGCTTTAGGATGTTTTTAGGATGGTATTAAAAGCCATCACAAGCAACAGAGATTCAGAGAAATATTCTGTCCTCCATTGCCTGTATTTCAAGGTGATCAGCTCTTTGCCCTAGTAGAATTTGAAGCAGAATTTAAGACAATGCACAAGGGTAAAGAGTAACATAGTGCCATTTGATATCTGCTTAAATATACGTGGTGTTATGTGTACATAACAGGTATCTGTACACATGCAGTTTCCAACACTCCAAAGCCCTGATCTCTGCTATGGTTTTCTTATTATAACTGTGGGTTCATAATGTTTAGATTTATATAATTTAACATGTTGTTTACATACACCCAAATTACTCTTAAATTGTCTATAATTACTGAAAGAACATTGTATAGTGCCTTTCCTGTCTTGTATAATAGAACACCTTCTGCTTCGGCTGCCTAAAAAGCCTTTTAGGTGAAATCCTGGTTTGTGGGAAATCAAATTGAAGCTGCAGTAACATGCAATCAGCAATTAAAAATAAGCTGATGCAAAGAGCAAGAACAGCAAACGCAATCAAAAGACAGACCAGACACACTGCATTCTGTGAATTTCTTCTCATTTTGTTGTTACCTGCTGGATTTGGCTTAGCCTTTCCTTGAGGCTTTCCATGGCTCTCATTAATTAGAATTTGTACCTATAAAGTAGTGCTGAGATAGTCTCTTCAGTTTTGGTTTTTCAGTCTTGCTTTTTGTTTCTCCCCCTTGTGCCTACCCCTAAATGTACCCTCTAATTGTTTAACTATGAGTAGTTCAAACAAGCATAAAGTGACACTTGTGATACATCTTATTTAAATTTAATTTAACTTAGATCACAGTTTATTCAATTATAATGATTAGAGTTGATCACTTTCTGATAGGAGAACGCTGGGCAGAGGATGTGGTGTCCACTAAAGACTGGTTAAATGCACTGGTATTGAAGTGGAAAGTCCCAGCTTTAAATTAAGGCAGTAAACCACTAACCTGGACTGGAAAAACAATGCCTGTGATCCACAACTGCTGCCAGGATGGCTTCAACAAATGTGTTTTACTTGGGGCAGACTAAGAATGCTCACACTTCCGTTGCTGTGACTGAGCTGGCGAAAGGTGCTTACACTACAACCATGAAGTTTTCAGCTATGTGCCCCTTCTGCAGCTGTCCCTGAATAGTGACATTAAATTTAGCTTTATACCCACTGTTCAGCTCCTATGAAAACTTCAAAATGTTCTGTTCCAGACTCAGTTCTGTTGATTATCTTAGGGTATGAATACAAACAAATCCTCAGGCAATTCCAAAAGGATACTTCAACTTAATGTGTAAGATTCGGTCTCAGGATTTCTCCTACTGGAAACATGGTGTTTTCTACGTTTCACTCTTCCTGAAGCACGGAAGCTTTTAAAGACTTCATCCTGCATCCACTGTGGTCTGGCATGTGTGCCATAGAAAATGTCACTGGAAGTTGGAAATGTTAATGTTTGTTTCAGCAGTGCAGAAATCTGTGATAAATCACTGTATTATGTCATGTCACATTATGTCCAGTACCACCACTGCTTACCTGAAATAAAGCAGCATCAGGCACAACGACCCAGACTCAAGGAATTTCTCAGGAAGAGGCAGCTATCTGCAAAGTAGTTTTACCAAATCCAAGGCCTTGCCAGTGAATACATGATACAAAAGGTGACAGTGTGTGATTCATATGTTTGCAGCCATGCTCCTTAATCAATGAACAGTGTGATTTAAGCTAAATTACAGATCCAGATGTAATACAATCCAAGCAGTACAGTGAGTGTAAACCAGACTGAAGTTATGTGTTGGAGTGCTGGGGTTTACAATAAAGCACTTCTGAGGCCAGCAGGCAAGTACTGTGTGATCAAGGCCAGGTTGGATGGGGCTCAGGGCAACCTGGTTTAGTGAGAGGTGTCCCTGCTCATGGCAGGAGGGTTGGAACTAGATGATCTCTGAGATCCCTTCCAACCTAAATCATGCTATGGTTCTATGATAATAACAAAAAGATGTTATCACCTGGAGTGTATGGTTGTTAACTGACACATCTGTTGTCTTTGACTGTATAAACAATATGTTTGGTCACAATACAACATTAAAAATTCTCAGCATGAAATCAGAGAGAATTCTTGACAGTGTTTGAGAAGAGGAAAGGAGGTTTTAAGGGAGGAAAACAGCTTGAGGGAAAATCTGAATTTAGAAACAGATCTCTATGTTCAGTAAGATAAATACAAGGCTGAGTCGACAGCCAAGAGATTAATGATGAAAGTACTACAGACATGAAGGTATCTCTTTCTCACAGTACTGAAGCACAGGGAGTGGCAGGAGACACTAGGGCAGAAGGGCTGATTGTCAGGGAATCAAATGCTTTTCTCATGTGACGCAGTCTGCTAAATAGCAGCTGCCGGAAAGACCACATAGGTGTGACAAGACAGAATACTAAGAGGTCTTCCACTGTCAGCAAACATTTCGGTAAAGATCATATGAACAGTGAGCAGCAAAGGACCAGTTTGACCATATGTAACAGGATGGAGAAAGTGGTGAGAGTAAAAATACATTCTGAATACCAGTAGCAGCAACAGCAGGTTTGAAGAGCATCATACTTCTGAGACGCAACCTCATGTTACCATGGGAATGACTTTGTGGCAGACTGTGTACTTCTAACCTGCGGTGGTTTTTTTTGACAAACCAGTACTTAAGCAAAAATCTGAACTATGACATTTATTAAAGGGAATGACTTCTCACCCATTATAGTGTTGGCCCAAAAAGTTCTTGAAAAACAATCTTTAAACAAATTGCACAAATGTCAAGGCTGGATAGCACAAAAGTCAAGGCTGTAGCACTCAGAACCTTCCCCTGTAATAGGTACAGTGCTTGTTTTTTCTATTTATGAAATACATGAAATATTTCTAACCAAAAGCTAAAAGCCTACACTAGTGTAACATACTATTTGGACCTGGATAAAGACAAAAGTCTTTTGTCTTGAAAAATACTTTGCAGCAGTTTTCTTGTGAAACAAGTAGAGGAAGATTGCTTTCCAGGATTGCTGTATGTCTAGAACCCTGGCAGTATCAGAGTTCCCTTTTTTTCATAGCCCCCTTCACATGAATATACACAAGATGCACAATTATTTTTCAAACATTAGTTTCCAACAATACAGAAGCAAATATATTTCAGCAAAATATAAGGTACAGAATTGTAGTAACAGGGAAGTTATTCTTAATCTAAGACCATTAATGGTATATTGCTTTCATGTACTGAAGCTAAACATGTATAGTTTTCCTTAGCATTTGACAGGCCTACAATTCTAAATCATTTTATATATATTATATATATATATATATGTAGTAGCAGCAGCACTTCATGCAGACAGTAAGAGTGAAGCTTGGAGATTATAGATACAAAGTCCTTTGCTCTACAGAATATCTCATTGGTTGGTGTGTCCCTTTTTGTAAACAAATTTTTAAATATTGTTTATTAGAAAAAGATAATAATCTCAGTCTAATCACTGCTCAGGAAGAATCTTATTATTATTGAATTGTAGCTTTTCTGTAGCAACATTTTCTACCAGTCACTATTACAGCTCCAACAACTTTACTGAAGCAATGTTTTCTTACTCTGGCTGAGGATTTGCTACAGTGCTTTAACCTTTGAGTGCAAAATATTTCCAGAATGAAAGGTGTTCTCCTGATCTGTTGCGGGAGTGTAATAACGAATACTTACGAGTATAAATCTTGTTGGATTAAACTCTAGCTTAAATGTGTATTTATCTTTCTGACCTGCTGACTGAAGCCTTTAATGGAACCTTTTAGTTGTCAGAATTTAGAGGGGAGTGTTTGCTTTTGTGTGTTTATCTTCCCCTGTACTGTACAGTCCGTTCATTCCATTTCTCACTTGGGATGTATAAAATACAAGTGCAAGTACCTACTGCTTAACTTGATGCTGAGCAGTGTTTTACCCAATGTTAATTTTCATGGAACTTGCATCCTTTCCCTTTTCTAAGAGTGAACTAACTGTAGGGTTCCACTGAATCCACTCCCGATGTCATGATGGGTCAGCATTTGCACAGGATACTCTTGTTCAGCCTTCCTGTTCTTTTATTCCACTTACACAGCACACCTCATTCACATTTTGACTGTTTATGAATCACTTAAAATTGCAGAACTGAGATTTCATGTGTAAATGGATATTTTTGTTCAAATATTTAAAAAAAAACAAAGTGAGATTTAGAGAGTTTCTGATATAAAGCAAAAATGAATGTTTATTTTTCAGACTACTGCAGAACAGATGGCTGCACCTTTGCTTTCTTTGTCCTCCCTGTGATCAGAGTGTTCCCTTACATGCCACTGTACTTCCTATATTAACTCACTGTGAAGCTGTGTAATTTTTGGTAAGGATTTGTATCCTTACTCCGGTGGCAGAGCTTTTCTTTAGTATCCCACAGCTTTTCTCCCATGTGACATGTCCTGTGCTCAGGAGACCTGCTAAGTAGGTGCTGTGTCTGGATTGCCAAATTTACAGAGCAACTGCACTACCAAAGAGCTTTCAGCGACTGCACCAACCTCCAGATGAAGCCTGAGAGCACCTGGAAAATTATGTAGCTGGGAAGAGGCTGCTGCTGCCGGAGAAATTCCCACCCACAGATTCTCCCAAAGATGAATTACCCATGTGGGCCATACAGAAATCATTTGCTGGATGCCCTGGTTTATGTCATACATTCTTCAGAGAGAGAAAATATTTTTTCTATTTGTAGAGCATCTGGTAAGATGGATAATAGATCAAGACAGGTCTGAAATCTTTACTTAGGATGGTAGCATGTTAAATGCATATTAAATTTCCTCTTGTGTAGGTCTGTTTGGTTTCTGCTGGTTTTGTATTCCTCTAATCTAAACCAGAGAACAGTTTGACCGAAATGTTTGATATGGGAAATCCTAAAGAATCCTTGTCTGTTCAACTGTGGGGAGAAATGAAAGATCATTTTAGAAGTGAAAAGAAAGCCAGGTGACAACAGTCAGGGGAAAGCAAGAAGAAGAAAGACTGAAATTATTTTACCTGGCCTAGTAAAGTTTCCTATGGTTCCTATTTACCGTTCACAGAAAAATTAGCTTTAATGCAAGAAAGAAACTAACTAGTTAATGAATATGTAGAAAGCAGTAGACATCAGAATCCTGACAGCTTAATTGCTGTGCTGACAGCATTGGCTGTTTCATTGCTCTGATGGGTATTTTCATCTATAAAGCTTGTACTGAATTACCGCAGCGGCTGGGACTCAGACACACCTTCTTAATGCACCTGCTGGCAGCGAGAAGGTGTGTAGGTGGCTCTCTCAGGGAAAGCAGACAGGCAGTATGGAGTAATAGCTTAAAGCACCTGTCAGACAGTCTCAACATTCCCTTTTGTGGAAAGGGATCAAGCCCACATTCAAAGGTGTTTGAGAAAAAAAGAATAAGCAGTAGTTGTTTTAATTTAATCCAGTGCTTACCTTGCAGTTAATCAAGAGGGTTTTGATTTGTGCTTCCATGTTGAATAAAAGAATAAGGAATCTAAGATGTCTCTAATCAGAAAGCAAGTCATGAGGTATTACTCTGTTGAGAAACCAACATCTGCCACTAATGGCCATTTAGTTGGTGCACTTGAAATTACAATAGGTTTCTTGTTTCTCTGCAGAGACTGACATATTTTTTTGAGGCTGCTGTATTTAGTAGTGCTGCTGCTGAATAAAGAATCAGATACTCTAAATGTCAGCTCAGGTCATTTGTAGTGTGAAAACCTGGAATGTAATGAATTTCATTATAAGATGGTTGCAAAGACACAGAAAGGTGTGGTTTCATTCTCCTGAGCTAATTTCTTTGGAATTTCCAGTCTGATTTTGCTTCTCACTCTGTAATCTTATTTGCAGATTTAAGGAGCTAGAATGTTTAATACTATCTTCATAACTAATTGCCAGGCAAGTGCAGGGTCTATGGCCAGAACCCAACCCCAGATGTTCTAGCAGTCCCACTCTAATGCTTGTTACACTGGAAAAAGAACTAAGAGGTGTTTATGGATTGCATAGAAAGCTAAAAGAGGAGATTGTGTTCTACAGGAAAAATTATATTTATCTGTTTGAAAACTGATCAATTTTCAAGCAACTGTGGCAGCTGATGCAGTTCTCTTTGCAGTGTAGAGCTTGCTGATATTTTCTCAAGCCTGATTGCATAGTGTATTCACAGTGTTCAGTCTTTGAAAAAGCATCTGAAAAAATCGTATCAGGACTTAAATCTATCAGATGAGCTAATAATACAATAGCTTTTTCTTCTAAGTGTAACACTGAGCTAGTTTTGTTATTAAACTGTGTGTAAAATATACTGGTTGTGTCTGATACCATCTAACAAGGCCCCTCGTGCAGTTAACAGGGATGTTCTTTAATGCTGGGTGAATGGGTGAGAGATGCTAAGATTTATCTTTCCCTTTTCTGTGCTCTTACATGGTTCTTTGTCAGCACTCTGTGAAACTTTGGTAAACAAAAGCATCAACTAGGAAATCAAGTAATTGTGATGTTGGGGGATATTTAATAACCTACCTGTAAACACCATGCACACACTTTTTATAAAGAATGTACAAATTCTTTTCAGTAAATTGCAAAAAGGAAGTGCTTTCCTGGCATTCCTAATCTCTCAGACTCTATCCAGTTTATCAGATAGTTCAGACTGACAGAAAGAAACAATCCCAAGTGTGGTTTCATTCACTGACTTCAATTTGCACAGCGAGAGCTGGTCCTTATTCACACCACTGAATGTGCTGAGGAGTATTTTGGTTTGCCTTTGAAATAGCAGTGAGTTCAGCTTCTCCTCACCAGTTTCACAAACTGCTCAGGACATCGTATTTTAAACTGGTAGAGGTAGAACAAATTGAAGTTGATTTTATCACACAAGCCACTGACAACCTCTCTCTCAACCTGCTGGTTTTAGTTGTGTCTGCAAGACCATGGCTGCTTGTTTTATGTAAAAAGGTCAGAAGTTTGATATGACTGGAAAATGCTGTGTTATCAGAGTTGAAGTTTCCCAAATGAAAGTGGCCTTCTGTTACTCAAAGCCTGAGTTACGCTTGATTAGATTGTAAGTGCTGAGCATACTTTACAGTGCAAACTACATGTGTACCTAGAGGCAATATGTTGTGCTGCTCACATGTTATTCCCACAAAATGCATTTTATTTCATCATTGTGTTCAGATTTTGGATTATATTGATTGTTTGCACAAAGGGCAGAAAGGCACTAAAATTACTGTCAGCCACAGGGAAAAATTTCCTCCACTGTTAGTTCAGTGTATCATTATCACACGTAGGAGCCAGAAAATGAAGTGTTTGACCTCTTTGTGAGAAAATTCCTTTATAAGCATGAAGAAATTTAAGTTTTTAGTTTAGACCATATTTTTTAGAGCTTGTGGGGTGAACATGGAATGACAGTAGTAAACAGTTCATCCTGAGGATACAGCCACGAGCTTTGTGAAGCAGCTGACTAAATGACCAGCAGAAAACACAGCAGTCCAGACTGTCACAATGCACAGCAGCCGTTAATCTGTTCAAGGATGCTGAACTCCTAGAGCTGGCACAGAATCTGAGTCAGTACCAAATGTAGTGTTTTGCAATCTTTTTCTTTTCCAAAAAACTAGGATTTTCCAACATAGTGTATGAATATGTCACTAGCAGCTCTCACTCCCACCAAACACCAAGGGATTAGTGTAATCTTTATTGCCATGTGGCATTTTTGTGCCTTGCATCATTTTTCCTGAAAACAACTGAATGATAGCTCAAGACAGGATTTAATAACTGACATGGCACATGGCCCAGACTGGGTGATGTCCAGTATCTACTCAGCTACCGTGACATCGTCTGAGGGATATGTAACAGCTAAAGTAGTTGTTCTTTCCATTCAGCTCTTTAGATCCCTCATGTACACGCTCAGACAAGCAGGAAAAGGATGTTACGTACATATGGACAACAGCACAAAATCTGTACCAGCTACTGAAGCAAACATGGTCAGGCCTTGTTGTAAGTATGGAGTAAGTGGTAACTTTAGAATCCACACCAAGTAAGGAGTGACTCAAGATTAAGAATATTATTAAGATACAAGGCTCCATCAGTCTGTCAGTAAGGACAGAACAAGATAGTGTAATTTAAAATGGTAAAGAAAAATACATAAATGTTTCTGTCCTAAAGGGAAATAAGGCAGTGAAAATTACAGTCCCAACATGATCTGTATGATGTCTCTGGCACTACATAAAGGATGAGTTGTATAGTTACTTAAAATACAGATCCTGCTCTCATTAAAATTGGGCTAGTAACTTCAGAAGAAGTGGGAGGAAGTCACATGTGAATAGATTAAATGTGAAGGAGGAAGTGGAGATAGTTAAGTTTGATGGCTCCAGATGAACGATGTGCAAGTGATCTATTCAGGTACTTACAGTCCACATAATGAAATAGTAAGTTCTCTTAAATGGAATTAAAGCAAAACCAGTTAAAAAGGAGTAGAGAGAATACACTAATTTAGTTTTGTATGATATTTCATATAATGGTTAAGTATTTAGCCATGAATTAATGTCAGATCAGTACAAACAGAGATAAGAGTCTTTATAAAGGCAGGCTGGAAACTAAGAATTAACTACTGCAAGTAGATCTTTCTATAGAATAATATGGAACTGGGAACATTTAAGGAAAAGAGATCCAGAAATTATATAAGGAATAACCCATAGACACATTTGGGAGCTTAATCATGTGATCTAACACAACAGCTGCCAAATGAGAGAGGAATCATGTCAGAGTATTTTGTTCTGCACAGACACTGCTTCTCCTCAGTGTCTGGAGTCTGCCTGCACCGCCCCACTGGGTATAGCACTGTGTCTGCCCTGCTTGGTCTGTAGTGGGAGAGTGAGAAAGTCAGAGAGCGAGATAGTAGAAGCACAGCACAACTTCTCACCTGCCTGCTGACAGATCACTGTCTGTCTCTTACCAGGTGTCTTTCTTACAGAACAGTTCTTTGTGTGGTAGCAGTTGGTTTTTCATTCTGTCCCCTTCGGTTCTGTTGGTGCTATGCTGCTGCTTTCATCATTCCTTCTCCCCATTTTCACTGTGTAATTTTCAGGTCAGCAGTTTTTGGCCACTGCTGTCATGTTCTTCATCTGCTTGCCTCTACTGATAAGGTTCCCTGTCCCGTTCTGGTGGGTTTGTCTAGGTAGTGGCCTGGGAACACTCAAGTTAGCCTCATTCTCCATGAACCATACACACAAACACGTTCTCCCACATACACATACACCCCTTAGACAACTGGAGCAAAGCTATTACAGAAATGGTGAAAGGGAGATGCGGCCTGGGGAGTTTGCAGCCTGCTCACCTTACACAAAGCTTCTTCCTATCCTCCTGTAATTAATAAAACTTTCGAGTCATGTGGTGCTTTTAGCTTTACTCTTGCCTTTCATTAGATTATACTAGGAAGCCACATTAATTAAGTCTCTCTGTCAACTGATTTATACCAGGACAAAGCAATAACACTGCAGTGACTAATAATGACAGCACTGTTGTCCAGATTTGTACCATAACTTTAGATTTTGCTAATTCCTGCAAGATATAGTAACCATGGCACACAGCTTCTACGGGTGATGATCTAATAGGACACAAAACAAAACATTTTGTGTTCCACAAGAACTTAACAATCAATCTAGTTCACTTCTGGACCAACAAAAGTTCTCAGTTTAAAAAAAAACCTAGTAAATTGTGCCAAAGAAAATAAACAATCATATGTAGTATATAAAGTGAAAACAGTTGAAGGGTTTTACTATGAAAGATTATTTGTCCAGGTGTTCTGAAGTGTTTCACACTGGTTTTCACAGCTGCTGACGGATATGTCAGCGAGGAAGGTTCAGATATGAGTACATGTCTTTTTTATGAATCGGTTAATGAAAGAGAAAATCTCACAGACCATGGCCCTGGTTCATAAAAGCAGCAGCGTGTACGTAGCTGCTCAAGGTCACACTACATTGTGTGCTTAAGAATGCAGTTCTATGTAATGCACTTCAGTGAGATTCAAGCACTTGGCAAATACTGGTATGCTGGCTTAAACCTTTGAATTACTTCTGATTATAAATTCATTTGGATTTTCTTTTCATAAAATCTTAGGAAAACATCGTGTGGTTCTGAGTATTTAGAGCAGGGGAATGCAAAACATTTCTTTTAGTACAATGTGATTTTTATTTTGTAGTGAAATCACGTTTGTTTCAGGATTGAGTTTTGGGATAAGAAAGATTTTAGTGGTTGCAGTGGTTCTCTAGCTTGGGAAAGAAAAAGAAGCAGTTCAATGAAACAAATAACAGAGGGTGACCATTAGTCCTAATGGAGCTCTTTTCATAAAAAACACTATCCTCAGAGAACGAAGATACGGCCTTTCTTTGTTTTGAATATTTCATACTTCATGACACTTCTGGCATTTGCATCAGTGATGAAAGCTTGTCAAATTGTTTTTTCCCTCTCAAATAACTCTACTTTGATACTTTCTGCTGTCAGAATCTCCTTTCAATTGGTTTCTTTTCTGGACCAACACTTCTAAGACTATTGACATAGCCATCATACCAGCTCTCTTTGTTATTGTAAACTATGTTATGCTTCACATTACATCTTCATAGGAGAACTGTTAAGGCTGTTGTCCAGTTCACCATTATATGCTGCAAATTACTTTAATTTATGCATTTGGAAAAGTTTTCCTTCTTGCCTTTAGTTTTTCACCTAAAATTACTTAAATTTTATGTCCTGTGGACACTTAGATTTCAGTTCCACTTGTAACATCACAGCCATCTCAATATGCATATTTACTTGGAATCCACCCAGAAATAGTTACTAACATAAACTGGAGATCTGGTATTCAAATACTTTGTTTTATTTTAAAGTTTTTGCTTGGCTAGCATGTAAAATTATAGTAGGTCATCCAACATGGTGCCTTCTTTCACTGGGGTAAAAAAGACAGCCACATTTTAGTGGAAGTCTATCACACTCTTCCAACTGCAGAACTCAGGCATCACTGAAATGTATGGAATCCTTGGAGTCACTTGGTAAGTTAGGGCAACTTTTTTGAACCTGTTATGAAGTGACCCACAACTAGATCAAACAAAATAAATCCATAAAAGCCAAGGTGTGTTGGTATAAATGAAAACACAACCTTTTAAATGAAGAAAACTCCAAATAATTAGCTAAGACAGACTAGAAATGCAAAGAACTTTAAACAAGTTCCTCTGCCCGCTGTGTGGGCAGTGGCTCCTCTGGCCACTTCCCACCACCTCTAAGCCCTGGGTGCTTGCTCAATCGTCTCTCTCAGTAGTCTCTCATGAAGCCTCAGGCTCACAGCTCCTTGCTGTGACTGTCTTGCTCCCATTTGTCTGTCTTGTTCTTTCTTCTGGTCTGGAAGCTTCTGTCCCAGACCAGTCTCAAATGCTCCTCAAGGGAAGAAGCAATTTCTCACCCCCTCCACAGGATTTCTTCAGGCCCAGTTTCTTATTTTTTAAAGGAAAATAACACACACACTTAGGATAAATCAACCAGATACTGGCTGTCACAGAAGGGCATAACAAACTGAAAAAAATAAGATTTAAATGATTTCTCCAAAGTCACACTGAGTGTTTATGACATAAACAGGATTAAACCCAGTATCCTTTGACTATTTTATGGCTGTGCTTCCTCTCTGAATAATGCCTTACCCTTGCCTGGAGTGCTGGGGGGATGAGAAGTTTCTTTGTAAATTCTGTTTCCATATGGAAGTCTGCAGGAATTATTCACAGCTCTCCTGTGACACTCCGCAGTGCACAGTCATGTCATGAAGGGGAATACAGTGCTTCTGTCCAATACTTTGGAACTGGCTTGCCATTATTTGGTACCAAATGAAAATATTCTCAGGATAAACACCTTGCTTTGGTGAGAGTGGGAAACCTCATGAAGTTTGAGCTTGCTTTATTAGGCAAGAGAAAGGGAAGATTATGCACATTGTATTACAAAATGTTTGTTTTGGACAAGCTCACTCGACTTGGATACTGCCGGCTGCTGTGGGGAAAGCAGCTGCTTCTGCTGGGCTACTAGCAGTAAAGAAAAGGAAAACCTCTCTAGTATTAAAGTTACTAGTTTGTCCTCTGATGCCAGTGAGTCCCCAGCTGATTCAGACAGGACCTGTCCTCAGGAGGTTCATCATTGTTTAAAACTGAGTAAGAGACAATCATCTGCATTATTACTGAAATACTAGGAGAGGAAGTAGGGTTGGAGAGGCATGAGAGTTGTTCAGCAGTGCTCAATGATAGAAATAAGCAAACCCTACATCTTCCACACTGGTATGTGATCCGCTAGGCTACATCACTTCTTCTTAAACCAGTACTGGTAATAGAAAAAACATTAAATCTAAGAAGTCCAATGTTTTAAAAGCTGGGATACTGTAGTTAACTCTAACCTGGCAACTCTAGGGCCCAGATTACAAAGTCCTGTTGTAAAAGTGCTCAAGCTCCTGAGTAGACTATCAGAATTGTAAAACTGTAGGGATATTCCATTCCAGTTTCAGTACAGCCATTCTGGACAAATGCATTCTAGGCTGCTCCAATTCTTCTACAGAGCCCAGAGTCCTGATAAGGTGTAAAGAAGTGGAACACCTTTCTTAGGTTCGGCAGAATGTTGATTAGAGTAATACTTATTTAGAACATACTGCTGAGCAGTCAGAATCTGTACTAGTGAAGCCAGGCTATCAGACCCTTGCTAAGGTCTGTAAATAATTAGATGCACGTCTTACCACTTTCCTTTCCTCTTCTAGTTTTCATGTCTAGAAAGACAATGCCAAGTCCTGTAGTCTCTTATAGTGTGTGCAAACTTCAGCTGTGAAGCTATGAGCAACAGATGAGCTGCCTGCATGTCACCACTTCCTTCTTACTATTTCTTTACTAGAACAGCAATCTAACCATGTCAGTGGGAACAGCTATATGTTTGCAATTCCACTGCCTTTTTTGATTCAGGACACTTTTACTTTCCCTTGATAAAGCACCCAGCATTTAAATCTATATTTAGTTTCTGAAAAAGCAGAAGCCTACTCACACCAATGCCATATGTAGCAGATGTTTTGACATGCACATTCTAAATCAGTGATTAGCAAACTTTTTGTAGGCACCAGAAACCAAGTTGGATTATCCTACTGTGATTCTCCTGGTGAAGCTATTGGACCTCATAGGATCACATGATGCCTAGTGGCCAAAATTTACAGGAACTGTAATTCATCAGCAAGGTGAGGACAGCTTTCAGGGAGATACCACAACATCCTGTCACTTTGGAAATTCTCACTGCATAGCTGGAAAGCTGCAACTTGTTTAACTTCTGGTTTAAATTTCGTCTCCCAGATGTGTGGCTCCAGATGAGGAGGGCTAGCATATAAATCTGCTGTAGTCCCATAGTAATTCGAGACATTTTGATTTTGATTTATGTAGTATTAACTTGTGCCCTTGCACCTTAGAAACATGGAACAGGTCCCACTTGCAGGGAAGTAACTTTCTGGGTATAAAGGAGAAAAAGAAGAATCCTGGTCTAGTAGCACATGCAGTGTTTTACATTCCTCTTACACTGTGACACATAGAAAGCACAAAGTGAGGAAAAAACAACTGTAGTTTTTCAATAAGCTGAAATAAAATACACCACTGCCAACAGGAGGGTAAATAGTTATTGAATGTTGAATAATTGATTGTGACAGGTTATAGTTATCCAGTGTATTAGTTCTGTAATCAAATCTAATCCAAACGGATTAAGAGCAACCAAGTTACAAAAATAAGACTCAAAATAAAAAAACACAGACCAAATGAATCATGGTCTGTGCTAGTGAAGTGGTGAGTCACTTCCAGTGACAGAAAAGAAGATAGGCACACAAAGTTTTGTAACTATGTGTCTTAATGAAAATTATTATCAAAATGGCTTTACTTAAATCACAGAATCACAGGATCACTAGGGATTGGAAGGGACCTTGAGTAATCATCCAGTCCAATCCCACTGCCACAGCAGGATCACCCAGACCAAGTCCAGGAGGGTTTCAAACAACTCCAGAGAAGGAAACCCCAGAACCCCCCCAAGCAGCCCCCTCCAGTGCCCCGTCACCCTCACCGGGAAGAAGTTATAGAATCACAGAATCAGTTGGGGTTGGAAGAGACACAGAATCATCCAGTTCCAACCCCCCTGCCATGGGCAGGGACATCCCACCCTAGAGCAGGCTGGCCAGAGCCTCATCCATCCCAGCCCAACCACCTCCCTGGGCAATACATTCCAGGCTCTCACCACTCTCATGGTGAAGAACTTCCTCCTCACATCAAGTCTAAATCTCCCCATCTCCAGCTTTGCTCCATTCCTCCTAGTCCTGTTGCTACCTGAGATCCTAAAAAGTCCCTCCCCAGCTTTTTTGTAGCCCCCTTCAGATAGTGGAAGGCCACAATAATTGCACACAGAGTATGAAAACTGTCACATAAAACTCTCTGGATACCTTGTGATTAAGACATTATCCCAGAATAATGTTGCTAAAGCATAGGGAATACCCTCCTGGGCCAGTTCAATGGTTTGTATTTGATAGTAGAAGAAAGAGATGCTTTTTAGGGGAAGCTGTGAACCTGACCACTTTCTGAAGTCTGTTTTTTCCCATGGCAACCAGAAGTGTTCTATTAGGGAAGGGAGAGGGTGCATGTCTGAGGGTACATCAAACCTGAGGGCAATGATGAGTCAACTATGGAATGAGGAGCTTGGCAATAGCAACAGAACTTTCTAAATGCTCCACATATTTCAATTGATCTTTGCATGGATATTGACTAGAGTAGAATACATACAGAATCTATGTCTAGAATATAATCTAGACTCCATATCAAGATTCTGTATGGTGCCAGAAACTCTTTTGGTAGGTAATGCACTAGAACTGATTGGGTATGGTGTACTTCTGGGTGATGGGTATCATTGCAGCTCATCAGTGACTCGCTGGTCAGTCATCCAGAGATAAATAACCACTGTGGCAACACAGTTGTGGCATACACAGAGTTAATATATTTAAAAACAAAGCCCTTCCGTCTTATCGGTGCTTATATTATGAATGTGGAAGTACCTGCCTCTTTTTTCTTAGTGAGGTATAATTGGACTTTGTTTATGGATGAATAAAGGCCTTCATTGTTAAGACTGATAGGCTCTAATTGGGAAAAACCTGGCAAAGATTATCTGTCAGTTTTACAGAATAACACTGCTTGTCATGCTTTTACCTCCAGGAACTGGAGAGAAGCCAGAGGAAATTGTTCTCCTCTAACTTTTCATGAAGAGCTTCTTTTGATAGCACAGAAAAAAAATTCTGAGAAGGAAAAAAAAGAGAAACTCCCCAAACCAACACAATTTCAACACCCAGCATCAGGAGAAAAGAGCCAGGTTGTCACCATACATTAGGCAGTTTGTTCAAGGCAAACTACATCCTCTGTATTCAGGTCAAAGTAGAGGACCATACTATTCCCTTTTAGCTCCTTTAGCTTTTCGATTTGTAAATGTCCTCGGGAGAAGCTTTGGTTGGGCAGGAAGCTGATGTGCTGGGATGGCTGTGAGTTTCAGGATACCCTGTGAAGCTGATCACCTTCTGCAATTGATTGAGAATATGATTTTGTTACATGGACCCTTGATGGGAATGGAGTTTGTCAATCTCCTGATGTCTTACTGCTCTTTATGGTAATCTAGTGACTTTGTCTGAGCCTAGTCACACAGTGGCCACACTTCACACTGGTTTCTCTTCAAAATGTTGCAAAATATTGCAGTGCCTTTGACATGGATTTTCATGTTGTGATGTGACCAAATCTAGTTGAGAAGGTTTCCCTATGGAAAAAATAAAAATTTCCATTCCTTGTTCTCTGACTTAAAATCATAATGGAGTCCAGAAATTCTCTGACTTAAAATCATAAAAGTCCATAAAAGAGAGCAAGGTTGGTGTCCAGCTGCATTGTATAGTATCATCTCATTGTTGTTATGTGTTAAACTATTCCAACATATTTTGCAGATTTCCAATTCCCCTTGGCCTTTGTCCTTGTCCTCCCTGCTGCAGCCTCTATAGTCATTATTAGCTACTAACTGATGCATGGCCCACTCATACCTGGAGCTGGACACACAGAATTATCAGTACCTTCTAACTGCAAATAAAGAAAGAGTTTGGATTTTGGTACCTGATTGATCGGGGGCAATATCCTTCAAGTGCACCAATTTTTGCTCTGTTACAATAAGTAACACAAATAGGAACTGAACCACCATATTAGTGCCCTAACGTCTGGACCTTGTGTCCAGATGTTGTCTGTAATGCTCTGAATCCTTCCCATTCCCAGAAACAGGAATTTAGCTGCCTTCTCCTGTCTGACTGTACAGTGACCTTTGGTGTTAATGTGGTCAGAAATGAGCTCTCTACATTTTTTCCTCTTTAGTAACTCCTGCTTATGAAAATGGGAATAAACATCGAAAGCTTGCTTTTTAATTTGTACATTTTTACACTGCAGGTGAAATAACTGTAATATTACAGTATCTGATGTTTAGGAAATGTTATGACCTCCAGTTGGTCCTAGAATGAAGGACCATTTCCATGATTTTCTCCAGCCTTCTGCAGGCAGGCGGGCTGCGCCATTACATACATTCCTCACATCCACTTTTGTTTTAGCGGTCAATGTCATACTAGTGGAATGTGGATTCTGTTATTTCTCAGATATTTTGGAGAAGCTGGACTAAAATGCTGTCTTTCTTTTTTATGAAGGATAAAATGACACTCAGTTCATATGATGTCAAATTAATGTTTTCCTCATTATTCCAAATGGTCTGTCTCTGTCTAACAGCTTCTGAGACTTCTACACTTTTAGGGTTATCCTTTAACAGGGCAGCCACTGGACAGGCACAGCATGTTTTCTGTGGTACATGAGTGCAGCTCTGCCTCACTTTATATGTGATTCACAGATTTTATATAGCTAAGACACTTTGTCCATGCAAGGAATCAAACTTGCTGTTTGTGTGCTTAGTTGTGTTTATGATAATTTCCTGTATTCTTATATGCTCATTGTCCTCTGGTTTCATAGCACATTTAGACTATGGTTTTTCAGATGTCCTAACTTGCTATGAATCGTTAGTCAGCAGAGACCCCAAATCTTCAAGGGTAAGTGGGAGAGGGGATGCCATTCAAACGTTCTCTTTAGTCTTAAGAGTGCTGTTCTTGCTCCATAAAGTACACAGGCTTGCCCAAGACAGTAAAGAGGTTGTCAGAAGTAGATATTGGTATGAAATGCCAGAAAGACAACAATCTAATGTTGCCAATTTTACATCATCATACTTAACAGCAATGAGAAGTGAGAGCTGGAAAGCTGTGCAGGTTGTGCTACAGCTACAGGAGCAGATGTTGCATTACATTGACTTATGCTGGGTGCTGTGCAGACAAAGAGGGCACTGAAAATTTCCTAGGCATTCTTCTGTGTCGCATCGGTAAGAATATGTGGGCACAGAGTTAATGAAAATTGGGAAAAGAAGGAATGAAAACGGAAGACAAGGAAAGGACAGGAGAGGGCAGTGGTGGCATTTTCCCTCAAAAGAGTTGATCCTGATATCAAACTGGAGTCAAATGCTACAACCCATTGGCAAACTACAAACTAAAAAAAAAAATACCAATGACTGCAAGGTTGATGAGAAGCTAGTCTGAAGAATTAACCATTACAAGAACTATGAGCAAGCATTTGCAAAGCATCTACCTCCTACTGTCCAACCAATTCTGTGATTTGTACTTTCTAAGCAAACTATCTGTACTTCTGAATTTATACATGATTAATAACAGTCATTGCTAACAGTATTGGCTATCCTGACATCCTGATGAAAGAAGGTCAGAAGGGAAGAGAATTGTAAAGAGAAAGGTAGGCTACGAAACACTGCTGTGGAGTTGAAACCAGAATTAACTGGGAATAGCAAAGTTGATGCTGGAATTGCTGTTACCAGATTAATGGCAGTGCAGTGGGGTGGGGTCTGTTTTTCTGCTTGTGGCCAGTCTGACTACATGCCAGAAATTGATACTTATATTTTTGAATCCACATTTAAGAGAGGCTTTAATCAATCAATCAATCAGTCAATCAATCAATCCTCTGTAGATTGTGTGTGTATTGTTTCTAAGTAACAGGAAGGGGAGGGTGGGGGGAAGTCACTGTGAGTTGTATTGGGCAATGTGTATTTGCATCTCTGTCCACAAATGAGAATGTAGAGAAGGGCAGAGTCAGGAGAATGCTGTCCCACATCTCAGGCAGACATCTCCTGAAACACCCTGAGCTGACCTTGATGGTAGTCTTTCCTGATTAGGTCCTAGCTGCCAGCAGTTGAGTTACTGTTTGTAAGCCAGGGACAGAGGGAGGCTCTGATGAAGATGGTTTTGCTTGTGCTGGACAAATACCGCATGAGAAAAAGTCCTGGTGCCAAGAGCTTTTGGTTCAAAGGAGGAAGAACAAACATGTGTTAGGACAAACATGTTAGCCTTCCAAACAAGATGACACAAGTTAGATTCTCGAAACAGACAAAGTATTTTTGTTCTTGACTATAAAAAAGCATGAGGAAAACCAGCTACCAAATCCCAGCAGAGGGAGACTGGACAGAGGGAACTAAGGGAATGAAGAGCATTCCTGCCAATTTGTTGATGACTAACATACGTTAAAACAACAGGGTGCTTTTTAGACTTAGAAGGTGACTTGCTGAGTGGTTATTCGCTGTTCACTCCCTGGTCTTGATAAGAGCTCCCACAGGACATTCAGTACTTTTCAGCTTCTCCCGCATGGGTTTATCTGAGAACATCAGTACAAAGCAAAGGGGAAAGAGGCCAAACAGGTTTGTTTAATCTCTGCTGTGACTAATAGCAGTGTGCTGGGCTGCCTGCTCTTTAACACAGCTTGATATTACTAATGACTGGCCTTTTGCAGCATCTTCCTATGGGGTTCCATGTTGATAATTACCATGGGACAACCAATAATTTGAAGAGCAAGACTCCAATGAAATTAATTTCTACCAAGCTGGGAAAGCCAGATGTCTGTGTGAACATCACAGTGAATGTCACAGAAAATTTTGCTCAGGAGTTGCAGATTCCATGCAGGACCGTACTTTCTTGGGCAGTCGTAAAATTGGAAAGGCCTATTCTGGCATGGATGCCCTCTCAGAGATCTTTTCCATTCAGTTTGATTACAGCTGGCCTGCTGCAAGTAGGTGTTTTGACTAGATAACATCCTGAGGTCTGTTCTAACCTAAATTACTCAGTGATTCTACAAAGCAGATTTTTATACTGTTTGCATTATCATAGTTCTGTTTTTCATATTAGTTGCTTACAGTTAGTGCTGTATGTATGTGCACCTTTGAGCTCTGCAGAGATAATTTGATCTGTATAAATGTATCACTTCTCTGGGATTCAAAGATCCAAAAACTCAGTTCAAAGCTAATAAGAGAGATCTGAAATAAGGACAAAGGACTAACTCCTTGTGACTAACTCACAATATTCATTCGGTATATACACCTAATAATAAATACTTTGGAGACTGGGCATTGTATTCCATTTCTCATTCATTTCTCATTCAATTCTATTGGAATGCAATTGAATTCCATGGAATACAATGGAAATATTTGGTTACAGTAGAAATAATAAAGATATGTATTTAATTTTAGCTCTGACCTGGCATAAACTGTGTCAAAATGGATGGAAACAGAATGATCAAGGATCGCGTAAGACATTAGTGACTGATAGACTGAGGAGGTAGGAACAGAAGCCTGGCTGGCTGAATGTTTCATGTCTTAGCCCCTGGACTGCAACACAACCTCTCCTCTTCCTCTTTGGTCTCAGAAATGGAAATGTTGCAGCAAGTGAAATGAAAGTGAAATGCTTGTCAGCAGCTAAAAAGGATAGGCCTGTGAAAGGCTGCCTGGGATGCTGACTCAAGTGCTTTCTCGGAGGTATCATGTTATACAATCAGTTTTGTTGCCTTAACAGATTTATTCTTAAGCTGATTCTGGTCTCTGATGCTCCCATGTTTGACAGCCTTAGAAATGATTGTTGATTTGGTTGAGACCTTGCTAATCTTCATCATTAGTTTATTAGTGGTCAGTTCATCCCTATTTACTCTTATGCCAGCCATAATACTTAGCTTAATTTGTTCTTTTCTGTCCTTTCTTATTTCCCTCTTGAAGGATTTATAGCCAGAAATCATTCTTCTTCACTCTTCATTTTGCTACACTTACTGACCTTCTTTCTTGTGTGAGTCTCCTGCTAAAGGAAAATGCTCCTTGATTATTTCTAAAGATCTTAGGGGCTGGAATTATACTCTTCCCACTGCTTGAGCTTGCTGTAAATAATACATCTGTGTAGTAGTGCAGGAAGAAATTACAAGTTCTACAGAATAAGGCCTCCTGACTTGTCTGACCTTATATGTGTGTCAATGCACAGCATTTTACAACTTGCAATAAAAAAGCGTGTGTCTAACAACATTGCAACCTCACTGGGAGCTGGACTGAGGTAGGCTGATGAAAGATGGGAAGTGGTGGCAGAACCATTCTTTCCGGTGTTGCCAGAATGGTTATCTTTGTGCTCAGTTTCCACAGAAGATGTCCTGTGATATACTGCTGGGGGCTGACCACTGGTGCCAAGGCCTAACCACATGCTGAGGAAGATGAGGTTGCAGGATCAGCATTTACAGATTTCATATTTTATATTTTCTTAAATGTTGAACTTTTCCAGCCATATGAGAATTACCACTTTTCATGGTAGTGCAGAAAACTTTGACTGTATGAAACACAAAGCTCAAAACTTAGAAAGGAAATAAAAATAACCCAACTTTGGCTCTGTTTAAATCCTTAGCTGGTTAAGCTGTATTGAAACACACAGGTCTGGCTGGCTATCCTGGTAGTGCCATGCAGTGATGACCAGAGAACTTGTCCTTCACTGCATCAGCACCAAGTGTAGTGCAGAGTGTGTCTCATACCATAGTGCTTATGGATTGCAAATCACTGACCCACATTTCGTATCAGATAAATTAATGGGCTTGATGTGACAGCAGCAACAGTTAGTGCTGACCAGGCCAGAAATAGAATTTAGCTCTTAGTGGAGTTAGTTTAAATGTTTTTGTTTTGGACAAGTATATACTCTCCCTGTTGAAAAATGTAATCATTATAACTTGCTCTGATTCTGCATGTTTTAGTGTTTTCATTACCTGAAAGTGTAGAAATTTCCAAAGCAACTCTGACTTGCTGCTCTCAAGATTGAGTTCTCAGTTGATGAGGTTTGTCCTGATGTCCCAGTCTGTGTTATGGTTTTTGTTGGCTGTCTATTCTTTCAGTCTTTACCCAGAGAGAAGAGCAGTGGGACCTGTTCATACAGCTTAAATGCAATTTGATTAATGGGGATTTGTAAATCAGATGTTTGATTACTTTGGTCTGGCCTGAGTTCAGACTCTTGTTCACTCCCAGCAGTGGGAGGGCCAGTTCAGCCAAAAAAATCTGTGCCTAGATTTTTACTTTCGGGAAGTCCAGGAGTTTGAGATCCAAAATTAGGTTTTCAGCTTCTGCCAGGAGGGAATCAGCCACTAGTTTAGGAATTTGGATGCTTTCCCTCACAAAAATTTCTGAGACTTGTGTGTCAGGTCCAGGATTTCAGATCTACTTGCAGTGTAAACTCAGAGCTAAAGCCATGCCTCATCTTCTCATTCCAGAGATACGAAGAAAAAAAATGTGCTTGGAGGAGGAGGGGAAAAAATAATAAGGAAAAAAAAAGTAGGGAAGGAAAAATTAAGTCCTGGCAAAGTAAAAAGGTAGTAAGTCACATGAGGAGTGGATTTTAAGGATCAAGGGAAGGGCTTGAGGGATCAGATAAGAAATATCAATCTATATAAAAGCTTCTCTTTTTCGTTGTTCCTATGGTCCTCATAGACAGTTGGGGTCAAGAGGTTATTTTTAAACTAGCCATTGATTCATACAAGATTATGAAATATGGGAATCTTTCACCATCAAGGGAAGAACTTCCCCCCATGAGTGACTGCCTGGAAACCCACAACAGGGAAGGGTTTAATGGTTGTTCAGTTTACAGCTGGGAATTGATGGTATCCAGGAAACGACGCAGAATGCATAAACCAGGAGACCAGCTGGAGCCTGCTGGAATCCCATTCATTTTGGCAGAGGTGTCTGTGGTCTCGAATTCTGACATCACTGCCCTTTGCGTCACAGAGGAATGCCTTAACCACTTCTCCATTTCTATTTTTTCCTGTCTCTCTCTTATTTCTGTGACTGACTCAGGTTTGCAAAGCAAAGAGAAGAGGCAATTCATAAACGTGCCACATCTCCAGCCACCTATGTAGCTTATAAGGAGCTATTCCAAAAGTGCTAGATGAAAGACTTTTGATGTGTGGGAAGAGCCAAGTTCAGGAAGTGTAGACTGGATATGAATTACTTCTGTTTCCAGTCTTCTGTAGTGCATTGTTGTTACAGAACAATGTCCAACTGGAACCAAAAGAGAAAATACTGTCATGCTTCAGGTGCTCTAGAGTATGTCAGAAGAGCTGGAAACCTTCTGGTCATGGCTTCCTGAGTTACATGCTTGGTGTGCTGTGTTTTCTCTGCCTGTACAACAAAAAGACATGACAAGTCCACGTGCTGGTTCTGCACTGCTCTGTAAGGAGTTCTGAAACTCTGAAACACAAATGGGAAATCATGAGCCATTTAAAGGTAGACTATCCTGTTCCTATATGCTTAACTCTTTGGCTTCATTTTGCCTATCTGTTATCTGTGATTAAGAATCTCTCAGCTATTCTCCTTTTCTATTGCCATGTCCTTGCACACCTATGCAAAGCTGACTGGAATTCTTTAGGGCATGAATTTCCTTTCATTGTCCTCAGTTTTTCATTGCTCTGCAGATCCTGATTAACACTGAAATAATAAAAACTCTTTTTTACCTTTTTAATATATGCATAAACACAAAATTCCACTGACTGAAAATGATCATCTAATATGATGTAACTGAAAACACAGGTGCTTATTGGAGTGAACAGAATTTGCACATAAGCTGTGTTTTTAGTCACTGGTGAAATTGGTTGGAGAAGGCCCTGCCCAGTAGAAGCTGAGTTCCATCCCCATTTTCTTCTGCAAAGGCCTCACAGAGATGTCAGCCATGTTCTGTGTGGAAGATGTGACCTCAGGAGGCTACGTTAAGGGAAAAATACATTGTGTTTAAGTATTTCTGGACTCGGTTCTTCAGAAGCCAGTTCATGTCTGGTATTTGTCCTCAACAGCTGATCTGCAGCTCCACTGCTCTATAAGCAACCACTGATTGTTTTGCTGTTCTTTCATGATTAACATTCTGAGCCTTAGTGTTTAGCCTTGATACAAAGTGCAGAATAGAACCATCATCATGAAGAAATCACTATGGGTATCCTGAGAAAATGCATATGTGTGCCTGTTGCAAAGTCTGGAATTAGACAGACTGTTAAAAGACTGGTTTAGATCTCTGCTCTAGAAAATATTATCTAGGAAATTAATTCAAGGTATCTGTGAAAGTTTTTCACTGTTTCATCTCACTTTTTAAAAGCATGTTATAATTAATTTGGTGGTTTGCCTTCTTTTCCTCTGCATGTTTACACAAATATTTACCTTGCTATATAAATAGATGTGCACTCATACCCTCAGCCATGTTTTCAGACCCTGAAGGAATTTCTATACCTGAAAGACTCCTAGCTGTGTGTAAGTAATGCTGTACCTGGCAGTGTTAAATGAGGTCAAACTCTAGATCTGTGTGACAGTGCTGTGTGGTCTGCGCTGGGTCTGTATGGATGGAACATGGGCTTTCCTGTGCCTCTTACTGAAAGTGTCCATACCTTAGCTGGATGTGAGGAATTGGTTCAAACACATGTTTGGAGATGCTAAAGCCATCTACTCTGGGTTTTGCTTTCCTAGAGTTCTTACTGATCCTAATGGGAGATTGTAAGGTTGGAAAAGAGAACAGCATGAAACATGCAAACGTCAGCCTTGCCATGGTTGCAGTGGCACAGCCAGTGTGAATGCTGTGGCATACAGTTTTCATAGATATCCTACAGAGCTGTAACACATTGATTTTGCTAGATTAATTGGCATTATCCAATTTAGCTATGGCATGAATCAATTATTTCTAAACTGAAAGCCCTAAAATTAGGCATCTAATATAGAAAGATCCTGATTGTCAGAAATTCTGAGCTTTAACATTGACTATTAGCTTTCCTGGGATCAGCTGAGAGTTCAGTATCTCTTATTTAGGTAAACAGTATCTGAAAACACTGATTTTCAAAGCAAGCAATTCATTCACATGGACCTATTTGTTAAGGGGCAATGGTTCTTCTTTGGCTATTAACTTCAGGCTTTCAGTGGCCTTGGGAATTGGACTCAGAAGCTCAAGAGTTTAGTTTGTTGCAAGTTTTAAACTTCACAGACTGCTTTGATAATCTGGACCTATGCCAAATTCCATTTCTAGTCCTTTATTAATTGGCAGACAGAGCAAAAGGAAGAGAAGTAAATAACTCTTCCATGGAAAGTGCTGTGCTTTTGGTTTATGTCTGTCACACACATCCCTGATCTGTAAATGGGGCTTCTAGGCAACACAAATAAACACGACAATTTACAATACTAAGCTGGGCTTGTGTCTGCACTGACAGATGTTGCTGACCTCCACTGCATTGGAGGCATTGTCCTAGGGATGAGTATAACCAGCTTAGGAGATGCACTTGGACTGAAAGCAGGATCAAGAGCTGAGTTATGTGTTAATGGGAAGATCAGGCTGAGCTTGGAGTGTGCTGGACTAGTTAAGTCAATCAGAGCAAACACCTGGCATTATTTAACAACTTAACAAAAAATGTCTTTTCACAGTGCTATCAGGACAGATGTGCCTCTGGCCCCTCCTGGGTGTGGTACCAGGAAAGCCACAGCCATTGGAAGAATGTCATTAACGTCAATCAGGCAATGATCAAAAAACAGCCCCACCCACCCTTGCGTGGTGTAAATGTGTCACACAGTCACTGACTGGTAACAACAGCTAGTGCATGGGATTTCTGTAGCTGTCTTACCAAGTCCTATATGTTTATTTTTTCCCTCCATGATCTTTCCTGTTTACCACCCTTTTTATAATCAAATCACCCATCTTGGATCATTCAGACTAGGATCATTCTAGCACTGGGAGTCACTGGAACAGGCTTCATGCTTTCTAGTCTCTTCCTCCTTATCTTCTCATTTCTGTTTTTATAGATCTTCACATCATGACCAGTAACATTTCAGTCTCAAAGCTGTATTTTGAAAGCTAGCTTGAATTTTATTCAACAGTCCTATCTGGATAACCTACAGATACTGTGCAGCGTGTCTGGCCATCATTGCGCAAAGTCCACTGAGTAGTAGATCAGGCATTCAAGGAACTGTCCATGCATGTCCTTAAGTCTACTAATGATATGCTGTAGGTACATTTTTAGTACAGCATATTTGACATTTGTACTGATTAGGCTGTCCTGCCATCTTCACATGAGCTCAGTCCCCACCAAAGTAGGAGCACTATCTTAATGTCTGTTTATTTTTAATGACAATCTAACTTAAAGCTGAAGCTTGGTCTTACGTTTGCATGTTGGAGTAGCAGTGCACAAGCTAACATAACAAACAACTGAAAAGAGATAACGTTCCAAACTGGGTGCAAAAGAAACCATGTGTATAAAATTATTCTGATTTTATACCATCTGGGTGCAAATGCTCATTGAAAATTGATTGTGTTGCATTACTTTCTTCAGTCTCTATGCCAAGTAATCATACTGCATTTTGTCCTCCTCTTGTCTTCACTGCTTATATTTTCATTTATGATTAGCAGAGGTACTAAGGCCTGAGAGAGAACAGCTGCCAGAAGAGAAAATAAGCACACAAAAGTAACTTGCCTAAAGTCATGTGGCAGGTCAGTGGTTGTTTTTAAATCAAGTAAACAAATGTCCATTGTGTTACACTGGCATCAAAATAATGTGAAAAATCATTCTAACTTAAACTCAGCAACAGTGCAGTCTACGTCACTGAGTTTGCATGCAGGAGCTGCTGATGGTTATTGTGTGACTGTGTTTTACAAAGTTAGTCCTAAGGGAATATTTTGCAGTCAACTGATGACTGAGGGTTCTGGCCCACCACAGCTTCCTGTCTCTCTCTCCACGGGTGAGAATCAATGTCTGTCACATCTGTAAAGTCACACAGGATTTGAATTATTCTTGACAATTTTCTTTAATTGTGTCCCCTTTTTTCCTTCTTAAGAGACTCTTAAAATTTTCAAATATAATAAGAAATAATAATAACCAATTAAAAAGCTGTGGGTATTAAGTGGCAAATAACAGACTCAAACAAAAGTCAAGGATTATCCTGGGAAATGACGTTTCTGGCTCCTGGAGCACAGTTCTATGAGGCAATCGGAGGTTTTGGCTGGGCTTAAAAATGAGGCAGCAGAGCTTTACAAGGAAACTCTTTGACAGAAATCACCCAAGTAGATTTTCTGCAAGGTTGAATGTGGAATTGTGGTATCCCCTTTCCCTGCAGCAGCAGTCCATACTGTATCACTTGTGCTCTTGTCACATGGAACCCTGTTCATATCAGTAGTCCTGTGGGACTGACAGGGTGTAGGCATGGTTTTACAAGCAAAAAAAATTGTTTTGCCCCATCTACTGTGTTTCCCTTGTAAAGTTAATACAAACCATGTGAGGAAAAGCATTTTTTGTCTTGTAACTTAACCAGGACAGTCATGTATAATTTATATACTGTATAGCATGCATTGGAGGAAAGGGCTAACAGTATTTGTATGAAATGGGTCTGTCAGGCACAAAAGAAACATGCTGAGTTGAGCCTGTTGTTACTAGCATCCAAGAGGTTTTGACTCTCCAGATGTATGTCTGTGAGCAAGGAGTCACAATGGATAACTGCCTGGCCAGAGTTCCAGCGGGACAGTGTGTCTGTATACAGGACAACGTATAGGCATTCATAAAACCATCTCAAATGGGGTTTCCTTTGGAAATCCAGCCCATTTGGAGAAAGTTGCAAAGCCACAAAGTTTCATTATTTGCAACTGCTCTTACGGTTAAATACTGGGGTTTAAAGACTTCTTATTCAAACATAATATAGTAAAATCTTCCACACTGGCTGGAAAAATATACACTGTTTCTACTAAAACCCCTACTCTCCAAAGTAACAGCATGTGAAGGCATTAGCTACTAAAAGTATGTCCTAAGTTTGAACACCATATCTTTCCATAATGAGAGCAACATCTTAATTATAACTGAACACTGGGCTTTAACATGAACTCTATAGCATATACTAGTCCTTGAATTACTTTCTGATAATTCTCCTAGATAAAAAAAGTCAAGAGGGAAGACAAACAGTTTATCAGCTCTCCAAACATGAACACTTTTCCAGTAGTGTAGGACCAAGGATTTATCCTCCTAAATTACTGTTGATCATAAAATGCTGTGTGAAGTTCAGGATAGTGAGTGGACCATCAGATTAAATTGGCTTCACTTGTGTAATTTGGAATTCGTACCTAGGAAAGGACTGGATACAATTTTAACAAGGATTTCTTCATTTGACATTTTATTCTGTAGCCTTTCTTATGTGAATCAGGCTTTCAGGATCAGGATCAAGGACTTAATTCAAAGGGTGCTGGAGTCAATGGAAAACTCTCATTGTCTTTAGTGGGCTTTGGATCAGGCCCCGAAAGTTGAGTCACACTTTGAATGGAACATTGTTTGAAGCAAAACAGGCTCAAGGCTTCATTCACGAAGAGATTCTAACTGTTAAATGAAATTTTTTGAAGACTTCCTTTGTCCTGCTTCTTACTTCCGGCTGCCTCTTTTCCTGAGGACATACATGGTCAAGGAGAAGATCATGAGTCCAGCTCAAGTGGTCTCCAACCTGTTCTCTGCTAACTCTTCTCTCTCAAATCATGGAAGATATCTGCCCCATGACCAAAGTGCAGATGTCCTTTGTATCTCATAAAGTGACAATAATTTTATGTGACCAGAATATGCCCCATATTGTGAGAGAGCATCCACACACTAATTTAATAAAGAAGTGGTTCAATTTCAATCACTGGAAAATATGTCTGACCACCTGCTCAAGAAGAACCAAAGCTTACTGTCCTCAAGATCTTTCAGTAGGAACCACCATCAATAACAGACTGGACACTGCTGACCTAATCCATCACCATTCCTGTTCCAACTGAATACATACATAACACTTTTTCCCCCCAAGAATCATATAATCATAGAGTGGTCTCAGATGGAAAAGACCTCAGAGACCATCTAGTTCCATCCCTCTACACTAGGGAGGGTCACCAGACCAGGTTGCCCAGAGTCTAATCCAACCTGGCCTTGAATACTCCAGGGAAGGAGCATCCACAACTTCTCTGGGCAATTTGTTCCAGTGGGGAAAAGTCTCTTCAATTATTCTAATTTCATCCTAATATTACCATTGTTATCTACTAATTAGTATTTCTTTAATAAAGTTTCATTGTCAATTCCCACATGCATTTGTGTGACCTCAAGTAAACTTTAGTTGTCAGTCACTTCCATGTGGAAAGAGCTTGGACAGAACTTCTCTCTGGTAGGCAGAGGTGGCAGACAGACTCTTTTATTCAGTAGTTTCAGAACAGAGAAATTATTGCACCTCATATTTGGTGTTATATTGTTTGTGTCACATCACCAGGGCAAGGACACTGGAAGGAGGGATGACTTTGTACTTATTTTTACATGTGACATTTAAGAGGCAAAATAAAATGTGGAGATTTTCTCCAGATGTGTTTTCTGTTGATGATAAATATCTAGAAATAGGTCTTTGCACTGTATGGGTACATCACATTTACTAATTTTTATTCATTAGGCAATGCCAGAAGTGACTCTTTATGTAACAAGCTGTCACTACTTACCATTGAACTCATGCTTCTCATTCTTATTTCCAAATTCTGTGTGCCAAAGTCATGAGAGACCATGAAAAATAACAGGCCAATGGAGGAAGCCTAATGTAGCTAACCAATCCTAATTAAGATTAGCTAAATTTGACTTTAGTTTATGTCAAGGTGTTCTCATGATTGAGATATATCCACTAAAAATATCTATGGACAAAGGAACAAGTAGCATATCATCTACATGGCAAGCAATGCACATTACATAACACACAATCCCCAAACACCTAGCAAACCCAAACCCACAGAGAACAGGCTATGTTCAGTGAGTGTCCAACAGCTGTGTGCACTCTGTACATTGAGTTAGGGAAGCAGGTTTTCAAGCTAGGTAAAATTTTCATGCTTTCAAAAAACTTTTTTTCTACACTGGGTAAAACTGTTCACCTTCCCCAACTGTCCCTGAAGGACATGCAAGCACTACCCCAAAATAATTAGCCTAGTAACTAGGACAAATAGCTGGGATGTGAGAGATTTCGTAAGTCACAAGTAGAACTTACGCCCCAATTCTAACATGAGGGTATTAATCACCAGCCCTGTGGTTGCTCTAGGGCTATCCTGTTGTGCTGTTCTGATTAAAAATTCAGCAGATCACTGGATCTAAAAAAATTTTGAGACACGATGGTCAGTGTACTTCTGTGGGATGTGAGAAGCTAAGTTCAATGCATATTTATTATTTATACAAAATAGAACAACTCCAGTGCCATGTTCCCATGAAAAAAATCAGGTTCAACATAGTTTAATTTTCCTTTAAAAAAAAACAAGAGGAACTCTTCATCGGAAAATTCCCAAGTAGCTTTTCCTCTTGAACTACCTATGGGGTTTGCCAAAGCAGTTGACGTACAATGAGATTTTTGCCCTCTGTAATTTAAATCTGCGGGGTTTTTCTACGGGTGATTCATTTTACAAAAACACACAACAAATAAACAAACACAAAACTGGAGTTAAGAAGAAGCATGTGTTATGGATTAGGAAAAAGAGCACCCCTCGAAAGCTCAGCTGGTCCTGTTCATTATGAAGATAGTGTTATTTTTTTTTTCCATTTCACTGTATTCCTTTTTCTCTGTGCTGCTGTTCTCACAGTGTCTCGCTTCATGTTTTCTCTCTGGGACAGTCCTCACTTCATGTGTCATCTGTTTTCTTTCCTTGCTTCTAGGCTTTGTCTGCATCAGTATGTGGAATGTGTTAACACCAGTTAACTGTAGAGTGAGTAAGACAGTGAGCCTTGGACTTGTTTTAAGTTGGTTTAGTTAAACATACTAAAATATTCAATATCTCATTGTCTAGATGAGCCCTTTATTTCTCTGAAATGAATGCTGAGTCCTTTGAGAGCAGTTTCCATACCAGTCCTACCACCATACTTTCTGAACACATTCCTGCCTTGCATAAGGCAACACAAATCCAACCTGCCATATGCAATTCATTCCCAAAGAGAGAACTATGTTTGCAGGCAAACACTTTCCTTTCTGTAGACTTGTTTTTGTCAAAAATGACATACCTGCACTATGTTTCTGTTTGAGAGGGTGGGTCAAAGCTTGCCTGGTGCTTCGAATAGAAGGTAATAAAGGACTTCAGGTGCTGGAGGGTTTATTCCAGGGACTCTGAGTTACCTCTGTTTCCTTCATACAGGAACTTTAAGTGAACTGAGCTTGCAGAGTTCTGGTGTTTGCGAATACTCATTGTAAACACAATGGAGAGACAGGAAAAACTGAGCAGAAGCAGCTTAGGACTCAAATAGTAAAAACCATCATGTATTATTTGACACCTAATTTGTAATTTCCATTTTCTCATCTCCCTCACCACCCAAGTTCCTACAGCAAGTTTTCAGACACCTAGTGAAATTACAGTGATTGACAGTGGAAAGAGCTTGCTCAAAATTAAACTCATTTTCCCTGACGGTCCACGGCAGTTTTTTCTTTGATTTATAGGAAATGCATATGTGTAATTAAATTCATATTTGGCAAGGATATGACTTTTGCATCCATTCACAGTAAGTCTCATTCATTTGACTGTAGCTGAGGTGCAGCACCTCACACTAGAATGGGATTAGCTTCTCAATATGGTCATAGTCCAGCCTTTTTTTTTCTTTAAGCATATAGTTGGTGAAGCAGAATGTACCTGGAATGTATCTTGCTGCAGCAGACACAACAGCTCATCCCTTTCAAATCTCACACTCAGAATTTCTTGGTTGCAGTCCAGTTGTCATAAGAAGAGCTGATTAATTAGCCATGGAGCTAGGGAGGATGAGGCATTGGGAACTGGCAGGGAGATGGCTAAATAGATTCAAGGAACAGAAAAGCTCTCCAGAAGCTGGAGGAGAACTGCTGGAGAGATCTCTTGTTTGAAAGCCAAAGATTTCCAGGCAAAAGCCAGAAGGGCCATATAAACATAAATGAGTGGGTGGACAGAATAGATTCAGAGGTCTGTCGATTCACTGACCCTCGTTAGCTCCAGATGCTGCTTTTAATGCACAGCTGGCTAGTGGAGGAGTAGTTTAGTGTAAACAGAGTGGGAGATGGATCTAATGTCCAGGATGGAGCATAGAGCCAGTGCCATACTTGTCCTGATGGAAGGTTGGGATCTTCTTGATCATGTCCAGCACGTTGTACAGTACTGACATGAATCACTTCCTGCCTTTACCCTTTCTGCTTGCTGCTGCATCACAGCAGCACTGCTCTGGGAATGGATCCTGAAGCCTGAGCTGAGCTGTTTGTGTTCTCTGTGCTCTGTCCTGGCGCCTACTTGAACAGAGAAAAAGCTGCTGCACGTCTAAACTGCTGTGTCATACTTAGTTATTAATGACCGAGAACCACATGATGCAAACTTCTGGGAAGCTCAAGCAGATTCCAGGAAGGGGTCAAGGAGTTCAATAAACAGTTTTATTAGAACTTGAATTGCAACCAAAAGGCTACACATTTGTATTTTTTTAATAAAAACTTTGTGAGTGTAACTTGAATTTAGAAATCTATGAATGGCAGAAAAAGCACAGGGGTTCATCTTTTTGTTCAGTTATTTTTATGCCACTGCTAGTTCAAAGTTGTCCATGAGTAGGAAACCTGAATGCTGTTTTTATCCTCCCAGCTTGTTTGTAAACTGTAGCATTATCTGAATTTCAGCCTTTGAAGGATCAAATTCTTGTCTCAATTTTACTGGTGGAAATTCAGAAATTAGTGGACACTACTTTAAAGTCTCAGGTAAGCATGTCATGCACCCTTGGTAAATGGAGAGATTAAAATTCTGGATTCGTTTATTGCGTTAGAAACGTGCAGGATTACCATTCATGGTGACAGATGCCATATCGATGCATATTGCCACAGATAGGTTGGAAAGGATCTGTATATTGGCACTATAAGATCGTATGGCATGGTAAAAAGATGTGGGGTGAGTCTCAGCAGGCAGATGGCCACATCTCAGTGTCCCCATGGAGCCCAATGGCTCCATTTCCTGGTAGTAAGCCCATGGACTGAACAAGTTGGTGCTCAGTAAATACAGTTTTACTTGCAAATTGCCTTTGCTAAAGTAATTGCTTTTACATTATCTCCTCCATACACTCATAAAGACCAAGCTACAGTTCTGTCTCAATACGCTTTTAATTAGTGTTTCTGGCTTTACTTCTGTGTTTCCTTTTACTGCCACCAAGCACTAGGAGTTGTCTAGCTCTATGTATGGTATACATTGATCCATTTGTTCATTCATCAATTTATGTGCATCAGAGAAAATGGGACATAGGAATACATCTCTCTTTGAAAGTGACCATAAAGCATCCATTAGGGTAATTATTAATGATCTGTTAATGAACATTGCTATTCTACTAATACTAATGAGTACTGAGGCACAGAAACGGAGAGGCCAAGCTAGATTATTCTGAGGTAAAATTAAGGTGCTTCTTGGCTTTATTAAAAGGAGTGTGACCAACTTGCTACTTGAGAACAACTTGAGCTAAAACTAGAGGTCAGATCTGCTTCATGCTTTACTGATCTGTTCATGGCACAAAATCTTCTGTTTGCTACAAACCATAGCTCTGTATGATACTGTTTAGCAGTTCTGACTGTGAACAGACAGAACAACATTTTCCCCATAAATAGGAGTGACTGCATCACAGCTCTGTCCTGGGTCATTCACTGCTACTTTTGGGGTAAAACACAGCACGTACTCAATAAAGCATACCAGCCTTGTCAGTCTTTAATGGAGGAAGTGAAAAAATATTGCATCTGTTTGAAATAAAGGGGGAATTTTAGAGAGGCAGAATGGAATTCCCCAAACTGGAATCTGACTTGGGTTAACTGGTGTTAACTCTTGCAAAAGCGGCCACAAATTTTTCAGTGTTCATGCTTGTCAGGAGTTCACCTCTTGTCCTTGGGGGTGGCATTCCAAACATCCTGGTACCTCCTAGGAGATGGGCCACCCTATTGCTGACTCAGAAAAAAACACTGTGCTATTCACTCTTAAAGCCACTTCATACAGCTAGGACTTTATGAAGCCTTTGCCTAAAAGTCTCCACCACTTGTCATGGTTATTCCAAGGTTCACCACTAGAAAAACTTCATGAAGAATGGCATGCCCAATCTGTTGACTGCTTTAGGACAGTAGCTGAGATCTGTAGCAGTTCTGTGACATCGATATAATTTCTGGTCTAATGCCGATGATTTGCAGTTGTTGCAGTTCTGAGGTACCACAGGGTGCTCCATGGAAAAGCTGCAAATGGATATGCGTAAGACACTTTATGCCAGGCAATTTGCATCTCTGGGTATGTCTTACAGCTGTGACTGGAAGGTGCGATTGTAGCAAATACAGGAACCTCTGAACTTCTTTTATCTTAGGTGGCACCAGTAACAGGAGAATGAAGGGCATGCTGGCACAGATCTAAGATTTCAAAGTCTTTGTCAGTCTGTTACTTCTCTGGGTACCAGTAAAGGCAGTGCAGCTTAAGAGCTGCAGATCGCCTTAAGCAAAAGCACAGCATCATTTCTTTGCCCCCAAATACAAACCAATCCTAATCAAACATGTTGTGCATTTATAAAGTCACTCTCATAGTTCCTTAGGATGTTTAGCCTCATAGGAAACAAAGCACAAAAAGTAGCAGAACTAATGAATCTTGGATTTTGGTGCCTTTCTGTCCTGTGGTGTGTGCTCCATTGGGAAATTTTCCCATAGCTGGGCATTCACTGTTTTTCTCATCTGCTTTCTGTGGTTTTGAATACAAGGTCACTTCTACCGAAGCTTTTCCCTTCATAGATACATCAACAAAATCTTTTGTCTAGCTGACTACCACACTGAAACATAGAATCTGAATGTAATTTAGACCTCGCTCTTTATATCAGGTCTCTTTATATCAGATCTCTGTATCTGCCAGTTGCTTCAAAATGATAAGGACTGATAGGTGACAAGGCATGAGCATGTAACATATGTCAACACAGCATAAATCCCGTTTCCTTAGGAGATCAGTTTAAAGATGGGAAGTTTAGCAAGAAAAAGTCATTGCAGAAAACTGCACCAAGATGAAGATAGCATGAAAATAGAGGCGATGGCAAAGGAAAATTTAACATTTCACTGGATTACTATTTCTCAAAATTTTTTGACATTGAAAAAAAATCAAACAAATTTTACCTTGATTTTCTTTCACTAAAATTTACATGGAAAGTTTTAGACCAGGCATGATTAGAACAGCCCAAGAAAGCTTCTGAACAACAACCAAACCAGGCAGGCGGATCTCTTTTAGCTAGAAAATGCAAGGATCAATGAAAGCATGACGTGGAAAAATATACATGGACTGAGGCGAAAGTTCTTAGGAAGTGAGACCATTCAGTAATTGGCTTTGGATTTGGTGACAGTGTAAAAAGGTTACTCTCAGAAGTTGTCCAAGCAACTGTGTTCTGTTTATATCTTGTGATCTTATGAGTAACTGACTGGAAAAAAACAAGAATGAAAAGATAACAATTACAATAAAATTAAATTAAATAAGGCAGTGACTCATTACAGAGCAGTAAAAACAAAAACAAGATCATTTAGAGCTCAGTAACAGCAGAAAAATTAAAAGGAAACATAAAAATGACCAGATTGTTTTCCTCATGTATAAAATCACCCACACTGAGGCATGAAATGAGTAGAACTGATCACACAATTATACACTGGAAGGTAGAAAATTCAGAAATTATGAATTATAATACTACAGTACTTTGGCAACCATGCTAATTTTAGTGGGACAAAGGGGTTTTTTCCTAATTGCCATAGAGGAACATAACTCAGCATACATCCTATGGAAGTATATTGCTGGAATGTTTATCCCACATACCCCAACTGGCTCCACTAATGTGTTTTATTAAGCAATAATGCTAGGCTTTAGGAAAGTGTTACCAGTGAAGACCCATCTGTGATCTCCTTCATGATTTGGTACAGGCTCAGGGCTAACCCAGAGTAAGGGCAATCCAGCAAACTCATGAAATATTTAAGAAAATTGGAGCTCAATTTCTTATGACTCTGTTGGGACAATTTGTGAAGTTTTTGTGCTTCCAAAATGCAGCAGTGCTAGGAACTGGACATTTTGAACTCTGTGCTTTTCACATGAATCTTACATGAAATACTGAGCCTTGCACAGCTGTAGTGCTTTGGTTTAGAAAATTCCCTAAAGGATTTTTTCTGAAGAAGAACATGTACTATATAAAGGGAATCCTTGACTTTTCAGTGCCATTCAATTGCCAAGCAAACAAGAAGCTGAAAAATATAAGGTAGGATATCAAAATCCCTGAATTTTGTGATCACTTACATTGACCCACCTGTGAAAAAGTGTGATCTGTGTGTGTTATGACCTGTTTCTAGTGTTCTCATTGCCACAATCTTTACAAGATCGTAGTGCACTAAGTTTGGTGGAGAGATGAGTACAGTGACTTTTGGACTGTTTTGGGGTATTGGTGTTATAGTCTATGGACGTTTAACTTTGCTGCAGTAGAAAGGCTGACCAACTATTCCTGAAGCTTTTAGGAATTCTGTGAAAATGCATCTTGTTTAGTTCTGCTTTAGCATTGCAATCCAAAGAATGAAAAGTACTTTGTAAGCACAAACAATACCACTAATAAGGTAAAGGAGTGTCTTGGAGGAAAACAAGATGCAAGGTGGTGAAGCTATTTCCCCTTATTTGCTCTGGGAGCCACTACAAGAGCAATAAATAGAATCTAAATCTCCTGACTGTTTGTCCTGTGCTTCAGCCACGAGACCGAGCTTCGTCTGACAGACACTGATTGCTGGTGTGTGTATTGTTTTTCTGCACAGATGGTAAATCCTCCTGTAGAGTAAACAGCCTGAAAAGGGAACAGCTGCAGATGCCTTTTTGACAAGCACCTCGCTTGATACCAGCCATTTGTACCTGTCAGATATATTATACTGTCCTCGTCCTCAGTTGTGGTGTGTTGTTTACAGCCTGCTTCCCTGGAAGTCAGTAGAGCTTTTCACAGCTAGTCCCTCAGTTCTTGAAAAGACATGACTCAAGTATTTTTAACTGTTTGGCACCAAGGCTTCTGTGACTGTAATGTTTGTTGCTGTTCTGTGCTTGGGTTACTCCTGTCCTTTGGTGTGCTGTAACTGAGCAGGAATGTTCTTCTTGAGTATTCCTGGCACGCAAAGCTGCAGCCGTGAGGTTAACATAGAGCCAGACAGATTTCCTGCTCACTTACATGTACCAGTCTATGTATTTCAAAGCTTGTGGGGCTGAAGAGACACATTCTTCTTGAGCAGCCCAGCCCTTGTGCTGCCAGGAACAATGCAGCTTAACTGGGACCATGTACTGCAAGGTCACTGCCAGTCTTTGGTTTCTTATAGGGAAGAAACTGTCTTTCCATTGAAGAAAGCTGGTCTGAAACATTTTCTTGCCCCTAGCCTTTCCATTCCTGGTTACCAGAAGAATGACACAGAAATCTCTCATGTTGTGTGTTTGTATTCATTGTACAAATGTTTACTGCTGACATCAACTTGCATTCTGCTAGATGTGTGCTCTGGTTTTGATGAAAGTGTGCTGAATTTATACATCTGCTCTAAAATAGTAGCTTCCCAACTGGGTCTAGTATTTGAAAATGTCACTACCATTGCATTGCCGTAGCAGATGCTAACAATAAGCTGACAACCCAGATTTTCCACTGAGGAGTCATTTGTAGATGCTGCTTTCGTACAGAATCCATCAGTTCTCTAACTCATAACTCAAAGGTAACTGACACTTTGTTTTTCTTAAACTGCTGAAGATTATGCCCTAGGTGATTATAATTAATTAGTTTTATATAATCTTGGAAATGTATTTGATTTTTTACTAGACCAAGGTAGAAGAAACTGTTCCTTGTTTGAAGAGATTCCAACATAAAAAGTGATAATAGAGGGGAGGAAAGTGAGGAGCTTAGATAACATAGAATCATTTTCTGAGAGGTTATTGGAAATTCACTGGAAACCACCACAGTATAAAACAAGAGACTGAGTTCACCTCATCTGCACTGACATGCAGTGAGTTCAGCATCAACTGGAAGGGATGGTCTGAGTCAGCCTCTCTTCCACCTCTTCCAAAAACCTAGCCAAACTCCAAAAAATGTACGATGCTGCACTGTCATACTGCCAGGCTGAACAGCTAGGAACCACAGAGGAGGTGCCCCAGCAGGACTGCTCCCCTCTGTTTTCTGTGACTCTGGGAAAATAATACAGCTCTGAGCACTATGTGCTGCTTGCTGAGAGCTGCAGCAAGAAATATGCAATGGTTGACCGTGATGTGAAGGAATGGCTGAAGAAAGGCATAAAGGAGTGCTTCCACTTTCAGATTTAGATAGACAGTAGTGGACTGTAGCCTCGGTGAATTGTTAGAGGATCTCCTCAGGCAGATCAGCTCATGGAAGAGGGAAACAGCAGCAGCTTTGGTCTGCCTGATAATTAGGACTGAGCTGAAAGTTATCAGAGAATATTTATTAGTCACCAGTGCTACGCAGTGCTACACACTGCGAAACTCAGGATTAATGGCTGCACAGGTCAGACCTGGAATAGCTGCTGAGGTCTAGTTGAAAGGTTAACCAGCTTGATTCACAGCTTGGCCTATTCCTGTTCCTAACCCTGGTATGGTTTGAAGCTTAAGTTACAAGGTATAATAAATAGGGAACACTTTTGGTGATACAGACTGGGACTAATTTTATGACAAAATAGTCCAGCAGGATATTCTAGTACTTCTGTCCGTATCATACCAGTTCTGCTAAATGAACTGCTGAGCAAATTAGTTTAACTACCAGAGAATAAGAAGATATGTTACAGATATCAAGCCTGGGGTTTTCTTTTTGGTATCTCTCTGAAATTTGTAACCTTAGACCACAAAAAATAATTATTCAGGCAGTAAAATCTGTAGTCAGTTGCGTTTTGCTAAGCAAATGAAGTATACTTGAGCAGTGCTTGTATGAGAGTATATCTGTGTGTACCAGAGCCTTAGCCAACACACAAATGTAAGGAAAAAACCCCGTTTATAACAGGCATTTGTTTTCCAGAAAATATTTTAGCACAGAGCTGAACTTAGAGCAAGTGCAAGCACTGCCACGTGCTTTGGAGTGTGGGATGTCACACGGATGCCCAATAAGCTGCGACTTGTTTCTCTGCAGCCTGTGGGGAACTGGAGTCATTTGCAACAGAAATTTTTGGTTTTGGTGAGGCAAACCATTGAGGGGAGATTGGAAGCAGCAGCAGGCATACATCAAGTGGTCTTTAAGCAGCTAGCCTCTGCCAAGGGAAGATAAGGAGAAACAGATTAGCTCCTCTGGAACTAGCTCCACTTCTTTTTCTTAAATAATTTTGGCTTTGTGCCTAGTTCAAACACATCCCCTTGTTTGGATGCTTGCTTCCGCTGCATAGCAATTTTCTAGTACTAAAGTAATTTGCTGCTGTTCTGCTAATGTCTCTGCCAGAGGAACTGCCATCACTTTTATCTTTTATTTACTCAGACACATCGCGACAGAGTATTTTAGTCATCTTTTCAATTTAAATTATTTTCAACATAATTCTCCATCTATCCTAAAAGCTGCTTCCTCCACAATGATAGATCTTAGCAAGAGGATAATGAAAATCCAGCAGCAACGCCCTAGACACACACTGCACAATGAAGATTAAGAGAGGATTGCCGAGCTGGTAACCCTGAGCGAGTTTCTGAAGTTCTGTCAGTCAGCAGGTTGGAATGATGTCACCACAAAGCACCACAAAGCTGCACAGAAGTGTGCAGGTGCCCTGAAATGTGCCATATAATGTTTACTCCAGTGAGGGACCTTGTTTGCTTGTACCAGTGTGGATTGTCAGTGCCAGCTCTGAGCCTCAGTGATGTTGGCTGCCTTTCATGGGCAGCTACACAACTACCGAACATGGGGAGTCACAGCAAGGGTTGATTTGATGTTGGATTCCTTAGTGTCAGGCTCTTTTCTGCTTCTTTCAAAATTCATTTGAGAAATCTGAGCTGGTTGCTGGGGTTCTTTTTTAGCCAGCAACTGTAACAAGAAACAGGGATATGCCTTAAGTGCTGGATTAATATCACGAGACAGGCCCATTGCCCATGGTCCCTTATCTTGCAGGATCTGAACTTAGTGGCTCCACATAGTTTATGTCAAGCTTTGAGTCTGTGGACTATTTAATGATTTTGTAACAAAAATCTGTTGTTAGGTTTTTCCATTCTTCCTGTGTTTGCTTCTTTCTTTTTGAAGGCTCGCCTATTCTTCCAGCTGGAGGTCTGGGACGTGGCTGTACACAGAGCATCCACACTGGGCTAGAGGAGGTTACTGGAGGGCAGAAGGCTGATCCCTCCCTCTCTCTGTGGGCAGGCCAAAAAACCTCCCTTGAATGACACAAGATGATCATTTTCCTCAGAGCTAACACTCATGTTCCCCTGACAGGCCAAATGATCCCTCCCAGGAGCTGCAGATGCTCCCTCCCCACAGGCAGAATGCCTCCAGCAGGATAAAGATATGGGGCCCTTCTGGAAGCTGAAGATACAGGGGAAGCCTGTTCCATACCTTCAGGGACTCAACCATTTGCTGCTTCTTACCCTCTTTTTCTCACCTGCTTACTTTGGATGATTACTGGGACCAGATTTAATGTCACACTGTTTAGAACATATTGAGGATAAAGCCTGCTTTATTTTCTCTAGAATAAAGCCAAGGATTACACTGATTAAAGGTTCTCCACACTTTCTTGTAACATCTTTTTAAATTATACATCTGTTTTAATGATGCTCTCTTGGCTGATGTTAAAAGGATATGCAGTAGGTTTTGGCTTTGGAATCACAGCTGACTTTCTAGTAGTTTCAGAACAACAAGGCACCAGTGCCACCTCTTGCTAGTAAAATCTGATAGCAACAAGCCAATAACAGTCCAGGACTAGCCTTTCTCTGTTACACTGCTGTCGTGTAAAGGCACTTCCTTACTTTGCTTATAGGGTCACTGTCAGTGTTGAACACAAAATTATTATACCTGGATTATATCTTTTAAAAGGCTGTGCAGTGCTGCCTGTGATGGCCTGGAGAAGCAAAGGAGTGAGATGGCTTTCTTGAGGACAGTGCAAGGTACCTGTAGGAGTCCTGAATTCCAGCCTTTCAGCTCTGAGCATTAGTACAGAACCCAAGGATCTAATCACCTGCTTCTTTCCTGAGACACAAGAATGCAGGAAAACAAAAGCTCTTTTTTCTTGTTGTTTTAGATCGTCAGGGAGGGCAAGTACCCCAATGAACAGCAACATCAAATTTGAATTGCTGTTTTCTTTTACTTTCAGACTGAATCTGGGGGCCCATTGCTATGTGCTGTTCAAAACACATCAAGAGAAACTACACCATGAATGAGTGAATGAAGCAGAAACAGTGAGGAAAGAAACAAAAGTAGGAGAGGAAATAATTTGAATAGGATGACAGCACTGATGATAGAGCTTGGTCAAGAAAAAACAAGTACTTAACCCATGTCTCCCAAGTAGTTAATCGAATATTTACTTTACTACACTGCCCACTTCCTTTTTTGAATGAAGAAAGATGTATGTTCCCAGAAGTTATAGCAAAATTATTTCAATCCACAGTTAAGATTTTCGTCTTCTACGATACCAGGGCTCATTAAATTCTAAGATGAGCTGCTGTACATCACCAAACTGCTAAACTCCTTACTTCTGCACTACTGGGATGAAATAGCCTGTCCCACCTGCACCTTGGGAGAAACTTCAGCTATATGCTCACACCTTGCCCTGCATACACATACTCCACCCAGGAAAATGAAGGTGTGCAGGTCGCATGTGCAAAAATATCTCTGCTTGCTTGCTCTAATTAGAATGAATAATACATAACAGCCACAGAGATGTGGCTGAGAGGTAGTACCCAGATTATAAACTCTGAAAGACTGAATACATTCTGGCTCTTAAACCCACACTGACACATTTTTGCTGCTGTTGCTACAACATGTGTTAGATTGGCATGGGTAAATCAGCTCATCCTTCACCCATTTCTGATGTATAGATGCATTCAAAGGCACAATACTTTAAAGAAACCAGCTTCTCTTACACTTCTGTCTTTACAGGATGGTCTATTCCAATAACCTCAGCATGCTTTTGTTTAGTATGGCATATTGTTACTCTGAGTGATAGAACTGAAAATAATGAATTTTCAAGCTAAAAGAGGGCAGACTTAGATTAGATCTTAGGGAAAAATTCCTCACTGTGGGGGTGCTGAGGTACTGGAACAGGGAGGTTGTGGATGCTACGTCTGTGGAAGTGCTCGAAACTAGGTTGGGCATGGCTCTGGGCAATCTAGTAAGTAAGAGGGCAGGGGCATTGGACTAGATGGTATCTGAGGCCCCTTCCAACCTAAGCCATTCTATGATTCTGCAACTCTGATGTTACTCATTTATTATTCAGTGACAACAAGCCTGACACTTAGGTTTTAACCTTTGCAGTGCCCGTACATACCTCATGTCCTTGAAGAGAGGTCATTTGAGGGATCAGATGAGTTTTACTCATTAAGCAATGAGTAAACATTAACACAGTATTTTATACAAAAGGCACTGCAGATTGCCCAATTGTCAGGCTGAGAGGGAATGAATTCTAAGAACATGGTTTCTTGAAGGCAATGGTAATAAAAGTCCACTGTTAGGTCCTGTGACAAATACTGAAGCAGCACCCTGGCAGGATTGCCTCTAGCAGAGTCACAACAGGAGCATGCTGCTTGTGCAATCCCCCATGATGCAGCCATAAAGAGTTTCTTCCCCACTTCAGCTGTCATACTCGCTTTCTGAAGTGGCTTCTTCTACCGGGAATTTCCAGCTTGTTAAAACTGCCTCCTCTTTCTGATGTGCTCTCCAGGCCCGGCAAAAACCTGTTTTTCAGTAGGCTTCCTCCATGAAACCTGGATTATATGAAGTATTTTTTATACCTTTCTTTTTAATAAAATCAACTGTTGAAGTGTTGTAATGATAACCATGATGCAGATGACCTGCTCACTATTCCCAGCATCCATTTTGTGTGTTGTCACCCTTAGTTAGAGTTGACAGCTCCTTTCCCTTCTCTCCCTTTATCTGTTTCTACTGTAAGATAAGTAGCTCAGTATTTGCCCAGTGCTTAGTGCAGTGAGCCCCTTTAATGGGGGTTTCTATAGGCTACCAGACTGGGAGTGGAACAGATTCCCCATTTTCAGCAGACTTTTGATATGAATGCACAGGCCTTGGTGCTACAAAGTAGGAACTGTTTATTTTATAAATGGATGTAATCCCACTGGAATTAATATAGCTAGTCTCATGAGCAGAGTGAAGTACATGCCTTCTTTTTAAGATCCATACTATTCAAAGAATCATAGAATCATTAGGGATCAGAAGGGACCTTGAAAGATCATCTAGTCCAATCCCCCTGCCACAGCAGGGTCACCTAAACCAAGTCGCACAGGAACACATCCAGACAGGTTTTGAATGTCTCCAGAGAAGATGACTCCACAACTCCCCTGGGCAGCCTGTTCCAATGCTCCATTTATTGGTACCTTGTTTTCACTAATAATTGGCTGAGGCCCCAGCCCAGTGAAGTTTCACCAAACTTTAACAGCAACCTCCTTGGCATAAATATACTAAAGATTTAACTTAAGTGTCAGTGTTGGGCAAATCAGAGCCTTTGACTGTGCACACTTGGGGCAAGGTCCTACCTCTGTTTACCTTTTTTGTTCATCATACCTGCAGCCTTGACTAGGACTAGAGATGCTGCTGTACTGCAAGCATTAAAAAGGAAGCTGCTCTGTAGCTCAGAGAAACATTCTTTTGCCTTTGGCCTGAAAGCCTGCATCTTAATACTCCTGCCAAGCCCTGGAGCTCACACACCATGGACAGACGCACATGGGTTTTTCCCATCAGTTTAATCAGAATAAAAACTGTTTTGTGGTTTCTTGTTATAAACTCTTTACAGAAGCTAATTACTGTTGGCACAGAACTAACCACCAGTTGTATAAGTGAAATTTTGCTCAGCTTTGTATCCTGTGCTGCATTCACAATATGGTAAAAGGAATGTGCTGCCCAGCTGTGTGAGCTCTTTGGCAGATGCTCTGCTAGTGCAAGATCAACCCATCTGCCCATCAGGTAGAACTTAAAATTCTTCTTTTACTTTTTAAATAAACAGGGAGTAAATCCCAGTGTCCTTGTCAACATTTCCCCTCTAAACAAACTACATTCTACTGCTCAAGGCTGCAAGCAAACTATGGAAGCCAGCAAATGCATGTTTACCCGAGTATTTCATACACTTTGTTTCAGTGACATACACGTGGTATTGATGACTCTGTGTAAGAGCCGTTTTCAGACTATTTTGTCTGCTAAGTGCTGAGCAGGTGGTTTTATACCATTCTGAATAGTTGTTTTGGCTGTGAAAATGATGGGAAAAAACCCTGTCCTGTGGAGACCAGTAAAATCTGTGAGGTTTGCATTTTATTTATGGAAAATTAATTCAGCAGGATCAATGGGGCATCAGTTTACAGGATGCCCCAGCTCCAGTGATGACTAATCTGCTAATTAATAGCTTTGGAAATACTGCCAGAATGATTGCAGCACACCAACAGACCGTGCTCAACTTCTGAGCAGACATTAACATAAGCAACCATAGCTGCTGGCATGAGCAAGATGACCTCTTATTATTTCTTCTAGTCCGTTTTCTAGGCCAAAAGTTTTTTCACGTTGTATCTATCCTCAAATATAGAACTTTCTTTCCTTGGCAGCATGAGTCTTGGTAGCTGAAAGTCAGAAACTGCATCTGTTTAAGCAAAATCTCAGAGTTTTCAAAAGCAATAATGAAGCAACAAGAATTTAACAAATCTATCTGTGGACAGTGTTTTTACACTTAAGAAGTCTTTATACTGAAGTTAACAAAACTACCTGTTTATACAGAAAATAAGTTTATACAGTGTGGTCTCTTATTTGGTCTCTTATTGTAAACTAAAGGCAATACAAGCTGGATCAGTCAGTGAGACATACATACTGGAAGGATTAATTTTATCAGATTCCAAGTTATATTGCAAACTGCTGTCTCTTCAGAGTCTTGAATATTGAGAAAATCTGTTCTAAATCTAAAAATTAATTGAAAAATCCACATGCCCTTGTGTAGTATCCTCATTAGCAACCTCACTAGCCTGTAAACTCTTTCCATTTAGATTTGTGTTATTTTGTGAAGCAGATAAATCTGTTAAGAGAAGCTGAATCTTAGATGTGTGAGAGGCTGGTGGAAGAGGTCAGAGTCCAAATCTGTATGTTTCAATGGAGAAGATTTGGTCCACAACAGGCACAGTGGGTTCTGTTCTGTCTGTTCAGGCTTAGAAAGAAGGTGTCTCATATCCAAACAAGCACATGTCAGAGGGAAAAAAAAGGCAGCTGCTCTGAGATGTGTCTGACATGTAGGGGTACTTCATGTTGGCGAGACATTTTATTCTGCTGTGTCTTTGGCTTCTGTACAAAGTGCTATTCCTATGTTTACTAGTAAAAATCATTACAAGACTCTAAATTCTAAAGCTTGGGAAGTTTTTCTTGATGAATAAGTGCAAGGAACCAAAAGCTGTGTTTTTAAATGCTTTCCTCTTCTACTTTGGGCTGCTGGCAACTATGGATCTATTCTACATAGCAGAGTTTATTACTCTTAATCTCAAGAAGAGATGCCTTCAATGTTTTCCTTGTCCATAGTCCTTCTGAGAGTAAAGATGTACTTTTTGCACTTCCTCAAAGCCACAGAGGATTTTGGCCTGAAGAAAAAACCCTGTTCCAATGTTTTCTCTCACATCTGTTCAAAATTCTTGCCCTCATTTTTTATTTTAAATGGGCCAATTTCTTGCCAGGCCTAGCTGCTGTAGAAAAGAAGAATTTAACGTGGAGATAGGGCACACGTAAATTAGCACAGGTCATCTGTTGTTGAGGGTTTTGCGGGAGAGGATTAGCCATTAGATGCAGAACTCATGGCAGCCCTTTTCCTGCATGAGTGTACTAATAGAAAGGTGCCACTCAAGAGCTAACTTGCCCTTCAAACTACTATACTAGTTAGTGTGGCACTTCCATCATGTGTCTCCAGATGTAGAATTAAATGTTGCTTGCGTTCTTAGTGGATGTGCACTTCATGCACTTCATCTTCCTCTACGTTCCAGTGCATTTCCTTGGAGTGTTGTACTGGTGAGCCGTGTGAAAAATTGTTTTCTTCTAAAAATAAAGTGGAAACTTATGCTGTCAGAATTGACTTTTCTTCTTTTGCTAAAGGACATGGTACAGTTCTCTCACCACAACACAACATGCTATTTTCTGTGGGAATCTGCTGTACCGATCAGGATAGGGTACTCCTTATGTAGGGACAACAGAGCCAGTAAAGTTGGAAAAGTGCAAGAAATGGCACACAGAGCCACGACACAACAGCATCTCCTTCTACTCTCTAACATACTGCTCTCTAGCTTCTCAATGCTATTTCCAAGGGCTCAGTTTCTTGATATTAAAAAAGCTAAGGAAGTTAAAAAAAGGGGTCAGACAGTAAACAAAAATATCTACAAAGAGCAGACAGCAACAGAGTCCCAAGAGATTCCAGTTAGGTGTTCAATGATCCTTTTTAGTTTGTTTCTTCCAAACCTCCACAGGAAAATACATGTTTCTGTCTTGTAGATGTTTAAGCATTTGTCTTCATATTTCCCCACTCTCTTGAAATTTGTTTGACAAATCCAAAGCATGACTTTGGTGAAATTAAGATTGGGTTTTGGAATATAGGTCCACAAATTAATGTGGAAAATATGTCTGGCATTTTGAATGTCAAGTAGACTAAGGGCAACATCCACTTCTACCTTGAACATCCTCATGAGCTAGGAAAGTCCTGAAGCTTCCTGGTCTACAACTACCAGATCAGGAAGATTTGTCCCTCCATATAGCACATTTCTGAATTAATAACGCCTGCAAATCAAAGAACTTTTGGAAAGTTTTTATCTCCTTTCAGGAGCACAAAGTATGTCAGCTGTTTACTGGCCCTTAATGACATAATGCTATCATCAGTGGTAAGGAACAGGCTGCTGAGGCTGTTCTTGGTGGACTTTTAAGGATAAAGTTACTTATCTCATGATTGTCTGATACCCTCCATCTTGAGCTAAGTGTTCTAGAGAAGAACTGACCAAAAATGTGTAGTCATTTGTGAAAAATGGGATCATTCAAATGTGAAATTTGCTCATTTGTGTAGAGAGCTCTTGAAAGCAGAGCAATAAGAGGAGGACCAACCCTGTGAAAGGGGTCAGTCTATGCAAAACTCACTAGTTCTGCTGAATCCAGTCCAGATTCATTAGAATATACTCAACAACATCTTTCTTCTTTCATTAGTGGATGTGGTCAAAGTCTTTGTTGATTAACTTTTCATTTTTATTATCAAAGTGCTATCTTTTCTTTGCTTTTGTTACCTTCAGGAAAGCTGTTACCCAACTCTGGGGGCCATTTGAGGAAGCAAAGATTAAGTAATAGGCAGCAACGAGGGATGTATGACACTGCACTGAGCAACCTCATCTCTGATTAACAGCAGGTTCCGTAAATGCTCCCCTTAGCAGAGGGACCACTGGATGCTTCCCTGTCTGCAGTTCCTTTCTGGACTCTTTCCTCACTCACTTAGTATTTGTTCTTCTGCAACAGCAAGGAAATGTAGAAGAGGAAGGAAAAGAAGCAATGAGCACACATCTAAGAAGGAAGGGGGCAGATGAAGGTACTCGAGGTACCCTTAAAGCTTATGCAACTGGCCTGTGTCCAAACAAGGCACAGAAGCAGTTTTCCTGTTAGAGAAAAGCCATATGAAGGAAAGGAGAAGTGGAGCCCTTTGGGTTACAGGAAATCAGTATGGACTGGCCAACACCCTGTCCAGACACCAAAGGCCCTGCCCTTTCCCCTTACCTACCATACTGTGTCTCTTTATCAGTCATAGAGCAGTTTTGGGTGTTGTTAGCATCTGCTAATGACGGGTATCTTTGTCCCAAGTGAAGCAATCGGAAGACCCATTCCTTTTGTGTGACTTACCCAGAGGCCTGGGGCAATACCAGAGACCAGTTTTTCAGCTTATTCAGACTGTTATTTTTTGCTAAATGAGAGTCTAATAAGGTAACTTCACTTAAAAAAGATAGGAAGGGGCAGACTTCCTTCTACACATAGACTTCAACCAAGTTTACTAGAAGTGCTGCTTAGCCAGGAAGGCTGAAGGCTACACAGAAAGTCTGATGTCCAGCTGCCCACGGTCTATGAGCTCCTCAACCCAGAACAGGAGGAATCTCCTCTATGCATGAGAATGCCCTTCAGCTGATTTGTTTGCAAATTGCATCTGGACACTGTGGATTTTCTAGCATATTAATCACCTCTTTGGTGTGATTTCTGAGATGAAAAACCTTTCCTTCTCTAAGGGGTCAAGTTGTATATTATTGATTTGTGGTAAGTGCAGCAGCCATACTTGTGAATAGCTTATCAGAGGAAACATTTTTGCCCAAAATGACATTATCTTCATGCACTGGTGCATTTTTGCTTACATGGTGGAAATTGCCAAGTGCCATGAATATCAGGTACAAGGTAAATAGTATTTTTTTCTATTGTATGTCACCACAACATCTAAAATGGACCTGGGAACATAACTGAAGAACCACTGTCAAGACAGAAGATGTCAACCCTTGTATCATTGTTGAATTCCCAGATGTTTTCTTTATTTAATTGTGTTTAATAGAGTGATTCTTTGGAGTTCTATTTAACTGCCAGTGACAGAGCTGATGTTTTTGGTTTTGGAGCTGAAAACCAACCTGTTTTGTACAGCATGTGGAGTGTTCTGTTATGCTTGAGCTCCCAGCTCAGTGACAGGGCATCTGCTGTAGTTGAGGGCTGTGGCTTGAAATGAACTTGTTTACAACTTAGGTTTTTGGAAAAAAAAAGGTATTAGTTCTGCATATTGCTAGAACACAAGCCGTCCTTATCTCCCAGTAAAGACTGTAGGGCTGAACTTCATACTGGAAGTAGTCAGCATCTTGTTAAGTTAAATTGTCATATGTGACTCTCCAGTACACCTAAGCATGTGTTTAGGTTATTTGTCTGTATTGTGATGGTGTTTTAATCTCCCAATGTTCAAAAGGCCCTAGTCGTGCTAGGTGCAGTACAAACACAGAATGCAAAATACAGTCCCTGACCGACTGGTTCTGTAAGCAGGTGCTTTGTTTTTGCACTAGGGAGATATATGGGGTTTTTTGAATGTGTCAACCCCAACATTGTCATTCAACTGAGTCAAAGGTACCCGCTGAGTGGGTGGATTTTTACAGAAGGCCTGGCTAATTTTTAGACCATTAGTAACGTGTAGTTGAGGAAGATAAGATAATGAACAGTATGATCCAGTCTCATGCTGCGGAGTGCAAAGGGTTCAACTGCTAGAGTGAAGAAAGAATTATTTTCCCCGTCTATGCCATTGCACAATAGTAGAAGTGCTTGAGTGAGGGGGGTGTCTGAACTGTTGGGTGTGGGGTTGCGGCAGGAGGCAGGGTATTGAACATGCTGTGGATAATTGCCGACTAGTATGGAAAATGCATGTTTTCTTAGGTTTCAGATACGGGAATTCTGTAACTAGTTCTGTAAATGCGGCCTTGCCCTTCAACTCCTAAATAGCCAAAGAGGAGTATTTAAGAGAGGAGCTGTAGCCTGGGAAATGTACTGCAAGAGCAGGACTCCATTCCTGCCTCTCTGTGCTAAGAATAGGCCAAGAATATTGTTGTTGATGACTCTGCTGAGGTGGTATGAAACACCTTTAATGTTTGGGAGCACTTCAGGTGAAGACAAAAGATTATAAAGAAAGTGGTTGTTTAATATTTGGATGGACAAGCGTGAATGGCAGAACTTAAAATAAGGGATTTTTTTCATAGTGTGATTTAGGTAGACCAGTTTAATCTCTTCAAACAAGTGATCTTATTTCATCCTTACCAGGCATAACCTTAACAGTTACTCTGTTCCTGCATGATTGTGGAGCTGTTATGGACTCATAGAAAAGAACAGAAATGCCCTTTGCTTTCTGTACAAACCTCAGTAATTCTCTTCTTAATATGTGTGTGTAGGATTGCAGGTAAGAACCACTGTGCAGAACTCTAAAGAAGTCTTCCCAGCCAGGAAGTGTCCTCTACTTCAGCTCTGATTTCACCATCCAGAAAAACAAAGAAATGAGATGTTGAGTGATGCAATGCACACAACTGTCCCACCAGTGAATATTTTGTAAAAGTAGGCTCCATCTGGGTACTAATGTATTTTCATTTTTGAATGAGGTGCTGTGTCGATCCTAGACTTCTTCCCTTTCTTTGGACACAGTGGACTGAACACATCAGCTAATATTTACAAGCACTATATACCAGTATTTAGAAGTCTGTATATACTGTTAGAGCACAATTCTTCTTGAAGTTAGATCATACCATAGGGCAGGTAATTAAACAGTGATCTCTATACAAATTAAAAGGGTTGGTACATACCTTGAATATAGAAGTGCAATTACACTAATTTCATGTGCATACTGGCTGCATAAAAGCACACATGCAGGTCTGCAGACTTGAGCCTGCGTGCAGTGTGTGTGAGGGCTGTGTGCACATGCAGATGTGAGGCTTTACTCACCTAGCCAGGCTGCCTTTGAAGCTCTGCCGCTGCACAATTGCTTGGAAGTTTGCCTGCACTCTAAGACGTAGTTGATTTTCAAATGGTTTGGGAAATGCTACTTGAAAAGGAAAATTCTTCCCATTTCCTGTGCAGGATTGCCAGACCTGAGCAATACACACTACATACAGCTAAACCCATCCATTTCCCTTCTCCTTAGATTGTGTTGGAGTTTCACTGGAATGCTGCAGCGCTCCAAGCAATGGTAGTTACAGACTGTCACCAGACAAGATACTTGTTTGATTTATTACTAACTCGCTTACTATTGGTTATAGCTTAACCATTGTGCAGATTCGAGGTGAGCTGATGAAGCAAACAGTCCATCCCACACACTACTGTGAACAGTGGAGACAGTGGTCAGTGTACAGTATTGGAAGGTGCCTTAATCCAGTTATTTTATGCTTTAGCATATCTTGGTTTTAATGTTCCTCATCCTGCTTGCCTTGTGATGTTGTGAACCCTTGCAAGCACACTCACAATAATTTTATTCATCACAGTCAGGCTCCCAGCCACTCCCCTGGGCAAAGGTGGGTGTAGTGAGAGCAACAGGTTTCTGTTGAAGGGACGACTCAGACACTTGTGCACGTGGCATCAGCAGAGATGTTACAAATATTGAGACTGTTTTGCTTTTGAGGTCTGAACTCACAATCAGCTGGGAGGGCGATGTGTTTTCAAGCAAAGGCTTACAATGTAGGTCAGTTGAATGCAAAAGTGAAAGCACATGTACCATTACATTCCCACGTCTGGACAGGGGAGGGAGGGCACATCAGCTGCAAATGCAGAAAGCCCCAGAACTGATGTGTGACTTGTGTTTTCCAGTGAGTAATGAGTGATGCCAGCCTGCGTGGCCAGGAAATGGACATGAGCAAGTGCCAGTGGAGGTGTGGAGCACAACCAGGGGACTGGATGCATGCTGGGGAGACACTCAATTGGTAGACCAACTGACTGATGGACTGACTGATGGACTGCATGTGTGCTTGCACAACTCCTGTATTTCACAGTGTGTCCTGTTGAGATAATAGAACGGGTTCGGTTAGAAGTGACATTAAAAATAGTCCCAAGCCCCCGTCATAGGTAGGGGCACTTCCCACCAGACCAGGTTGCCTAAAGCCGCATCCAGCCTGGCCTTGAACGTTCCCAAGGAGGGGGTACCTGGGACACTTCCAGGGTGCCGCACCAACCGTATACCTGTCTGTTATCGGTTTCACGGGCAGCCCCTCACATCAGCTGTTATCGGGCTCTTCCCGGCTTCGGAAGGCCGTCGGGAGCGGGAAAGGGGGGCAGCCCCGCATGGTCCAGCTGCCTCTGCCCCGGGAATGGGTCCGTGCGTCCCGCAGCCGGCGGTGGGAGCCCGGCTCCCGCTGTTCTAATTAGCGCTGAGTGTTAATGGCAGTGACCGTAAAACCGCCCCGCCCCGCGCTCCCGGTTACCAGAAACCGCGCGGGACCGGGACCTGGGAAATCCCCGCGAAGGCCCCGGGACCCGATCGGCAGCAGCTGGCCCGGAGAGGAACCGCTGGGACAGTCAGAGATCGGCGGAGCCGGCAGTCAGCAGGGCCGGCAGTCAGCAGGGCTGTGCTGCCCTTGCCACGCGTTCAGCCCCACGCAGGTCCTGCCGGTTCCCCGTGGGAATGGGTTTGGGTCCAGCGGTGTGTTGTGTTTTTCCCCTGTGGCTGAGCAGAAGTTATTTTTTTTTACAGAGTCATTAATTAGGATTAATCCTCTGTGTGAATTGTAAATGGGTCACAGTTCCTAGGTGGTGTGGGTGCTCTTCCTGGCTGTCAGTGTTGTAATGCAAATTGATTTTACTTGCTTCCAAAGTGGATTCCAAATTAACATCCATACAGGGAATTAATGAGGAGTTGCTTTTGCCTCAAAGTCTTGATTCCATAGTTATTTGGGGTTCACACACTACTGCTGCAAGACAGGACTAAGGTATTTGCAATATGCCACTTACATCTCAGTCATTGCTTTCAAAAAGTCAGAACACATTGAGCATAAAGACTTCCTTCATATTAAGGCAAAGAGATAGTTCACCATATTTTCAATTTATTCCAGACAGCATAATGTATTATTAAAAATTTCTGAAGTGGTATTACAAATAATTATTTCTAAGGCTATGGAGATGTGAATATGTTACTGTGGGGTAAGGTGAGGCGTGAACTTGTTGCATATCATCTCTGCTGTGGTTTGCCTTGCATGCTTACTTCTACCCTGTGGTAAAGATGAAGCTACCTCTGTAAGAAAGAGGAAGTATCTAACTTGAGACGTCTTGGTAAACAGCGTAGCAAAACAGTAATATTTTTATTTTTCCTATACTGACGCATAGATCTAATGCACACGTGCTGTGCAGTTCTGCCTTCAGTAGTATCCTACTGTATATATAGCAACATATTCCTCCGTTTGACCAAAAAAGAGCTGTCAGAGAGGTAATGAATGAAGAGTTCAACCTCCAGTGCTGAGACAGGTCAGTCTTGAGTAATGGTCTGTCAGTGGCCTCAGATCATGAGCTGTTTGCATAACTTTGGTTCAGGACAAACCCAAGCCACAGATGACAGATGATGCCATATAAGCTTTCTCAGTTGTTCCAGTTGGCTCATTCCAGTCTGATCCAGATCAGCTGGGCCCTAAAGTCATTAGCACTCTACAGCCATTTATTGGCAAGGGCCACAGAGTTTGTGGCCTCCCTCCCACTGCTCTGATGGATGACAAAAGGGAAGGTAAACAAATAAAAGGAGTCATCTACTGCTCATGGCCTACTATGGAGCTTCAGTGGTAGGGAGGAGAAGGGATGAGATTGTGGTAACATAGGCTAGTGCTGTTTCTTCACAGAAGCCAATGCTCAAATGATGTCCCTGGTATGCATGTGACTGCTGCATGCACAGATGAGAACAATGTCATGCTCTGCTCAGGATTTAGCACTTCCTAAATTTGTGGTTTGGTGAGCAGAATAATATGTTGTGTTTGACTCAGTGATCTAGGAGTCCTTTCCAACCATGATTATTCTGCAATTCGGTGTTTGATAGTCCCAGAAAGTGAGTAAAATTAGAAACTGAGCTGGAGCAATTCCCAGTTTTGCTGGGCCAACTCTCATGGCTGGCATTTCTCCCTCAGTCTTCCTCCTTGCCCTGCAAGTTAGCTGCTTCTTACTTGTGTTGAGGAGCTCAAGGAGAAGCAGTGGTGATGTTGCACCTCACCACTAATTGACCTCCAATGAGTACATAGGAGGAGTGTATATATAGGACTAAAGAGTACTTGGGCATACAAGACTAGACTCCAGCCAGCTTGTGCCTGAGGTGCCTACCAGTAATAGCAGGAGCCTGACTCAGTGACACTGGAATATTTTCCAGTTCTGTGTTTTCTGTGTTTAACTCCATTCTGCTAAACATACCACTAGCAGACTCACTGCCTCCCTGTTATATATCTGAGAGGCAGTAGCACTGAGCTGAGCACACATTAATTTGATTTAGGATCTCCTACAGGTGTTTTCTTCATCTCTAAGGGAATTCTTCTTGCTTCTACTCCAGGCAGAACATTTTTCTTGACAGATGGTAGCAGGCTGCAGTATATCTTCCCTGTCCTTCCCTCTCACTTTCCTTTGGTTTGAGATTCAAACAAAAACAGGCACTAAAGTCACACAGACACTCTTAACAGAATTTTCATTACTAATCCCCCTCTCCTTATTGCCTGTCTGCTGTCTCTGTATTTCCTTGGAAACAATCACATGGGAGAATCATGGTCATGGGGGAGCCGTGTGAGTCTCACAGTGGTTTCTGGTAATGGACCCACACCTCTTCCCCGAGGTCAGGCTTGGGCTACTCCTCTTTGCTGTGTTTTCACTGGAAAAAAAAAGGGAAACCATTAATTCAGCAACTCAAAGAATCAGGGAAGGAAAAGGCTTCTCAGTGAAGGCATAGAGTTCCAGTGAGTGAAAAATAGAAGGAAGAACAACAGAACATACACAGACTGGGACTCAGTGAATGTCCCAATGCATGCATTTGGGTCCCTTGGCTGATGCTGTGTTACAGTAGGTGGAGAACGTTCAGAATGAGGAGTGCACCCTGTTATCTGATCACACTCTAGCATTGTTAAGGGTCTGTCCAACAATCTTTTCTTTATATTCACTGGTTTGGCCACAGCACAGATTGTCTGGACAGCTATGGCCTCCATCCTTTTATCTCTTTTTGCAGTCATTCATGCATCTAAATGTGGTTTGAGTGTTATTTGCTCCTAGTACACAGGAACAAATGTTCTGTTGCTGTTCAGCTTGTTTCTTTAAGATCCTCCATGGCATTATTATTATGACTATTATTATCACTCTGGAATTGAGGCAAAACCTTCTCCATGACACTTCTGAGGAACCTCTTCTGCCCTCCTAGCAAGCCTGATGTTGGAACTGCAGGGATCTCATTTCTGCAGCACATCCCACTCCAGACTGTCTAACCTGAATACTGAAAGATACTTGGGAGATATTTCATTCTGCAGCTCTGTCAGTAGGATTCCATTCTTTGTACAGATTGAATCCCTTCTCTCTTCCTGTAGCTTTCCAACATCCGCTTCTGTTTCAATGGGAATTTACCAGATTCTCTAGACTCTCAGGTTAGGCCCTTTGGAGAAAGAAAAGAGTTTCAGTCTTCCCAAATCTCTGAAATTTGTGCACACTCCCAGAAAGGAAGAACTTTCACAAGGATGGGGACTTTGCTGAAGGAATGTGCCCTGTCAGCTGAGTGACCCCATATTTGGGGTGTTGCAGTTTGTAAGCAAACAGCAGCTCTAAAAATAAATGTTTTGTCGCTGTCTCCATGCTGTTAGTATTTTGTTTGAAAGGACAGCTGAGTGGGCAGACTTTTCCTTGTTCCTTTTTCTTTGCTTTTTTTTGTTGTTGTTTAGGTTAAAAATACATTGTTATCATTTTCTTGAGGCATGACCCAGCCCAAAAGCCTTTATATTTCTTTCTTTGTTCTGGAGTAAGGCCATAGTTTCCCCCTTCCAGGCAGCCTTGGCTTCAGGCATCTTAGTGCAGTAAAGAGTTGTAAGTCCAATTTGTCTGTGCAGCTTCTTCTTTCCAGCTAGTTATCCTACTCCTGGAATATCAGTATGTTTCCTTCTTTCTCCTTCCTGCTGCCATATAGATAACTCAGCCCAAGATCTGTATGGGACACATGTCCACACATAACTGCTCTAACATGGGATGAAACTCTTGATACTGCCTCTTTTAACATGCTTTTCAGGTAGTTCTTACTCTTTGAACAGCCACATTTTTTCAAATGAGAATAAATTTTCCAATGAGAATAAATCTGTAGGAAGTTGGTAAAGTTCTTCATGTGGAAGGTCATGCTGCTGCTGCTGAGAATCATATCAACCTTTCAAGTACAATACTGCACTCTGCCATTAGCATGTGCCATTGGGGAAATGAAATGAAGCCTCATTCTAGCAAATAGCCAGGGTTGGCCCTGCCATTCTCCATCTTTGGCATTATATCCTGCAGGCAGCAGTTCTGTGGAACCTGATCGGCACTCTGCCCTTCCAACCCTTACCTTTCTGACACTGTTTGAATGCTTGGTAGCTGCATAGATGGTGGAGCACATCTCTTCATGCAATTCTGTTACAGAATGGCAATTACTGTGTTTATCTGAGGCACAGAGGCCTAAATTAGAGCATGGAGGCATGAATCACTGCCATTCTGGTCTGATGTCGAGTGATAATGCTACTTTCAGTTCTGCTTCTAGAAACCTTTAAATGTCTAGCTACTAGCATGTTGGTCTCCTCCCAGAAAAAAATTATACTTCTTGTTTGTTCACTCAGACCACTGCCTGCATTGGGAATAGCCCATGGAAAGAAGATGTCCCCTCCATTAGAGAATGGAGTCTTTCCATGAAGTAGAAAACAATCTCAGAGAAGTGCCCATATTTGTGAAAGGTTTCAGCAGAACCAGCTACAACAAAGAAACAGAATTACAGAATCATCACAGTTGGAAGGGACCTCAAGAGATCATCAAGTCCAACTCCTCTGCCCTGATCAGAGAGAACCAACTCCATCATAGAATCACTAGGGGTCAGAAGGGACTTTGAAAGACCATCTAATCCAATCCCCCCTGCCACAGCAGGATCGCCTAGACTAAGTCACACAGGAACTTATCCAGTAATAATAATGATAAAAGCACTGTAAAATGAGCCCTGCCAATTCCTGTCCCAGAACCTTTTCCCTCTCTGAGATAAGCCTCTCCCACATGGACCTGTAAGATCTGGTGTCTTATAGAACCAGTCATTATCAAAGAACCCAAAGCATGCCTGTAACACCAGTCTCGTAGCTAGGTATATACAGACTGAGTCCTTCTATTCCACCATGTGTCCTCACTCCTTTTAAGCAGTTCTGTAATTGTAGTACTTTACCAATATATAGATATTGCTGGAAGGGCTGGCTCACTGGGTTGTGCAGAGGTGTCACATCTGTGCTCACTTGACCTCTGGCAAGCGTCTGAGTGATGGTTCATTCCAGAAGTTCCATTGGTTTTCCAGCTTTTCTCTTGACTGGATCAAGGAAAAATACTTTTTTCAAGGTCAGTCTTGGTGAAAGTGTTTTCTGGTTCAGACCTAGTAGACCAGAGGAAGCAGAATACAGAAGCAGAATACAGTAGCAGAATTTAAGTTAAGTTCTTAATAAAACAGATCATAAAAGCCTTGTCCACAAGGTCACATCACTGATGACAATATACAATGCTCACACAGGTGTGAGCATTACTGGTTAACCTACAACGTAGGGAGAACAGAATTCACAACTCACTGTTTGTTTCAGTGTAACTTCAGATCGTGAAGAAGTCAGGAGTCTTGGTCAGGAATGGAGCATTGCTCAGAGGTTAGCATTTTCATACATTCTGAGCACCGCTAGTGGAGGTTAAGTCTCCACCCCAGTGTCAAGGGCTGGCTATTGCAAGTCCACAGTATCAGAATGAGAAGGCACCAACATGCCCTTCCAAATGATATCTGCACATGCAAATGAGCAGCAAACTTTGCTAGCTACAATCAACAGAACAAGGGGTGTGAAGGTGGTGTATTCATCACTGTCAAGATACTGAAATTGGGACTTTGGTCCAATTAGGACAAGCTTTGCTTTCAATAAAGAGGATTTCTTAGCTCTGTTCAGAATTGAAGGTACCTCTTGAGGAGAAGAGGATTTCACTTTTTTATTGCTGTGAGGATCCTGTGACGTGCTCTTCCCTTTGAGTCTAGATTCTTCACTGATGTAAAAAAAAAAGGAGGTCAGGTACCAACAGCACAAGAAAACCCTATCCACTTGGGTGTTTGGCTACTTTGTGATCTGAATATATTGATCTCCATATTGCCCCTCAGAATCCAGAGTATGATCTGTATTTTCCCCAGAGTTTTACCAGTAGAAACCAACTGTAAAAAACCTGGCTCTGTCCATGTACCTGCAGGAAGGAGAAGGGACAATGCCAAAACTAGTGCCTTTGCTGCTCACCTGCCTTTTGATGAGTGTATCGTGTAGTTGCTAAATTTCTTCCATGAGCTAAGATAGTGGACAGGTCTCTCTGCTAGTCAGACATGTGTAAAGAGGTTTTATGGGTCTGTTCTCACCATTTTGGTTTGGATGGCTGTCTTCTATGCAGCCCCAAGCATTGTATTTCATAACAGACCTCTTTCTCAGTTCCAATATTCAAGGAAACCTGAAATTTGTACAAAAGATGGGAAATTTATCCCCAACATGTTCTTTCCTGAAACAGTGCTTTCTATCCTCCGCTAGCAGTAAGTGGAATGAAACACAGACTCAATGGGTAACTTGTTTTTTGTTGGTCAAGGTCACTTTTTTCAGAATCTTCCTCAATGAGCTCAGGATGGGGAGAAAAGAGCAACATACAGACCATTATGGATTGAGTTAATATAATTACCTGTGTTTTAAACTCACACACTTAACTTGCATTTAATCAAAACAGCTGGATGTACTTTATAAGCAGTGATAGTCTCCTGTTTTATGGAAAGAGAAATTGAGGCACAGTTCAGCTCAGTTCTTTGCCCAATGCTACTTGCTGCTGAGAGATCATCTGAGATGAGAATTCATTAGATAATGTTATTACAAAGGGTATGCATTTCTGGCTGGAATATTACTGAGTTTTTAGATCCTAAGCAGAGGTAATTTTTTTTTCAATGGGCAAGGAAGTTCTTAGCTCTTCCTTCAGCCATCTCCACTATGCAGTGTCCAAAGAGAGCAAGAATATTATCTGGAACGTAACACTGTCTTCCTTTTCCTTCTTTTTTCTTTTTCTTTCAAAATCTTTATATTTGGTCTTGTCTGTATGAATCAACCCCTTGCACTTGAGACATTTATCAGCTTCTCTAGTCTTTTTGCTTCTCATTGGTTTTATTCACAATGTGGCAGTTTGTTGTAACTCAATTCCCTGTACTTGCATTCAAACACCTGGGCAGTCCGGAGCACACAGCCTGCCACCCAGGGAGGGGGGTACATACTCAACATCTCTTGAACAGCCCCTGCTGGCTTGCAGCGGCTGCCCGTAAATTCTGTGGTTTCTTTGTTGTAGCTTGGCAAAGTTCCACTGCGCTGAAATCAGCTCAGGCCCTTGAGCTGGCAGATGGCATGGATGGTCTTAAAGCTGGCCTTAGCTTTTGCCTTTTTTATTTTTCTTGCTTATGGATGAGCACTTTGTCCCCTTTGAAGAGCTGACCACTTCCAAATCCAACCACTCTCCAATAGCTGATTGCACCACAAGTCCTGGAAAGTCCGCTGATACTAATATTTTTTGAGCTGGGTTTTTGTTGCAATTCCTGCACGTACAGTGTCAGTGACCCCAGAGACATCTTGATTGTACCTGTATTTAAACAGTAGCTAGTTTGCATGTGAGTTTTGAGGTCCATTTATCAGTAGTACTACACTATAAAGATTGAGCAGTAATAATAATGATAAAAGCACTGTAAAATAGGCTACAAATTACTTTGGCGTGGTAAGATTGAGCAGTAATAATAATGATAAAAGCACTGTAAAATAGGCTACAAATTACTTTGGCGTGGTCAGATTAATTTTTGATTTTTAATGATTTGGGGTTTTTTTAATTTTAAATTATTATCTTTCAATTTCTCTTTCCTGTTTAGCTGGCTTCCAGCCAAGACCTCTTTCCACTGTAGGTACCAGACCAACCATTGTGTTGACAGCCTGCTGTAATCCCTACGAAGAGAGTGCCCATCTCCCCCTCTCAGAGTGGGACTTTTATCTCCTTGGACACAAACATAAGGCAAAAGATCCCATTGGAAATGGCACATGAGATTCTGGGAATACTCTCCCAGGTCTCAGAATACTTTGAGAACTGTTTATCTAAGCTCTGTAATGGTATGCCAAACCACCAGGTGTTCTGTATGCCTGGGGCTCCACTCGTTCTGGAAGGCTTCCTTGTTTTTTGTTTGTACAGACAGTTATCCTGGTCTGGATACTGGTTCAGGGTGCCTCTCCCAGTGCTCTATGCATATCCTTATTGACTGAGAGAATAATTTCACGCTTTCCCACCATGATCCATGTTAGAATTGCTGTGACCGCATTTCTTTGTCCACTTCCAAGGAGTGCAGTGGGCGTTGGTCAAGACAGTGTAATAGCTTTTTAAGCTGTGCCTGTCTTGATCATCTTAAATGCTACCTGTGTACAGTTGTTGCTTCCATACATCCCATTCCTTTTCAGGCACCTGAGACTTTAGCTATGCATTTCTAAACATGTTTCTGTTTAATGTTATGCAGCAGCCACCATGTTGTTGTCAATATGTACTTATTACAGTGAAAACTGGGTAAAGATACATGGCCTTGTATTGTGCAGAAGGTCAGATAAGAAGTCCATAACATCCAATAATCTATAAATAGAAACTACAAAAATCAGCAAAGCATGACTAGAGGGGAGGTGATTATGTGAAACAGCCCGAATTGATGTGTCTTCATGGGGAGGGATCAATTAGAGTTGCAGTCTGGAAGTTAATTCCTCCTCTCCTTTCCTCAGTGCTTAAAGCAAAAAAAAAACCACCCTAAAGTATACCATACAAGAGTCCACCACGCATTAGCTAAGTCCTTCTTTTTCAGCTGCCAGATGAAATAGCCAGCGCTGAGGTGGTGTCATTCTCAGCTAATTCTCATACCAAACTGTTACTGGATAGAAACCTGAATAATTATGAGGCCAGGAAGAATAAATAACATCCCTTTGGGTAATGCATCATCACGCTTACTTTTGTCTTTTAGAAAAGCAATTAACTGCTTGATTGTTTTGTGGAGGTGACCATCACAAGTAGTAGACACAAGGTGCTCTTTGATACCTGGGTATGTGGTGGTTCTGCTGGCAATGCTCTGCCTAATCCTCCGTGTTCACACACATGACTGGTTTGTGCATTTGCAGAGATTACTCTCCCTTCTCAAACAAAAAGTAATGACTGGATCCTACCCAAGCATTGTTCAAGAGTGGCCTGTGACTCTGTAGTTTGGTTCTTGTTTTGTTTCTAAAGGTCAAAGACATAATGATTTTTTTTGGAGGTAGAAGTCAATCTGTACTTGGGTCTTCAAGAGGCCTGCCTGGAGAGGAAGTGAAAAAGAAGCTCTTGGTCACAAGTATAGTATGATTTGGTAGATTGTCCCATCAAGCACATGCTCAAAGTGGAAGCTGATCTTGTCTCCCCATGAGGCTGTATTACCTTCCTTTAATACCACAGGCTGCCTAAACATATCCACCAGGATTTGGGATGAAACTTAATAAAAAATTTTGTTTCTGAGCTGGTTTTACAGGAGTGACAAATGGCTGTAAATTTCAGAGAGGTGTATTTCATATACTTAGTTTTTAAGGCTAGACCCCTACCCTATAAGGGACATAAGTGGGGCAGGTAGGAGGATTTTGTGTGCTGAAGACTGGGAGGTTCATCTGCATTGCAGTGTGGATTTTGAATTGAGCAGCCTCTCAAGCAAAGTGACAGAAGGAGTAAACTAGTCATGACTAACAAACCTTTCCTACTTCACTGGGGTGAAAGAGTCTTGCAGTGGATTACTCAAGGCAATAGCATGTAGTTCTTAGTAAGGGATTGGTTGCTGTAAGTCTAAGTGCCAGCAAAATGTTCTGCGGGTTCTGAGACTTCTGCTTGGCCTAGGTGAGGTCTAAGCTTTTAAAAGGTTGTTTACTTGGAAACACAGGACATTGTACATAAACACTGGTACAAACAGGCTTAAGAACTAAGCTCCCAGCTTTTACAGGTTTCTGTATGCTCACTAACAGCTAGATGACATAGACATTCAAAATAAGAGTAGAGTTGTTCCTGAAGTGGACTCATTCATCGGACTATACCAGATGTCTAAGATGGCAGTATTCAGAGGTGCAGAATTGCTTTCAGTGAAAGTTTTTTCTTGGAAAAAATAATTAAGAAAATGGCTTTAAAGCAAAATGTTAATTGACCCATCCCTTCCCCAACTCCTCAATTTTCAATTTGTGAAAATGCTGAACTTTTTCTCCAAGTAGTACCAGAAAAGTTTTTGAAACTCAAAAAAATATTCCCAGGAAAGGAAAAGCATTTCCTGCTGACCTCAGGTTGAATGCAGGGGTGGGGGAGTATGGTATTTTTTGCAAAATTGACAGAAACCAGGTAGGATTTTCACTGCCTGCCAGGCAGGTTTGAAAACCTGCCTGTTTTCCTCCCAGCTCACCTGGCCAGCTCCTAGGAAGCCTGCTGACAAACTGAAGGAGGACAGTCAGAATCCCATCTCTGTAGCTCTTCAATAATCTGGGTCATCACCTCTTCTCTTTTGGACGTCTAATGGGGGCGATGGCTGCAGTTCTATGCAGCCCATCACTGGACTGGTTTAAATTAGGTCTTCCAAACTAAGGTTTCTCTCATAACCTTCTGGAGTCTTCAGGATCTGTGGCTCCTGGGCAGCTTGCCAGGCTTGGGCTCTAGCAGTCTTTAATACTAACCCTGCTGCAGCTCTCCAGACAAGACTTGCACTGCCCCTGGGCTCTGAACTCTGGAGGCTTGTTTGCCAGTTCCTACCAGTGGTCTCCTCCAAGGGTCAGGCAGCCAGTTCCCCTGGAGGGCAGGTATGCAGACTCTCCAGCTGCCTCATATCACGTTCAGCTTCAATTTGAAGTATCTTTTTATCTTTTCTTTTTTTCAGCAAGGTGAGTGTGTCCACTAATTTGTGGCAATTTTACTGAAGTAACTTCTGAGATTGAAATGATGAGCATTCTTTGGGGTATAAGTAGTAGTGTTCTGTAAGAAATAGTTGTCCTTTTGGAGGTTGTAGATTAATTGAATCCTGGATCACTCTGAGAACTGGTCCTTCCCATCTTTGAACACCTTCTGCCCTAAGCAACAGTGTTGAGTCAAATCCGATACAGGTCGGACTTGCAATATTGAAGCCATGTTTTCTGGTTCACATGGAATACATCATCATCATCAAAAAATGTTAGGGTGAAGAAATCTGTTCCTGAGGTAGTGTAAATCCCTGTTTTCAGATGTGAAATTTTAAATTTGAGAATGTCACCTGAAGGAGACCCTGGTAGGCCAGGGTGTTTTTCTGTCACTGTTACACCTGTTTTGGTCAACAGAATTACATCCTATATTGTCCTGACGCTCATCAGCTTTCAGCCAGCTGAAGGTCCTTTTTCAGGTGTCAGAGAAGCCAGCTTGTGACATCTCTGCTGAGTGTGCGACCTGTGGCAGAGACTTCTCTACACACTCAGAGTTGTGTTTGGGACCATGTTAGCTCATTTGGTCCAAGCACTTCCATTAGCAGCCCAAATGAGCTGGGGTGGAGGATGAAGACTAGAGATACAATTCTGAGAAATCTCTACCAGTGTATCACTGAGAGCCCAGGGAACAAGGCTGGCATTCAAAGTATTGACGACATTAACCTCACAGAGCTCTCAGGTACTGGGACCTGTTGCTTTACTCAGTTGCCTTTACTAAACAAATTCTTTTAATCATTTGAGCCTTAACAGGAAAGTCTAGTGGGGGCTGTTGAACTCTGGAATTTGCTGCAGGGGGGCACAGGAGAGATTAGAGGCCATGACTAATCAAAGAAAATCTGCTTTACGTTGTGCTGCTGATACACAATTCCCACTTCAAGTCTTCAGTACTCTTCTGCCTTAGAGGGAGCTGCATGTCTAGACTGACCCTTTCTTCACTGAGCTTTCCAATCAGGATCTTCCAGGACATCTTCCATTTCTCAGGTTAAAAAACCCAACTCCATTGTAGATTTTGTCAGTGATCACCTCTCTCCCCGCACTTAGTTGTCCCTCATTTGAAGCAGCACACCTTTCTCCATGGTTATGGGGTAAATGGAACTGTCAGCTGAAAGGAATTTTTCAGCTGTTCTGGCTGAGCGTGCAGCTGCACTAGCAGCAGTGCCAGCAGCATGGTGAGTGTGGAGGGCGGGGGTTGCTCGTGCCACTGAATGTGAAACCACAGCCTCCATCGTTGCAACCGAAAAATACTGTGATGCCAAGAAACCGCTAACGGCAAAGGCATTGGCTAGTTCTTCATTTCTTTTCTTGCTTTCTGCAGATAACGATAGGCCTTTCACATTCTGTAGACCCCACACTTGTGTAGAACCAGTAGCTCTTCAACACAGTAGGTCCTGATACTTAAAACAATCATCCCAACTGTAGGTGATCAGTTGGTTTGTTCAGATTTATTCCAACCCAGATCTCACTAGTGTCCCATGTCAGTGTTATGTGCCTTGTATCTCTACATGATCATAGCAGATAGACCTGTGTAAATGTGCAACATTAATGTCCACAAGCTGTTTGTTCCTGCATTGCTGCCAAAGCTCCTGCATCTGGACTCAGCTGGCAGAACTTTGTGGCATTGCTGCACGTCCACTTTGGGCAGAGTCAGCTGCCTTACTTTAACCTGTTTGTGATAATTGCAGGGAACCTGCATGACTTTGTACTCAGGTTGTTGAGACAAATGCACACTGTTCTGCTAACTCATCTTCCTTTAAAGCACTGTGGAGCAATATCTTTCAGAAACAAAGTGGTAAGATGTAGCCAGAGTGAAGTAATAGCTCAAATAGCTTCCTCTGGTTCTGCAGTGTTTCTCTAAGCCTGTTTGTAACCAGGTTTGAAAACACCTAGCCTTCTGCTGTGCACCCACACTTAACTCCTCATTGCTCCTGAGTAATGCTCAGGCTGATGGGCCTAAGCACCAGAGCTCAGTTACACACCAAACTGCCTTTTGGCCACATCTCCATCCCAGTTGGTCTTTCAAAAGGCAGCCTTTGGCAGTTCATACTTCAACTACCAACTAAACTCCTTATCAGTGTGATTCTATCAACAGGAAACTGGTAAGAAAAAAAACGAAGTACCCAACCCATATACCACGATGTTATCTAATCTCTATCCAATCTGCTTTCTGCTTGGGGACACATGCAACAGACTGCAGTAACTGTATGTCAGAAGGTCAGAGAATGCAGGCAGGAGACAACAGTACAAACACCCAGCTGGGGCCCAAAGAATCCGAAGTTGAAGTACATTTTTAAGTTGCTTAGTAATCAAGATAATCGCTGCCAGTCAGCCTTCTTCTTGTGGTTATAGCTCCTCATTTTGTACTCACTGGAATGTTTGTCACTGGAGCAGAGATGTGACAAAAGTATTATGTGTATAGAAATAAAGCTGGAAATAGGATTTTGTCTTAAGCCATGAAGCTGTGCTTTGCAGATATGGAAGAGTTCTTTTGCTTATTGTAAAACACTTTTTTTGAGTGCAAAAGTCAGTTCCTGAAGTGTTCAGCACTGGTGTGAAGACACTTAACTAAAAAATCTTATTTTAAAAGAAAGATAAGATTATATATATGTTTACAGCTGCTACAAAGTGGTAGATGGTCATGTTTGTAATTACAGCAGCAGCCTCTCAGCTCCTAGAAGATGCTGTAGAACTACTTTGGTTAGAAAAGACTCAGTGCTTCTTTTCCGCTGAGGTTGTGCTCACCACAAGCTACAGTACGGCTACAGTAGTCGAAACAAGGCCTGTGTGTCAGATGCAGCCCTAGCAAAAAGGAAAACTCAAAGAGTAGATCATCTCCTGCCCTCCAGAAAGAGGTGCAACAATAACAGATTCCATGCCAAGGCAACTCTGCCCAGCTGGAATGGGTGGCACAACAATCTCCTCATCCCTTCCCACTGACCCCAGGGTTGCCTAAAACCTCTGCAATCCAATTACTGGTTTTAATCTGATTGTGTTATTGCACTAAGCATATTATGTACGGACTACACAGACAGGGGTAGCTGGAATATGTGTGAGGATTGCAAATTAAATGCATTTGTGAAAGTGGACATGGGTACATGTCAACAATCCATTTATGAGGAGAGCGAGGTGCAATCGTAGTGGGAAGACTGAAAATAGGAATAAGTAAGTAAATAAATAAAAGAAATAAAAAGGTTTTTAGCACTTTCTTTCACAGATTATGGAATTAACTAATTCCTGCTTCTAGGGAGTTAGCAGACTTCACTAGGAAAAAGTGTTATTGCGAAAGCAGCAATCACACACTCACTGTGAAGGACTTTAACCCACTTGTTTCTTCTCTACCTGGAAATACTGATTTACTTATTTATTCTTTTTTTCTGGCTAAGGCATTTCTTCACATGCTCTTTGTATGCAAATAGCAATTTCAGTAAAATATGCCGCTGATATGTGTTTTAGAAGAAGAGATCATAGACACCTAGGAGAGATCAGTCCAGTGCTGAGATTAGAAGATGCTGTACTTTACATGGTACTGCTGCTTTCAGCTCTGCCAGTATCACAGTCACAGTATGAAAACACAGTGGAAATAACTTCTTCTTAGTTGTTCTGCTGTTCCTCAGTGAAGAATTGTGTGTACAGAGAATTAGTGCTTTTTAGATGAAGTCTGTGAGCTGAACTCATCTTTCATTGGACTTCAAGCAGGTCTCATATTGTTTGTCAGACCATCTGGGAATCCTGGCTATGTATGATATATAGGTGTATATATATATCCTGGATGTGTGATATAGGTATCAGAGCAATGTTTATTGAATAAAAAGGGTGACTTTTGTCCTTGGCTGTATAAGCCTTTCTAGAATTTTGCCCTTCTGTCTTACTGGTTCTTTAAGAGTCCACCAGTTTTTCCATTTCTCTCTCTCCTATTTTTGATTAAAAAATCCACAGACTGTTTGCGGAAATGCCTTGGGTCTATGCTGAATAGTTTTTGCAATCACTGAAACCTACAAAAATTGTCTTGTCTATTGCTGTGTTTGAGAGGCAACATTCAACCTGTGTTACTGCTGTCATCTCCTTGGCGTGGTTAGCTGTCTACTTGCTTCCCTTCAAGTGGTTAAGTTAGCGGTTGTTTTGTGTCTATAATTTAGCTATGGGAAACAGATCTTCCTAGCAATGTGTACTAGACAAATCCCTAGAACTATTTTTTCTTTCTACTCAGTGTTATGGAATATTCATATTACTGAATGCCAGCAAATGCTACACTATGACCATGTGTGTACAGCAATGACCATAGATGCTTTTAATAGCATCTGGGTCTATAGCAAGAGAGTGTAAGAGCACTGTCTGCAGTGGGTGACACAGCAGAGCACCACCATGTTCTGGCACTTTGTACTTCCCATTTACTGCTATATTTTCCATAGACTGCCCATTGCTTTAGCTAAAGGAGCACCTAGAAGATACGAAGAAGGAGGAAAGTGTTTTTAAAAAGGCTTGTTTGTATCACTTTAATTGAAAAGTTTTACAGCTAAGGCATGGCTAGCTCTTATTGGACTTGTGTAAAGGTGCCTGTCTCAGTGTAACGTAGCTTGGCAAGATAATGTAGGGCTGATCTTTGCAGAGCACTGACTAATTCGGTAATGTTTGTGGGTTTGGATATGAGTGTTTATGTAGAGATGGTTGTATGGGTGTGAAAATGCAAAGCGAAATGGTTAAAACAACTCATGCAGCTAATGGTATCTGTAACATTTCTTTTAGAGTAAGGGGTAGGGTTATATCCATGGCTTAGAGGAGGAAAAGAAAAGGGAAAATTGTATCATTGTGGGGGTTAACTGAAGCATTTCAGCTTCTTTATGTAAAGAAAGCCTTTTTGACTAATGCAGTATTCTGTGTGTAACACATCCTCCTTTATTCTTACTCCTTACCGCCTGAATAGATTCCCACCAGCCAGAGCAATGTGGCTTCATAGAAATGGTCTGCTGGTCGTGAGAATCAGCAGTCAGAGCTGGTCCTGGGAAGTATCCTTTTCCTAAAGCACACACCAAGTCTCAGGGCCAGCTGAGGTGAAAATGTCCTTTTCCAGAAACTCTCCAGACTGTGCTTTTACCCAGAGTCGATGTAACTTAGAAACCTAGACCTCCTCAAAAGAGTCTCCTGGAGAGAGATGTGTCAGAATGGTTTGAGCCTCAGCAAAAAGCAGTGGTTACATAAACAAAGCGTCCTGTCCCCCGCATTTGAAAGAGAATATTTATGAAAGGAATGTGTCAAAACCCGCGAGAGGTGAAGGGACATGTATAGCCGCCTACACCCTCCATACTCCTTACACACTCAGTCACTGCAAAAACAAACAAACAAGACAGGACTGGCTTTGCTGAGATGGTTACAGACACTGACTCAAAGAAGCCCAGTGTCCTGGCTGTAAACAAAAGTGGATGTGCATTATTTGGAAAATGAAACAGATTGATGCAAAGCACTCTGTGCAAATAAAGGATAAGGAGAAGGGAGGAGTGGTGACAGGACATACTTCTCTTACCACTGTAAAGTGCTCTGTGTTCATCTGGTAGTGAGGCTGTGCTCATACATGTGTGTAACTGAGCATGGCTGCCCTCACACAGAAATTCATCCTCTCACAGGGAAGGACCATGGGACTTGTGTCATTGCAGTTGTGGGAACAACTCCTGGCCTTGTAATCATTTTTTTGGTTCTGCTCTAGGCTGATGGTACTGCCTTGAGCAAGCCATGGGTGTGTGCTCCTATCCATGTAAGCACATATGTGTGAACTCCCATGTGTGTTTCTGAGAATGCTGCGTGTCTGAGCCTGCTGCTGAGTGTACTTATACAGGTGTGTGCAGAAACACGTGGTGCTTGTGTTAGTGTGTGTGCATTTGTGGGAAGCTGTATGTTACACACATGTGCATGTGCTCTCTGCACGTGTGCAGGGTTTTTTCCAGCTGTGGAGCTTTTCCATAAGGGGGAATACAGCTTCTTTCTAAAGACCATTGGCAAAACACTAATGCTAAGTGAAAAAAAGCTTAATGCAAATCTGATTGGAGCAGAATAGTGCAACAGTAAGATTTTGCCACTCTTGCTTTGTCAAAACCTTCACTGCATCAAACTCTGCAAAAGTGGAAGGTACAAGTTTGATTCTACTCGTACTGGAATTCTTTAATCTGCTCTAAATGCAGCATGTCCTTTGGATACAGTTATACCTCAGGTGTTAAGACAATGTTAAGATCTATCTTTTCTGCATCACTTGTGATCCATGTATTAAGTTATATTGGCTTAAACATAGAGGTCTGGTGGCAGACCAAGAGCTGAAAGCAAGGTAAGCTCCCTATCATTGGACAAGCAGTCATTTGGCCAGAGTGGCTCTTAATCTTGTCTCTGGTAAAGAGGATACAGATATGGAAAGATACCTTGGGCATAGCAGTTACAGTGACTGAGCTCTAAAGGTGGTTGATAGGGATATTTGAACTTATGGTAAGTGATTTAATTTTCAAAGAAGTTTAAGACATTTAATTTTCAAAGAAAAACAATTCTCTGTGCTTGGCAAAATTATTCTTCCCTTCAGAGAATCCTCTTAGCGTGTATGCAGATGTACATGTACATAGATAAATGTGTATTTATGAAATAATACTGTAGTTATTATCTGCACTGCGTTATGTACTGCAGTATCCAGTCATTATGTCCTGGCCACATCTAATAGGTGCTGTGCTCAGCAGCATTGCGTTGCATGGTGTTGGTTGCTCTCGTATGATGACACTGCCTTGTTGTGGCTGTCTTCTGCTCACAGATGCAGTGCCACAGTATATTGTTTCTTGACAATGTTTGCTTTTTAGCAGTGGTATCACCAGGACCACTGCAGGTAACAGAGTTTACACAATTTGCAGTATTTAGCCTGGCCTGCTTTGTATCTCTTGTAGCATTGGCTTATGGAATGTGTGTTGAGGGTCCAGGGTTGCCATGTAATGATACCTCTGTCCAGTCGTGTAGCTTCTTACTGGAATTGAGAATTCTTTTATTTGATAAATTAATCACTGAGCCTCATTTGGTCACTGAATCTTTCTCTGTTGTGCTATATTTTCATGTAGTGCACAGTACCACTACAGAGTGTAGCTACACTCTGAGTGTAGCTCTGTATGCTTTTGGGCTTTTTGCAAAATAGCTGGTATTTTTCTGTCAGAAGAGTCTATTCCTTGGTTTGCCCAACTATAAAATTAAGTACATCTTCAAAAATAGCAAGTTAATTGCCAAGGATTGTGTAGTGACTATGACTATTTGCTTTAGATTCCAGACAACATGTAGAAAATTAGCTTCTGTCTAAGGAATCCATCTTTCTGGATGCAGATTTTACAACTGTACAAACAGAGCCTAATGACACAGCAGTGATGTGGTGTGTCTCGCTTTGTGTCATTTAAGTGCACAGCATGGTGGTTCACCTTGTGACTTCATAATTAAAGCAAGTCCTAATAAGGTTTAATAATTTTAACTATTTTACTTGAATGTTTGTGCCTGATTCTTGGGGGGGGGGGGGGGGGAAGAAAATGAAAGC
>VZRI01001608.1:407839-445583 GCA_013397515.1 Upupa epops | reverse complement strand
AAAGAAAGTTGAAGGCATGACCACGTGTACAAAATCCTTATTGCAAATTTGGCATGCACAATTACCCCGATGGCTAATGCAATTACACACCACGTACCTACAACCACACACATTAACTGGCAAGTGTTCAACTCAGCATTTGTTTATTGTCTGGTGGATTCTCTTTAGGAGAACTCTTTAGGAGTTTTGTCTCAATCCATGGACACAAGATACTGCCCTTCACCCTGGCTTCCCTCAGAATTGAAGACTAAATTCCAATTCCAGGGCCTTTTCGTTGGAAAGCAGTGATGAGTTTTGAATTTTATGAAATGCTCCTCTGTACTGGTGGAGATATAGCATCACCCTCTAAATGATCTGATTACCTCTGATATCATAGAATCATTTTGTCTGGAAGAGAACCTTCAGATCATGAAGTCCAGCTGTTAAACCAGCACTGATACGAGTCAATCGTCTTGAAGACTTTGTCCTCCTTTAGCAGGTACTCATGGTCTTTGCTGGTCTTTTACTCTGGTTTTCAGGGCACTTTTTCATGTTGAACAGCAGAGCTTTGTTGTTGCCCATGCTCTGTGGCTCTTGCCCAGCAAAGGTGTAGTTAAGTACTGTTAATCCAAATTTCAGAAGAGGACAGATCCAGATTTCTAGTGTTCAGCTCTTGCAATTAGAGAATATATTTTCAAAGCTGCTTCCCGCCTCATTCTGAGACTTCAGTTGTTGGATGTCAAAATGGCCAGTACCCTGCAGCTCTTTCTTTAGTGCTGTTTGGATTTTTCCAAGGGCTTGGCAGCTTTTAAGAAAGCTGCACGCGGTACTCTATATATTTACATTCATGCTACTTTTCTTCCAGAGGGGAAAAAATACTGTGTGACAGCATGAGTGTCAATGGAAGTACTTGGCACAAGTTGGTGGAAAGCAGACAGTTATAGATGAAGCTGCAGCTTTGCTTCACCCCGCAGGTCAGACTGAAGGTCTGTAGCAAATCGGTAACCTGGGGGGGAAATTCTTGTAGAAATTGCTTCAGCCTATTGAAGGAGATAGGGTGGGGAAGCATCACTGTTATTAATTACTCATCTCTTGCTAAAGTAGAACTCACAGGCTTTTGGTGACTGATTTCAAAGGGAATCCTGTGTAAGCAAAAAGTGAGTAAGGAAGGTTTGAGAGGGTTGAAAGCTTGCAGTGGTTAAACTGTGTGTGGTCATTTGCTGCCAGTGGCTGAGAGGAGCTAGAGGAGAGACAGAAAGTCATTTAGCACCATGGGAGAGCACAAAAATTATTTTTCTGGCCTGTACAAGTGATTCTCCTGTCACTTCTGAAGGCTTTGTAGGTACATAAGCTTACCTGAGCTGCTTACTTTACTTCAGTGCATGTGTAAAGAGAATTCAGGGTGTTGCTGCTCTGAGAAATGAGCAAGCTGGGACATGGGTCTCCATATGAACCCGGTTCTTTTTTCGCAGTAGTTTTGTTAAGCTCTTACTTCTTGAACATCTTCTATCAGTAAATAATTGTTGTGAAAAAAAACATAACTGAGATGATTCTTTGCAAAAGGATAATACAGTGGGAAGAAAGTCCTCTCATTTGTGAAATGACCGTAAGCAGTGGGGCCTAGCAGTGGACTTAAGGGAAAGAGGAAGGAAGTTGCAGGGCTGCAGCCTCCCTCCCATGTTAGACCACTCAGTTCCCACGTGATGGAGGAGCATCTGCTTGATTATGCAACCTTCCCTACCAAAGCCTGATTCTATATGCCCTACTGAGACCTTTGATGCATGGGTATTGCTGTGCTCTTACTGTATATGCCTTAACTTTGTCATTCTGCTCTGCTCATCCCTTGCCTCTATACCTCACAAAAGCAGAATCACATTAAAAACCTGCACCAAGTGTCTTTAGGGCGGCACTGGAAATTCAGGGTGGGAATCCCACAGGCCCAGGTGTGTAATAGAGGTGACATTGCCTCTGTCCTAAGGGAAAGGTTTGTCACTTTTCTTTCTTCACAGTGAGTCACAGGGCAGCTCTTCAGCTGACAGCAGAAAAAGAAGCCAACAGGGCAAAAACATGTGAGGATGGAAAAAGTTCTTAAAAAAAAAAACAAGCCGGTGGCCAATCCCTAACTTAGCTGCAGTTCTCTGTGGCTGGCAATACAGAGGGGAAAAAAGGACACTATTTTTAATGTTCTCTCAGCTCAGCATTATAAATCAGCACTGATCTGATTTAGTTATAGTACAAGTAGAAAGATGTGGGTTTTTTTCTTGTTGCTGTCCCAAGGAATTAATTCTGAGTTCTAAATGTCAGGGTCTGTCTTTTGTTTCTTGCTTGAAATCTGCACTTATCTCCAGATCTGAATGGGAAGTGTTTTGCCATCCTGACAAACTTCTCAGAAATTCAAAATGTTCCTGTGTTCATACTGAGTTGAAACTCACATCTTTTCATACTTTCTGCACAAAACCCACAGAAGACACCCGTGCCAGTATAAGTAGTAGCTTGGTGATGCTGGTAGCCATTTGAGATAAAGAAGTGTGAGGTGCCAATCTTGGTTCTCCCCTACCCCTAGTAAGTGCCTGACTGCTGGAATGCTGATTATTCAGGGACTGCTTTTGCTAATCCACCTTTCTTAACAAACACTTCCTTTAAAAAAGGTAAAAAATTATATCTCGATAAAGATCTCTTTCTGTTGTTCAAAAATCATTTCCATTGAAGATTCTCACGCAGCTGTACATGACAAAGATGGACACAAAACACACACAAGATGAAAGCCTTCCTGGCCCATTCATGGGCCCATTCAAAGGGGTTTTGGCTTTGCAAGAACAGCCAGCAGCAGAAGGACAGGAGCTATCATGAAGTCAGCAGCTCTGAGTGTGAGTAACCACAGGGGAAAAATTGCTACATGGAATAGGTCCATTTTTCTCCTGTTTTCTATACAATCCTACTGCTGTAGTTCTTCTGCTTAGGACTGTGGGGAGTTGTAACCCTGACTAAGATGGCTAGGCTGGCAATAGTACTTCATTTGAACAGAGTCCATCTGGGACAGAAGTTGAACTCATGCTGGGCATGTGTTGCTGGCATGGTAGTTTGTCTCAGCCATATTAGTGAGGTAACAGACCCAGTTCCTTAGTGTCTGAATCATACACGGAGGATTTGTTTACAATATGAACAACAAAGTCTTTGCTTGGCCTTTTAGTCAAAGAGGCACTATGTAAATTGAATACCACTATTTAACTAGACATCATTTTTTCACCTTCAAAGGCTGTCCAAGTGGTCTATTTACCATAAATTTAGCCTAGGACTAAAGCTGAGATGCTGAGATACTGCAGTGATAGGTACCTTAGAAATGCTAAGGCAGAGATAAAGAAAGTACCATCAGACTGAGTGAAATGAGGAGAACCCTCTGGCCCCTTCACAAATACTAAGGATAAACAATAGCGATCTTTGTACTGGGGCTGTAGGCGTGTTGTCAAGGTAAATGAGACCTGGCATGGGGCCCTATTGTCTCCTTTCCCACAACTCATTAAGATTTACTTGTTTTATCATCAATGAGTATAATAACCAGAGCTCTGATTATGCCACAAGGACACCCCAATGATCTTCCATGATTCATGAAACAGATTGCATTAGTCATCAGAAGGGTCTTCTTGAAGGTTTCCTCCTTGTCTTGTGGGAGGTAGGAACAACATTTTAAGAGTGGGCTGCTATGCAGGGATCACTAGATTGATATTGCACCCTTGTGTAAAGTCCTTTGTGTCCTTTATCCATCCTTCACCCCCTCAAGTTTATCCACCAATGACACCCTTCCCTAATGTGCAGCATCAACACCCACACACAGAGGCTGAGTTGCAATAGGGCTGGAGGCTACTTTACTTCAGAGTCTTTGCCAGGGAGGATTGCAGCACATAATGAATCAGCTGGATTATGCTTACCTGGAACAGGTATGCCAAAAACTCTGACCTGATTTCCTCTCCCCCCATTCTCATATCATTGTGAGGAGCCAAATGGGCTCTGGATGCAATATGGTGCCACTAGCTAAGTTGCCAACCCACAAAATTTTGCAATAATACATCTTTGTCTTTCAGTAGCATCTCTTATCAAACAGTTCATAGTTATTGTTACAGACCTCAGTGCCTCAGTGGAGCAGATAAATGTTATTCCCTAAGCTACAGAAGGGCCAAATGAGATACTGAAAGATGAACAAGATCTCAGACCAGCTTGTTAGTAAAAGTAAGACCATGTTGGGCTGCTCTGCCACATTAGCTATTCATGAACATACACCCATGTGCAGATACAGTACCTGAGATCTCAACACTCCAGTTCCTCATGCTACTTCACAATTCACTTCTTAAGGAGACAGGTAAAGTTCTATCTGTGATACTTAATAAAGTGGTGCTTGTTACTCAGCAGATGGAATTTCAAGTACAGTTGTCCCAGCATTTTGATTCTGAGCTCAGTTCAAGGGGACAGTTACCAGTGGCCATACCAAACCCTGAGAGAACCCATTAAGACTCCAGTTTAGAATACCTTCTTGCCTTGCATCTGTTCTATTGGAAAAGCACATTTAAATTTTACTCTCTCTGTGGAAGGATTGTGGACCTGTGAAGACTTTGTTAGACTCTGTTGCTTTGCAGGAGATAATGCTGGAAAACAGAAAATCTAACATGCTTATCTCTCCTTGCTTCTAGATGAACTATTGGATGTGCCCTCCCTGTGGGAGAGCTAACTGCATTAATAATGTGTTGTAGGGTTTTGTTCTTGTTCCCTTCTAACACAGAAGACTGTGTGCAGCAGTGTCCTGTTTCATGTTTGTTTTTAATACACAGGCAATACATAACAACACTCACATAAGAGACAGCAACATCAAAGTGGAAGAGAATGGAACACAGTGAGAATGTGATGATTCTTAATTCCCGGGGAGCTTTTTCCACACTCTTGGACTGGACCACAAAGCCTAGCATTTTAGGGTCTCTTCAGTTCTGTGGTCTCACATACCAGATACGGGATGCTGGGGAAAGCCTGTGGCACTGTGCAGGATAAGAAGCATGTGATTGTCTGTCTGCAGTCCTGTGCCTGAGGCCTGAGCCTGTCACATAGTACAATGTGGAGCTTGCCCCCATCATCTTGTGGTATGGGATAGGATTCAGCCCATTCCACTGAGACCTGGGATGCAACCACTCCTAACTAAATTCTTCATCTTTAAACACCCGGCAGTCCTTTGCATGCCTGACCTTGGGTCATGGGCTCACACAGAAGAGAGAACAGAACTAGTATTGCCTTGAGAAGTTTTGCAGACAAAGAAGGACAGGTTCAACATGTTCGATCAAACAAGCATTAACCCATGTTTGAGTACAGAAAGATTTTTTGTGGCAATACTTCAGCATGGAGGAACTCGGGAAGCAACAAGTAAAGAATGATTTCTGTAAGAGACATGGAGGACATGTATTTAATGAAATGCATTTAGGATTTTCTTTGGGGTTTCTTTATTCAGTGGAGATATTTAATATGATGTGCTGCACACAGCTAGTTCATGCATTGAAATAATATACAATGTGCTATAATAGAGGATTAAACACCTCCCAAACATTTTTAAGATCATAGGAGTGCTCATAACTGAATTCTTTTTCTTCAATAATATAAATTACTTGCTTGCATATATTGTTAATTTTTGAGGCCAGTGCTGCATAGCCTTGCAGAGAAAAAACTTGGACTAATCTTAACAGTTCTGCATAAGTGAATGTTTACATCAGTTCTATCAGCAGAAGTCAAGTAACTATCTGAAGTAGCCATACTAACACTAGCAGAATTTTACTTGCTATAAGCCAAGCATTTGAATTTCATTGCAACCATGTATTGCATCTGGACCTTGTATGTAACTGAATTTGAGTTGTTTAGCCACACTTTTTTCTTAGCGACACAGAGTGGTTTGGAATATGTCATCAAGACTATCTGCAGTAAAGCCATAGTGACATTTTTCTCCATATAATTTCTAAAGCTTTTTGATCAGTAAAACTCTATCAATTCTTTCTTCAGTCAGTTGAAAAACATATTTAGAAGAATATACCACCTATAAGTAGGCAACACCTTACACAAAGCAGGGTATGCACCAGTCTCCTTAGGATGTCCATCTCCCAGGACGTCCAGAAAGGTTCTATAAAGCAATGCAAACTTGAAACTTGTTTGCAGAAAAAATCAAATGAAATGTTAGATAAAGATTCTGTTCAGCATAGGGCAGAGCACTATTGCACGATTCTTCCTGGTTTTCCATTTGAAGAGATGGCCTTTTGGCCAAGCATTTTAACAAAAGTTGTAATTCTGTAATTCTTAAATAGCACAGCTTTAGCACTCAGGTAACTATTGCCATTTGATCCCTTCAGTCAGCTGTGTCTGGATATAATACTCTTCACTGGATGCCAGATCTGTGTTTCTGCCTATGTGTCACTTTTAAAATACTTGTCTAAGCTTAGTTAGTGGTGGAATTTACACTTGTCATCATATATATGGCTTTGTGAATGGATAAAACCTAAAGACTCTTCAGGATGGCTGCCAGAATATTGCTAATAGATTGTGTCTTTGCTGGAGCTTTAAGAATACAGGTATTCCTGAGTGTAACCTAATGAAGCTCAAAAGTTTTGCTAACTTAAGACTGTTGGAATCAAAAGAAGGAATAGGACATTTTAGTAGGGAACTGGGACCTGTTCTGCAAGGGACCTTCCTATCTGTGACTCCTCAAGGTTTTGCAATCTCCGTGATGCCTCATATTCTCTTTTCACTGGCTTCTTATCCACTGACAGTGTTTATATGTGAAAACATAGGAAGAGCTCTGTACTGAGTCACGCTGCAATCTGCTACGTACATCAGGCTGGTATGCCAGGTTGATTAAGTTCTTCTCTTGATAAGGGTAACAACAGAAAAATAGCCAGAAAAATGAGGGGTGGGGAGGGGGGCAGCACATGTCAGGCTTGCAAGTGGTGCAAGACAGGTGTCTCAGCAGGCTCCTCATAGTGAAGATAACATAGATCAGACTTGAACTGGTGATGGTCTGTCCCAGTCTCATCTCATAATCTGAATCACTATGAACTGCAGCCAAGTTAACTAGGTTTCATTTGAGCTACACAAGCAAGCTCCATAGTGGGATGAGAGAAAACAAGATTGAAAATGTCATATGGGAAGTGCAGTGTGGCAAGAGAAATGTGGCTGGAGAAGGCAGGGTGAGATCATGCTGACCCACATGGCAGCAGGTCGCATCTGTGCCCATCTGGCATGTGTCTGGCCACAGGAGTGGTGTTAAGATTGCAGCCTATCAAATGCCTTCCTTTTGTGGTGGGCAATGTGCCTCAACTGGGCTTTTTATTCTCACCCAGTTGCAATTTTAATTGTTATCATGAAAACAAATAGGAAAATCCCAGCCACCTCTCTAAGATGAGACAGGGCCATAGTTGGCATGGTGAGAGAGAAATCAATTGACTCTTTCAGAGTTGCACTTGCCAATGCCAGCAATGTAATTTGTTTTATTAGTCTGTATGGGCTTGATCTAACTCTTGCTAAAGTGAAGGAGTGAATGTGGAGCCTGTCCTGACAGTCAGCCTTATCAGCATCAGAAGAGATGGGGCTCATAACATTTTGTGTCTGCTGCCAAGAATTAATTGTGTTCAAGTTAATGCCTGAGTTCAGATTAAGCTCTGCTTGACTGACAACTATTGCTATGGCAGGAAGCATAAACCACAAGGAGCTAACTTTGAAATAAGCCATTTTCCCTGGATCACCCTCTGCAGGCAGGAAAAAAAGAAACAGCACTGAAATGCAGCAGTGTGTCAGGGCTGTGAACACATGACCGCTGCACAGAAAGTGTGGTCACAATTAACAGTCGGGAGCTGTTGGGGCTGTGCTAGAGAAGCAGTGAAGAAAAAACAGCACCTTTGGAGACAGTCAAGAAATGAGCAGTCTCTCAGCAGGGTATGGAAAGGAGGGCATGGGGAAGAGGCATGAAGTTCATCTGGTGTAGCCAGTGAGAATATGGCTGGCCATGAAGAGGCAGATCAATTGGGGGCAAAATAAGAATTGAGTCATCAAGACATCTATGTGTTTGAAGAAATCCCCGAGGGACAGGGTAAACTCTTGCTGGGGACTACATGAGGAGGCTGGAGAGAAGGAATGGAAAGAAGTAGCAGCAAGGGTTTAGGGGTGGGCAGTGTGTGATGTGAACTGAATGTCTAATGAGGTTTTCCTACTGCCTTGTAGGTTCTGCAGTGGAGTTCAGTAATAATCAGAACATTAACATCATTTTCCTTAATAATATATTAGGTGTGCCCCTATTCTTGGGTTTGTGCCAGGTATAAAATAGGTCAGATTAAACATTCAAAAACTTCAGCATTGTCTTTCTGACCAAATGGTCAGAGAACATTTAGAACATTGGAACTCAGAGTTCTGGAGTGAATGAAAAAGCTGCCCTTCTGAGAAATGTTTCCTCCATTGTAGATGTGTTTTGCTGGGGTTTTTTTGTTTCAGTTTATGAGTATAGATGCAGGGACAGTTTCTGTCTCAGAGCCTTCAGTTCTTAAAAAGCTGTCAGGAATCCCCCTCTTGTGCTTAGACACACAAAGCACCTAAAGTGCTCCTTGACTTTGCTTTGGTGCAGTTGTTCAGAATGATGCTGGGTGTACACAGGGCGTGTTGCTGCTGGGCCTTGTGGGTGAGTCTGTCCAGAGGCTGAATAAGATTGCCTGACGCCCTAGTACTACCTAAAGTGTCTATATTGGAATAAGCAGGGATATTTTTTTTCATTAGAGATTATTATTAATTACAAGTATTCCTATTTTGTTTCAAAGTGCAGCTTAGGAATTGCAACATTTTCCATTTCACCCTTGGCTCAGTATCTCATGGCATTTTAGATTAGACTGGGAAACACTGTCAGGAGGGAACAGAAGGGACCTCACAGGCAAAAGAAGTCATCAGCTACAGCCAGAAGACTATTTAGGAACCAGAGTCCCAAGTGCTTTCCAGCAGTCAGCTGTGTAGAGGCATCCACTCACTATCTCTCACAGTCCTGTTAACAGTTCCACCACCTTGGTTTAGTAGAATTGTGAATTTGAAATGGTGCCTGTGGGATTATTGTCTTGTAGAGGAGCAGGATAGATCACTCCTACTGCATTTCTGCAGGCGGTATCGCACCATCTGCCTTAGATACAGTGAGTGTTACTAGTCTACTGGCTGAAATCGGTTTCCCCATAGCACCTGTGAGAATTCAGGAGGAACAGGGAACTACTACCCTACCAGGATAGCAGGCTGGCCATTGCTTTCTGAGTGGTAGCTACCAGCTTAGAGCTGCACCTGATTTGAAAAGCACGTCCTAAATGAAATCTCAGTCCCCACAGTCCCTTGCCTTGTGAGTTTGACTGCCAGACACAGATCTTTCTCTCCCAGCTGCTGAACTGGGCTGAGACAGAGCTGGAGGAGAATGGCTTATTGACCTGTGTCAAGCTTTTTAGCTTGGAGAAGAGGAGGCTGAGGGGTGACCGCATTAATGTCTATAAATATGTGAGGGGTGGGTGTCAGGAGGATGGAGCCAGGCTCTTCTCAAGGTCATCTGGTGATAGGACAAGGGACAATGGGTGCAAACTGGAACAGAGGAGGTTCCATATAAATATCAGCAGGAACTTCTTCACAGTGAGGGTAACGGAGCATTGGAACAGGCTGCCCAGGGGGGTTGTGGAGTCTCATTCTCTGAAGACATTCAAAACCTGCCTGGACATGTTCCGGTGCTACTTGGTCTAGGTGACCCTGCTGTGGCAGGGGGATTGGACTAGATGATCTTTCGTGATCCCTTCTGATCACTAATGATTCTATGATCCTGTGCCATGTGTCTTCAGAATGCCCCGCCACTCTTGAAAGGATTTGAGAGGGGAAATTACTGTAAAAGGGCTGCGCCTTCCCTGTCTCTCCTCAGGGATCCAGTTCAGAATGTCCAGCCAGTATAAGGCCTGAGCTCTTCAGGCAAGGAACATGTATTATCTAGTTTGTATTTTATGGCAGTATATGAATGTTTTGTTATAACAACAACAACAATAATAATTACGGCCGTGAGAGCCCTGGAGGGCTGGAAAGGTACCAAGCCCTGCAGGTTCTCTTGGATGTTCAAGTTTGACGAGGTTGAAACATCCAGATTTAACCCCCATCATTGGTGCCCTCTCTCACCCTACCAGCTACCATTATGACCAGGAAGTCTGCTCCTGTCTTCCACATGTCAGCCGGGAACTGGGATACCCTGGGGCTTCTGGAGGGAGGAACCTGCAGCTACTGAGGAGGATATGAATGAAACTCACTGAACTTTCATGAATGTGGGCTGAGGGTCGTGAATCATCAGATCTTCTGAGAGGGCCAAGCCTGAATTGGTCTGATAGTCTGCACAGGGCCCTACTGTGATCCTGGATTGCAACACTGTCCTTTATCCACAGAGGACTCTGAGATCTCTGGGTGAAAGTCCCCTTCTGTGTCATTTTAAAACCACTGTGAAAACACTAAGACTGAATGTGTTAAATATGCCGTATGTAAGAGAATCTGCACTCTTGCAGAACCTCACATCTGATGTCTTTCTCTGGACGTCCTTCTGCCTGACAGTAGGATCTGAACTGATACTGAAAGATTAAAACATTTTTCCAGATCTCTACACAATGAAAACCTATGTGAACCTGGAAGGAAATGATGTTGCTGAGGCACCAAAGGGTCAGCACTTACTGTGTTTGAGGTTCTGTACATTTCCCAACAAGGCAGACTGGCAATCATTGTGTGGGACAGGGGTCCAGGCATTCCTAAATTCTCCTGAGCTCTAATCCCCATTCCCACAGTGTTGCCTCAGCTAATCACTGCCTCAGTTTTCCTCACTTGTAAAATGTGGGGGTAATAACTGTGCATACTTCAGAGAGGGCTGTGAGGATTCATTAATTAAACTATGTTCGGGAAGTGCTTTGAAGATGAAAAGCCCTATATAAATGCTGGGTGTTACTAGTGCTTAGTGAGTACCTTCAGAGCCACAAGCAGGGTGTGCCTGCAGGAAGCAGAGCCATAGGCTGAGCCTTATGGCTAAGTGCCTTTAAAAATAAATACTATCAGGTCAGCTTTCCTCTCCTCCCCCTTGGGGTGAGCTCCCACCTCAAAGGAACTAGGGCTTTTCTTTGCACCCTCCACTTCTGGAAAACACAGTTTTTTGGGAGTGCTAAGAAGAGAATTGTATTGGTGATGGTGAATCTATGAATTAAGACATTAAAAGTAACTGGTTTAAACCAAACAGGTACAAAAACCTACACATTCAATGAGAACTATTGTCCTAACAGGTACTGGAAATCCTGGGGAGCATGGGGTTAGGAGATCAGCAGCTCTCACAAGTCCATTCTGCCAGAAAAAAAAAAGAGTTTCTGTAGGTTTGAATGCTAGGGTTGCATGTACAAGCATTGTCACTCTGTAGACAACCGCCCGAATGACATGCAGGTAGCCAGTCATGCAGACGAGTCTCATGACTCCATGCGCAGTCATACTAATTGCATGCATACTTTGGGGATACGAAGGCGAATCTGTACTTGCTCCTTCATACACATGTTTGAATGAAAACATAGATGCTGATTTCCTCTTCTTCATCATACCCCTAGAAAATCTACTACTGAATATTCACCTGACTAAGCAGAAAAAAGAGAAAAGGGTAGTTGTTTTTAACGGCAGCCTGCTGTATTTGACAGATCCCTCTTGTGAAGCTTCCATACCAGCAAACTTTTCTTTCAGGTGTACTCTGCATGTTTCCGTATTAGGCTGTACTGAAGTTTCATTTTCTGGATCGGGGAGGGAGGTCACTTCTTTCACAATTGTCCCTGGGTTTGTCTGGGAATGACATACCTATGCAATAAAGTGTGATCCAGAGGAGATGTCCAGATGGAAGATGGAAACTGATAAGGTAAAAGCTGCATTTACTAGCCTAAGCAAGATTTTATTATGGAAAACTAATAACTTCAGACCAAACTTTGAACCAGGCCCAAATGTTTCTGCATAAGAGATGGAGGCAAAAGCTGGAAATTGTTCTGAGAGAGTTGTGTGAAGTGCTTCAAAAGCAAATGCTAGTTACTAAAGGATTTATAACACTACAATTCATCTGGCATGTCATTGATTCTTTATGTTTTAAAATTACCCAGAAAATAAGATTTAAATACCTGAGTTATAGCTAAGGCTGAGGCCAGAATGTATCTGCCACATCAGGAATACTGTTGGACTGCTGAAGGAGACATGCAGAAAGATCAACAGAAACATGTAGACACTACAAGGGGAGGACAGATGCCCTGGCTCTGAGAACACTGAGACCTGTAGGGAGCAGTTAGTGATTAATTCTGCTCTGTGTGCAATCTGTAAGGACTTTTATTTCATTCATCCTGCAATGCCCTTGTGGTCTTTTCCTTATCACAAAGCATGTCAGATAGCTTGGCCACGCATAGTAACACACTGAGCGCCAGGCTGGGACACAAGAGTACTGGCACTGGCAGGTGGTGATCCTTTAAATCTCTGTGTCTCAGTTTACCCATTGAGATGATAAGCTTCTCAGTGTGTTGTGGTGATTAATTATTAATGTTGGTAAAGTGTTTTGATAATGAAGAGTGCTACATGCTGGCTAAAGATATTAATTACCTCAGACTCATGATGAAATTTTTATATTTACATAATGAACCTCGTGGATGAGGTGCAGAGATGGTCCCTCCTAGTGAACAGATTCTTCTAATCCAGCTATCCTTGCCATTGTCACTATCTAAATCAAATCAAATCCTTTTCTCCACGGGGAATCTGCTTCTGGAGCAAGCAAAGCCCACACGTTCCATGTGAGACTCCCAGCATGGCAAACAGCCACTGTGCCTTGGCTAATTTCAGTCCCTGCCCATGAAACTCACCTCACCCAGAACTTGTTTCAACTTCTCCAGCTGTTCTTGGCATGTGTTAAGATTTCATAAAGTTGATGCCATCAACTCCCACACATATGGCAAGAGAGAGTGAGAGAGAAAACCCACACACAGTAAGTAATATATAGGGAGAAGAGGTATTTGCATGGGAGAGCACAAACATGAGGTTTTTCTAGCAGGCTTCAATGGCTCTTGACTGTTAATGCCAAGATGCAAAGGAATATGCAAATCAGGAGGATGACTCAGAGACTCATTTCCAGCACACAACTCCAGGAAGATGCAGGATGCTTCAAGCAGGACCACTCAATTCGTTTTTACAAGGGTCAGCTGGGTAATTTTTACGGCAGTCCACACAGTACAGAGTCATATCCTAGACTCTGCCAGACTTAGCAGGTAGCACGTAGTGGCTTCACAGCTGGCAGCTGTGGCTGCACATTACAGCTGCTCCCTGAGAGATTGGTGAGGAATGCGGGTGATAGGTGTCTAGGTCACTGCAGAAGCTGGGATTGTAATCATGGTCTAGATTCAGAATGTAGTCTACCCTTTGATTTAGTTTTGCTAAGCCACATAGCTGTGATACAGCAGTTTTGTTCTCCTTGTATGTTGTTTTTCCATTTCCATTGGACGCAAGAGCATAATTTTTACAATTTCTCAGTCTACACAACTTGTTTTCAATCTATAATTCATTATCAAGATGATACCTAATTAATTAATATATCCTTTAAATTCATAATCTCACCCTAATTTCAATAGAAAAAAAATGGAAACATTTTGAACACAAACACAGAATGCAGGCAATAACACCCATTTCCATACTCACATTTAGATCTGGGCAGATTTCCAAGGGAATCCACATTCACCTCCTAGAGCCAGAGCTTCAGGGGAACCATAGTTCTTTCAGAGCTGAGCAGACACAGAAAACTTTTGCTCAGGGTTTGGTCTGCCTATTACAGGACAGCAAGCTATTCTACTGGGGATAAGGCCAGAATGGAAACACCACCAAGACTATGTGCAACACATTTCCTTAAAGTGAAATGGGATGAATCTCAAATTCCTCTGCTCACTTAGGCTCCAAATCACTGGGGTGAATGGGCACTGAACATGTATAGAGACTCATTGCCACTGTGTTGACAAGGCACTTGGCAATATTCATCCCTTGCCAGCCTTTCACTGAGAATAGAACTACTTACTTGGAGCATCTCAGCCTCCTCTGCCCACCATGCAGTTCAGCACTGTTCATCCTCATGGTCTGCCTGGTTTAGTGCAGGATCCAGCCTATCGGCTGCACTAATGGGCTGCACACTTAGAAAGAATTTCAATGTGTTCTATAGGGATTGAAAGACTACACTGACAGTTTGCTAATTATCTCATTGCATACACAAGATACCCTACAAAAGCTTGACCAAATTGTGGGGTTTATTGGGCACCAAGTATCAGGTCTTCTATTTCCTTTTCTGTTTGTATTCTTTGCTGTAATGAAAGCCACAAATCTTTCCAGGTGACTTGTTTATTAAGTGAATTTAGAACAGTTAACATTTGCATTTATTAATTTTCTAGAAAAACTGGTATTACTTGTTGCTTAGGCTCTAACTGCAATCTCAGATTTCACTGGATACCAGCTGCAAGTCTTGGTAATAAGACTGTGTTGATGATTAAGCCAATGACGTGATCCTCAGTCATTGAGGACTGATGGAGCATCTTCAGCCTCCTTCAGCTTCGCAGTGACCTGAGGAGGACTCAGCACCTCGGACAACACCTCAGCGATTCCTGTGCAAAGGGAAAACAAACGCTGAGAGGCTCTGGGACCAGGTTTTCACAACTGTGTGCACAGAAGTGTAACTGTGTAACCCGAGTGTGCATCTGATCTCATTTCTGATGCCCTCAAGGTCATGGCACATATGAACTGTTCTCACGAATTGCATGCTTAAGCAGAATCTGAGAACCAAGTCCTAAAACTGCTCATGTCCCAGTCCATGAACATGAACTGATTGTATTTTTCACATCATGAATGTTTGGGTTTCTGAGCTCAGGCACTGAAAGTTGATATGTCCTTATCTAAAGAAGTATCTGTAGTACCTTCTCCCCAAGATAGTACTACAGATCCTTCTGCAGTTTTGTTCTATTTCCTTGATTGCATGGTCTTTCAGTAATTTCACCTAATTGCTTCTCACTAATGACAGATCTTTTCTCTTTGCAAACCCACCTTTGACTTCTTCATTTCTTTTACTGGGTCACTGTTAGCTCTTCTATGTTCTGTGTAATGATGGAGATTTTTTTCTAGATAGGCAATATGCCAGTCTCTTCATAAAACCAAGTTACATCTTGAGCAGGTATGAACTTGGAACAATTCCTACCTCCCAGGTAAAATAACTCATCTTCTGCATAGGCTTACCATGAATCTTGCACAAACTGAAGGCACTGGGAAGGAGCAAGGAAGTTTTTCCAGCTCATAGCTGAATTTCTACTGAGGAAGGATATGTACAACCAACTGCAAGAAAACAAATGATTGTTCTGATTTATTTCCCACTGTAGAAATAATTGGTAACATTGTTCTACTTGGCAAAGATGAATAGTTGGAACCAGACTCTTTCACAGAGACAAAATATCCACAGGGAGAGATTTTTGAGGCTGTCATAGGATGCACCCTACAGAGTGTGATTCTCATGACATTAAGGCAGTGCTAATGGCATTGAGATTAACTTCTAATGAAAAAAGAAATGAACCTGATAAACACAGCGTAAGTGTTCTATGGAAAGGGCAATAAAGATGTTACATTTTAGGCAGGGTCTGGCTCTCACTGAAGCCAAAAGAGTTGAGCTTTCTGAGCTTATCCAAAACAGAGAAAATAATTTATGACTGTGGAGGATGAAGAAATACTGCTGTGAATCTGAGCTGCTGAATAACTCTATACCACAGAAGAGATCCCCCAGTATTTTGCAATAGCAAATGTTGTGTTACTTTGTGGAATTTTCTGATCCTTTGATAATGTTTCCTCCTTTAAACAGCAAAATCCACACTGCTTCTTGAAAGGTTTTATAGTGTTTTTCCTTATGCTTTTATCCTAGAAGAGAAGGCAGGACTGCATTTGGTATGTAGGGCAGGGAGCTGGCAATCTGGATTCTTTTCAGCTTTGTCACTAACCAGTGCCATGACTTTGGTCTACTTGTTGTACAGCACCACAGCTTAGACAAGCTACAGGGAGTCTCTCTGTGCTTCAGGAAAGGTTCTGTTTGTGCCTACTAATGGGGCTGCATTTGCAAACCTGGTACTTGGCATTCCCAGCTCCCGCACAGCCTGGCAAAAATACTCCTGCTTGCAGCAGCTCATGAAGTCATGCTGAGGCACAGGTTCCATCTCCACAGAAGGAACTGTAACAACATCACTTTGTTTTCATTTCCCTTACCCCTACACCAGAAAAGCCTCGTAGTAAAGAAAATGTTTGTTTAGAAACAATTAAAATGGAACACTGGGATACTAGACTGAGAAGAAGTAAACAAGTAAAATGTGAAGAAAGCAAGTAAAATTTCTTTCAATTCTGGATTAAAATTTGCTACCAGAGGCCAGTGCTTTAGGCTGTCCTCTCTGGAATCTCAAGCAATGTCCACACAATCAGGCACTGGGTTCCATTAATCCCTGGGCTGAACATGTACCGTGCTCCATCCTTCTTGGGGAAACTCTTTGAAGTCCTCCACACTTTTACTCCCTAGGTATTAAGGTTTATAATATAAATTAGTCTCTAATTGGCTTTTACCAAAGCCAGCAGCAATGGATATTTTACCAGTGGTTCCTCTGGGTTTAGACCTAATTGACCAGAAGATGTGTGACCTCTATGAATACAACTGCTGGCCCTTCCTGGGAACTAGGTGTCTTATTGTTTCACCCTTCCTTCTAGCCAGCCTGCTGGCTACTGCTTCCCACCCACTCTAAGCTGCTCCCTTTATTTCTTTATACAGTTATTAGTGTTACTCAAGACACTGGTTATACATAGATATTATTTAGTTATGATTTGTGATGTGGTACTGGTTTCCTATGGAGACCTGTATATGTTAACCTATATGAATATAGATTGTTGATTGATAAGGTGCTGTGAGAGGACTTGTCTATAAAAACAGCAATTCCTCAGCTTCATCATCTGTCTCAGTTGCTTAGACTAAAATTTTCAGAACCCCTCGAAGGTAGGTCTTTTTTGAAATGAGCCTTCGAGAACTTGAGGTTTAATTTACCTTACTGAATTTTGGGTGCTTGTCTTGAAGTCAGGCAACTGTCACTCACCTTGAGATTCCCCTGACTTTATTTGGATTGTAGGTGCTTGTTCTGGAGCATGTACAGACTTGAAACAACAAGCAAAATAAAATCATGAGGGGTTTGTAACTGCCTTCAACTTTCAAATGGGACTTTCAGTTTCTGAAGGCTGGCAAGGAGTTAGTTTTGAGTTAGTCTTTGTGTGGTCATTTTTAATCTGGAATGAGAGTGTTCTTGCTCAGAATTACACAAAAAGTTTTGTCAAGACACATTGTCTTTTGTTTCCATGACTTTGCAAATATTCCCAAACAAATTTGATGTAAGCCAGCAAGGCCCAGCTTTTATTCTACCAAGTAAAAGCAGAACCCTGAATGCCATAATCCCTCAGCTAGCTCAGAGCACAGCGAGATGGCAAAATGCAGAGCACTGGGACCTCAGGATGCCAGCAGCCACAAGAACCAGGCTTTCTGACACAGCCCAGACAAGGTAGTTTACAGCTACTTCATGGGGAGTCTCTGTATAATACTGGCACAACATGTTTTGATGAGACTTCAATAGACTTTCTAAATTACCTGAATTCCTTCAATGAAGGACATCCTATAGGTACAGTTTGTACTGTTGTCTAATTATGAAGCCCAGGTAAGACTTCACACCTGCAATTTGTATTCATAATCTGTAAATTTCCCTTGCCTTGAGTTCTCTACTTCTACCATCAAGGCATACAGCAAACTTTATTATTCATCTAAGTGCTGTAGAACAAGCCACCTCCGTCAGTCTCACATCTTCGACTGACAGCAAAATGGCCCAGACAGAAAGCAGCTGACTTGATGCCACTGTGATTGTGGCTTACCTGTGCCTTAGCAGAGATTGTACACACCTTAGCAAGCCAAATTAAAGTGATAGTACACAGGCATCCAGCACATACCACCAAGCCTGATTCTGCAAATCCTCAGACCATGAGTGAACTTACCCACAGGAGCAGTCCAGTCTGGGACTCCCACTGATTGCAACACTGCAGTGAGGTGATTTGCATGCATCTGCAGTGATACATCCCCGTATGTATTCAGTCCTAGGTACCACCAATGTTCAATGGCCATCCTGGGGCTCAGCAGTATTTAGGACTTCATCATATGCCATGGATCAGCCATAATTTAACAGGTCATTAGAGGTCATTTAACTGTCAGAAAGATTCAGACCCATCCCTTAGTGATTTGTGGAATGGGGATTACATCGGTTACATTTGTGCACCTCTAATCTAGTTAAATTGTACTTTCACAATATTGCTTGGAAAACTGTTCTCTTGCTGAAGAATACAGCTATTGCCAGCTGGGTTTTCTTTTTTTTCCCCTCATGTTATTAGGTTGGGTCAAATTGGGAAATCTGTGCAAAAGAGTGAGTAGGCAGGGACAGGTAGTCAGTTGCACTGGCTTCCATGGCACCAGTTGTGAGAGCTCACCAGAGCTGTGCCCCAGGACCCATGTTGGATGGCATCCAGCAGTCAGAACACAGATACCTTTCTCATGTGTGGCAGTGGCTCGTGGAAGTAGTTACCTTGGAGCCAGAGGGACTGACCAGGGGTTCTACATTGATTTCATATTTTTGTTGCTGATGTGTGCCCATTGATGAGAGTCATAGGCAAATAAGAACTCAGCTGAGTTGTTCAACAAACAGAACTGTGATGGCTTCTTCTTCACAGACTGGTTCTCTTGAAAAATGTTCATTTTCTGACTCTGTCAGGGAGCTTTGCAACAGTGTACAATGAATATATCCAAATGGGAAGGTCTCCAAATGATGACTATAGTATTGGTACAAAGTATTACTAAAACGATGAATTGACTTTGCTTTTATTAACTGGAAAAATAAACTTGGGCTCATGTTGTTTGAGTGAAACTCGAGTCAGGACAGACAACATTAAAAACAGAACAAGTACAAAAACTACCATACAGTAAATCAAAGAACAAAAAAAGTACACGGTTATTAACGTTCTACTATAACATTCCTCTGCAGCATGGAGAACTGCAAGCCAAGGTTTTTCAAATGTCGTAAAGAATGTGAAATGTAAATGTTTAGAAGAGTGCTTTTCTTGCCAAGCTGAGAGAGATCATAAACATCAGCTTCTAATAGAAACATGTTAAAAAGATGCTCTCCATGCTGCCAGCTTTTGAGAGCAACACCATTTAAATTAAATTGTAGTTTCCTCAAATTTTTGACACTTCATTGCTGCCTTCTATTTGCCAGAAATCATTGGATTGATGTTATGTTTGAATTTAAAGTATTAACTGCAACTGTATTAAATATGCTGCTTTAATGTCATGTGGACCAACAATAAATTACCTGCCCAAGTTTCTTTTTGAGGACTGTCCTATAGAAAATATCGAGGCAAAGAACAATTGTTTTAATTATGATACTTGATTTCTGTGGCATCACGAATGTGCCCTGGATTTTCTTGTTGAGTGGAGTTTATGGGTTTGTTGAGATGTAACTGTGCTGTAGCTAATAACACTGAAAATTAGCTGTTACTCCTTACTGTGTCCACTCCACTTTTCAGCTGAGGGATCTACAAATATTCTGGGTAAATTGCCATTAGAGACCTGTATTACTAATACTGAAATCCTTACTCTGTCAGCACTTTATTGCTTCACAGTAGCATCTTCTCTTTATTTACTGTTGAACCATCTATGTTCAAATCCAGGAAAACTGAATGCTTTGTGAACTAGAACCAGTTTCAAATGACTGTTTTATTATATCACTGTGACATTTCAAACAAATCAAATGATACAACTGCAGAATTTTCTACATGAAACATTTTAGCTTTGTGATACAGTTTCCATTTAGCGCTTAATTATATTTTAAAAATCCTTAAAACAAAATTAAATATTTGAATTAGCCTGATTCCTATGAAGCAAACCATCTTTTTTTGCCTCTGTTTCCAGTGAATCACATACAGTCCATGAAATTTTTAGAAAAAAGACCCACTTCTGATCACAACCCAAAGCATCTCATTATACAGTGTGTTCACATTCCCTCCTCTTGCACCGTGATAGCAGATGGCCTTGGGTTGACATGGTTACTACTTGATCATGGTTATGCATTTTTACAGATTTTATTTTTATCAAGACTTCAAAATAATTCAGTAAAAATCTGTTCTTCAAATTCTCCAGTTTTTATGTGTAGCCCATCCCTTGTTTGGAACTACTTTGTTAATTTAAAAGAGGCAGAGAGAGCAATTGTAGGGAAGCAGGTACTTACAGAAGGACCACATAGTACCATTTTGAAACCACAGTACTGAAATAGCAGCACTGCATAGTGAAATCATGAGATTTTATTTTCACAAACAGTAATACAATCTTGTTTCATCCTTATCTTCCTCTTTTCATTTGTTCTTTGGGATGATCACACCCCCAAATGCTACATTTACAGGCTATTTCTGCTAGTATGGCAGCTAGGACTGTCCAGCAGCCCTGTTCTCCTCCATAAGCCACATTTGAGGACAGCTGTAAGGTTTCTGATGAAAAACATGAGAACACACATTGTCACTGTAAGCAGGGCATGTCTTGAATAGATTCAGAAGACAAGGGTTTTAATCAATTTCCTCTTTTTCTGTTTTGCTTGGTGCAGAAACAAATATGATCTTTAGATGGAGTTAACTGTTAATTTGGTCAGATAAACAGACCAGGAATGAGCCTGAATGGGCAGGGTACCAGTCAAACCTCACAGTATGGAAAGATGTGAAAAAGAAGCAGCAGCAGAGAGTAAGAGGATGTAAGCTATGTTGTGCTCACAATTAAATCATTGGGAATTTTGCCGGGAAAGCAGAACTGAGATGTTCTTTCAGGTATGAAAATAAGGAATGTTCATTAAGAGGTAAAGACAGGAAGCTGTTTTATTCCTAGGATGAGCCAAGAAGCCACAAAAGCTGTGTCCCAAAAGTTGGGTGTTCTAGCCAAGCCTTGGCAGAAGACTTGCTTTCAGCATCTCTTGAGGATGTTTTTACTACCGGTTAATATATATTGTAGATCTCCCACCACTTCCTTGAGTTCTAGTGGTCTTCTTTCTCTTCCATCTGGTCAAGAGCCTGTACTGTAATCTAACATATACCTGAGTCAACGAGTGTCTTTGCATTATCTTTAACAGGCTTTCAATCAGAGCAGAGAGGTTCTTAAGTTTATAATTTGTTTTGCAGATAAGTAGGGATATTTTGCTAATGCTTTGATTTGAGCCTCAGCTCTACAAATAACAGAATCTGCCAGTATGTAGAAAAAGGTTCATGCCATTGGGCAACCAAAAGAGTTTATGTATGTCATCCCAAGACAAAAAGGATCTTGGTGGCAGGATGAGGAATCAAGGCTAAGAGTTTTGTCTTCCCTCCTTGTGCTTTCACTGTATGATCATGCAAACTCCTCAAAACTATCATGGAATTGTGCAAAGAGTAATATCCAGCAGAGACCAGCTCTGCCTGGCTCCTATGAGCTTGCCAAGGCTGTTGGGATAGTGAGACACAATTCATTTTCAGAGGTTTTTTTACCCCTTTTTGTAGTCTGCTTTGTGGTGGTTTGTGAAATGCTGGGAAGGAACAGTACAATGAACAGAAAATGTTCCAAGGCAACCAGCCTTCTCGTGCCATTGCCCAACAAGCACCCAGTGTACCAACCGCGTAGCTTTGCATAGGAGTGTATGACACACATGGGGACTATCATTCTGCTGGCATGAGGCCTCTCTCCATTCTGAATTCACAGAGTAGAGAAAGGGTAGAAAATCAGAGCCTCTCACTGCCTGGTTCAGGCTCTCGCCTCACCTCTAATACAAATGCAGGTGCAAAATTATTTGGTCCTCTTTTTTTTTTGCATAATTTAGAGCCATAAAATGGAAGCTGCCTTTGAGCATTTGGCTTTTCCTCTTTTGCAAGTTAGGGCCAGATGCACCTATAACTCAGGTTCCTCCCTGCTCAGGATAACATTTCTTCCAGTACCAGCAACTTTATGTCTAGACATGCCCAGAACTGCCGCGATCTGAGCAGCTTAGTGCAGAGTTCCCACCTAAACCCCACTGGGATCCTGGAAGAAATAAAGGAGCATCTGTATTCTCAGAACAGCCAATTCTGATGGAATATTTTGAATGAGTCTAATACCAGCAGGACTGATGCTTTCATGTGATACAATCATGACTTCTTTCTTTTAAACCTGACCAGGTAGGAGAGTTGCTATCTGGCTGGACAGTTTGGTTTTGCCTGACAAACATGAGCAGAGCGAGAGAGGTCCTCAGCCATTTTTCATAAGGGTCCAGGCATGTCCCAGTCTTGTGGGCACTGTCTAGCTAGCCAATTAGCATTCCCTGCAGAAGTGAGATTGTATATCTGAGCATTTCCAACGCAGAGAAGAAACAAAAATGCAAGGCCCTTTCACGGAAAACATAAATGTAGAGAATTTAAAAAAGCAAAAATCTAAAGAAACCACAGTTATTTTGCTGGCTAATATAGTGAAGACATGATAGCACTTGTAGCTTCCTGCTTGGACTTGGCTTGCTCCAAAGTTATTTTGTGTGTTAATCATGTGGTTTAGATGATGAAGATTAGGTGTGAGTGAGCTCTTTCAGATAAAAGAGAAAAGGCATCAACCAAGCCTTCACTCAAAACTCCAACCTAAAGTTTCAAAGCTTTGAATAAATAAAAAATATTGTTAATTTTTCTTTATTATTCTTTTGTCTTGCAATTAAGATTTTAGTTAAAGGTACTACTATTCATTAGCCACAGTTACTCATTCAAAGCTTTGAAAGTACACAGTGCTGTTATCACTGCGAACATCAAAGTACATGCACATTTCAAGTTCACAGAATTACTTTTCTGTACCTTTTCCTGCACTGGGCTTTTTAACAGAACCAGATTCTTAAACCCTTTTTTATTGCTTCCAGTGTAACTGCCACCACAATGTATGAGTTTCTGCCCAGTTTTGTTTTATATACATCTTGGCCTGAAATGTTCAATCACAGATTTCCTGATAAAGGCTCCGGCCAACAGCTAGCAATTTGGCCAGTGCTCCTCAAACACAGGTAAATAAAAGCATGTTCCAAACCCTCAACGGAAATCTGTGAGTGGCCTGCTTCTGAAAAAAGAATTGCTCCTTGGCAATTTGGAAAATTAAAACAATGTTCTGTAGGACTTTACTATATGATACAATACTGTTGCTGCACAGTTGTCTTGGTTGATGTCATGCTTTAGTGCTTGATATGCACATGCTTGGCGTGCAGTGCACAAGGGAAGTACCCACCTCCCCCATTTATGCATGAGCTGGACAGCTCTTTGCACATGTTAAGCACACGCGTAACAAGCAGCATATTTGCTCATGCAGACATTAGGCATATGGGGACAACTGTGCTAACTACTGGTCTTATCCCCCGTTGCTTTTAAGTTATACAGAGAGCCTGGCAATTCCAGATGTGCTAGACAGTATTTTACACACCCTGTGGACATTCTCTGAGTCTGAGGGTTTGAATGCTCAATTGTAAGATAGTGGGGAGTCAGGCTCTATGTATATTGTAGAAGAACACCTCTGCTTAGAGAGTCAAGTGTCTTGCATTACAGTCCGTTATAATGTGTCAACATTCTGGAAGGCTGAAAATATCCTGTAACAGATCAGCTATGGGGGACAGGTTACTGGTCAGAGATACCGTAACATCAGGCATTTCACAAGGCAGCTGAACCTTGATCCTTCCAAAGTGCAGACAAATAAATGAGGTGCTTAAATTAGGAGTCTATCTCCTTCACTGTAGTCACTGGCAAGAGGCAGGTAGATGCCTTCCAACAGAGGCTGAGCTTCCCAAGTGTTATGGAAAATGGGGATTCTGACAAGAAAGATTAATCCAAACCATCAAGTCTTAGAGCTGAGTATATGCAAAAGCAGTGTAACAGAAGAACCTAAGTCCATAGCAGACACAGTCTGAAGGCTGCTCTTCAGTCAGCTGATTTTTGTGTGCACCTGTAATTCCTGATTCTGAGTGGGCATGAAGGAAAGAGCTGCTTCTTGTGACAGCTGCTGGTGGTGCAGCAGTTCAAACCTTATTTCAGTCAGGGTATAGTAAAACTGCAATGGATAAGCTGGCTCTAGAGGGTAACTTCCATCATTGTAAATTCAAGAGGCTTGGCTTAACATTTAGACTTTTTGAATGAGTATTTTAATTCAACTACAGAGTCTTCTGGGTGCTCCACCAATCACTAATTGAAACATGCATTTATTTGGGTTCATCCATGCACTTGGTAGTTTTAGCTTCAGCGTGACTTTAGTGGGTTGAATGTCACTCAGAAAAGCACAGACTAACAACTTTTGTATTCACTTTCTTACCCCTTCCACAGCTGGGAATTGTATTGGTAGCCTTGCATTTAGAGTGGAAACAACCCACTTAAAAATCAAACTACTCTAGGAAGTGTCTTTGAAAACACTTTTAATGCCAGATTAAAAAAACATAGTATGAATGCAAACACCTTTCCCTGCAATGGATGCAGTGCAAACATCCCTGTGTTCTGCTAGTTCCTGTGGGCTGGAATATAAAACTGTCTGTACACAATAGTGAATCAGACAACAGGTCTGATTTCTTTCTTTTCCTTCTCCATCTCCCCCCAGTGTAAATCAATAAATATTAATGAAAAAGGGAAGCAATAACACATCTCTAATAATTTTTTCCTTTCATTTTCTGATCATGCTTAATTTAAAAGTGTTTTGGGGTTATGTTTAGTCATATATATGATGGTTTAAGCCTTTTATTAGCCGTGATTCATTCCGCATATCAGCATAAAGTGGTGCTCATGCTTTCAGTCTATATCTGTTCCATGATGCTCAGTTATCTGCCTGCCCTTGAGCTATCGGTAGGTTTGGATTTGCATGTACACTGTTCTCCTATGACAATACTATGCTAGGAATGACCAGTCTGTTATTACCTGGTCAGGTGAGGTTCCATTCAAATAATGTACATGCCACCAAAACAATTCAGATCAAAGGTCTGTCTTTCAACAGAATTAAAATGTAAGGACTTCTAAGGCAATTTTAGCAGTTGGCTTTACAAATGGACTTATGTCAGCTGCTCTGTATGACGACTGACTAAATTACTTATATATCTAATCTTATCTACCTATCTGTCTGTCTGTTTTTCAGCATTTTAGTACCCATCACCATATTATCTAGGCGCCACCATGAGATTAAGAAGCTCTGCAGTGACATTCTCAACATGGTCTGTTCAAAGGTCATTAGCAGAACCTTTCATACTGGAAAAGATTGGAGGAGAGTGCAGAAGTGAGCCGCGGAAGCAGTGAAAAGGCAAAAGCTGGCGGTAAGCTGTTGGAGCCATTTTGGTTTTGCTCACCCTGTGTGGCTGTGCTTAGCCAGTGCTGAAGTGTAGGAACCTCAGTCCACTGCCTTTACTCTGCTACAGAGACTATAGCACTCAGTAAGGCACTGAATGATTCCTAGGAAGGAGCAAGCACTGCAGCTCAGGGAACCACCTTCTCCAAATTAATCCATTAGTTACCTTTTTATGTTTAGTTTAGGGTGCAAATCCTACAGTCTTTTTGTGCTTGAAGAAGATAAAAAGGGTGTTTTTCATGGTACACAAAGTTACGTCGGGCTGATTAGGGAAGATTATATTAGCCCACAAGGCCCAGACCTGCTTCCAGTGAAGTCAGCTGCTGTAGCACCTCTGATCACCATAAGAATGTGCTGAGGACAGCCTGGGGAACTTGCACTATATAAAGGTACTGACCATACTGCGTTCACTGATGCAGCCTTTTGCTGCCATTTCAAGAACTCTACTGGTAAGTGAAAAGTTTGCCTAAACTCTTATGTTCACCAATACAGTTAGGAAGCCTGGATAAGTTCTGAGGAGGCCAGCAAGTGTACACTGATATGTTGCTCAAACCAAGCCCCGGAGGTCTTTCGCATCATTTTTATTACAAAAACTCTAGGGGATTTTCACTAGGGGATAAATAGGTGGTTCCAAAGCAAGAAGGAAGGAGCCAAAGTTGGAAGCTAACCACAATTACGTGGGTGTAAGCGATTACCAAAGGCTTCCAGTAACTTTGCTATCATCAGAGACTGGCTTTATGGGTATGGCCTCAAGAAGTTTCCCTCCACTTAATTAAAGAGGCAGATAAGTATCTAGGTGGAGTGTGCAGATAGGTTCTGAATGAGTTATCCACTAAGGCTGGTTCGCTGCGCCTATTGTTAAAGCCAAAATGTAATATCAGATTAATGCATTATATTTGCCTATTATAGCACTATGTCATCATTATATGACATGTTATAATTAAAGCCCTGCGTTAGAAACAAAACTATTTGGCTTGGGATAAGTTGCCTTTATGACTTCTGTGGTTATGATTTCCTCCTTTTCTTAACCCCTTAAAACTGCATAATATAGCTATTTGTTACTGTATAAAGAAAGTTTCTAGTTTCAGATTCTAATCTCGGGTAATTCAATGTAAATAAAGTCAAAATCTGGCACATAGTCCTTTCCTGTGTCTGAATATTTGCTAACAGAGGGAAATCTATGTTGTTTGGGTCGAAGGAGTCACAAAGATGGGCACTAGATTAAAGGAGAGCATGCAGAGCTCACCGTCTCACCCTTTCAGCTGTCATTCTGCTGTCCACATCAGCTCCACACTTTGTACCACTTCCCCATTACTTTTGAGGAAGGATGACACTTGGCACACATTCACTCTTTCTTTTCCTTCCTGGAACTACATGAGGAAAAATTGGTTATTAGAGTAATTTCTGGACCTAGGTTTGGGGAAACCACACTCACAAATGCAAATGTGCAGAATGGGTGTGTGATTGCATGCCTGACTTGGAGATACGATTAAGATTACAGTTTGGGTAACTGATTATGCTAATATATTTAATTAGCAAATTGCATATGCAAGCTTTTAAATTTCAGTAGTTGGTGATTCACACACTTAAGTGCCAACCTTGGCCTTGCTGTCAAATTTAGATGGGCAGTCTGCCAGCAGTACCCCTGCTCCCCCCATCAAATGCACAGAGTTAGTGTTGTCACCAGTCAAGGGGTAATTTCCCGGCTAGCCAGGCATTGTCAGTGTGAGAAGCAAACATCGTAGGGCAATTAATCTTCCTGATGTTATTTGGTAGCAGCCTTTATTATTTAATATTTTGCAATGCTCTTATATAAATCTAATTGACATCTTTTATATTCATGACTGAGCTGCACATTTGTTTGGTTTGGAGATGCCTACCTTACTGAAGGTTAATGGTAAGAGGACAGTCGCCAATAGCTGGGGGTGATATCCCACTGCCCTAGTCAATCGGTTGGTGAGAGTTTGTTCTGTTGCTGCAATGCTATTAACTCAATAATTTGCTTCCTAATTTATGAATGACCTTTCACCTAGTCCTGAAGAGAGCTGGATTTGGCCTTGGTAGCTTGATTGTGCAGTTTCAGGACTTAAGCAAACCAGGAATTATTTTGTTCTTTCACTTAGATATTGGAAACGTGCATTCTGTTCTCTAGCACAAGACAGCCCAAAGCATAAGTGCCAGATGTCTCAGATCATCAGTCTGGGATACATACAGACCTCCAATTCACACAGCTTCCTGGAGACACATTTTTAGCATCTAATCTGCTGTAATAAAAATCCTAAAGTGAATAGTAGAAAAGTTTAAAAACTTATTTTTTTTTCCTAGTAAAGTGATTTCACCAGTTTTTTTGCCAGTGGTCGTTTGTCTACTGCTCAAGGGGTAATCTCCCTCTGTAGCTGCTTACTACAGAGTAAGTCACTAAACTTAATCCCACTGTGACTGCTCCTGTTCGCACGGAATCCGTGGCTGCAAAGGGATGACTCAGATTGCTAAATGGGATATAATGGGCCACACATGGGCATTCCAGAAGAGTGTGTTCTCTCCCATGCTAATTAATTTTCTTCACTGTAGAGTACCCAACAATACAAAACACTGCTAATTTCTTTTTTCCTTAAACATTTCTACCAGCCTCTTAAAAATGCTTTTATAAACTCCACTCAGCCCTTTTCCATGTTGACTGACAAGTCAGGCCTAAGTGCCTGGAAAGTTTATTGTCATGACATGTTGTCCCTGCAGAGCATGTTATTACCTGCTTAATAAAACAGTGACCATACCTACCAGCATCAGGAATGACATTCTGTCAAAGGGAAGGGAATTTAAAGAGAAAATGCCAAGGACTCAGTGAAGCTGTGTGAAGGCAACGTCAGATTGGAGAGGAAAAAAGGAACGACAGTAACTTTAAGGATTATTTCATATAACTTGAGAAGGATCAGGCATGATAAAAATGTGGCCCCTGCAGAAGATTTCGTCATGAGGGACAGGCTTCTCACTGCATGAAAAAAATTACTTTCTAATAGCATCTGCCTGTTTTACATACATAATGAGCCAAATCCATGTGGTCATGCTACTGCCTGGGAAGTGTCTGGAGCAAGAGACAGTTGTGATTCAATTATTTTCCCCGGAACACTGCTGAATTCATTAATATTTTAAACTTTTAACATGAGCCTTCAATAACTGATACATGGTGTTGTCAAGGTCTCACATTTCACAGTTCTTTAAATAAACACCACCTGAACCACATCCAGGAAGTATCTGTCTGCAGATGAAAGAGCTGAAGCAAAGAAAGCTGAAGGAACCTGCCCAAGATCCTGAAACAAGCTTGCAGCAATGCCAGATACAGGATTTTGCATTACTTGCTCCAGAATCACTAGGTCATCACTCCTAATCACTGCAGGGTAGTAGAAACTGAAAAGCGACCATCTGCACTAAACATTTAGCAGAGGACCAGCGCAGTGCCATCCTGCATCATGCCAGGTGCCACCGGCTTACCTGGTTGTGTAGTGTGGCCAAAGCCTTCTGAGGTCTCTAGCTAATGTTTAATCTTCTGGGGAGGCTGGAGGAGAGCATAAATTCATGAAGAGACATGTTTACTTGGAGATGACATTCACATCCCTTCTCCCCTCAAGACACGGTGGTAGGTACAGAATGGAGGGACCTCCTATTGCATTTGTAAAGAAGCTTGTAATAAGTAGCTGTTCTGCCCTGCCTGTGTACCCAAGAGTGAGTTGACTGTAAACCTCTGTGGATCTTGACACACTATGGATGCAGGAGGCTGGGTTGGTCAGAATTCCCAGGACATGAGTGAAAGGCAGCACTCCTCACAGGAGAGGTTTATGCAATATTGAACTGTTTTTCACAAGGATAATTCATTTTCTCACTTGTTCTCTTCTCTTCCTAAAAAACTTCCCACATACTCGAGTGCCAATGACAAACCCTTCTCAGAACAAAGCCTGGTCTGAAGCAAGCAAGTCACAAAGACCTGAAACGGTTATTTTGGACCAGCAGAGACTGCAGGTTTTGATAATGACAATGGCTCACCAGAAAGGAATATGGGGCTGTTGGAAGATGGTCCTCACCCTTTTCTTGGAATGCAGACGAGGATGCAGCCAGGTTGTGCTTTTGCATAGCAGCACGCTACCATACCTGGATTTTCACAGGTACACTCTGCAAAGCCAACTTTTCTTTGAGGAAGAAAGCCAACCCCATCTTCTGGCCTTCACAGCAACCAAGATAACCCTCAGAGTGGGAGAAATATGTGAAAAACAGTCTGCCACAGCCTGTGGAAAAAAGGAAGTAATTGAGCCAAGAGATCCACACTGACTCTTCATTACAAGAGTCAGCTGATCAGATTAAGAAGGTACTACCTTGATTAACACTTACAATCTTGTAAAAAGCATCTCATTTTTGCCTCCCAAGCAGGTGGAGCTTTGTTGGCAGATGGAGTCTAGGAAAGGGTTATAATATCTTTTTTTCACTTCTAATCCTACCTTGAGTGCTGAAGTGGAATTAGGGCAGAGGAGAGGGTGCTGGGATGGGCTGCAGACCATCCTCCAGACCCACTCCAAAGCTCCCTCAGTCAGTCACTGCTAGAAGGAGATACACAAGTGTGTTGGGCAGTGGTTGTCCATGTTGGGCTGTTCTGTGCTGCAGAAAGCTGCCCTGCTCCCACCTGTCTGGGCTGGGTCAGGCACTGCTGACCTGATAGCCCTGCTCTTAAACGTGTTAAAGAAGGATTTGGGTTTTTTCTTATTTTGTTGTTAATAAAAAAGCAAAAGGGAAACATTGTAGTTTTACCTCTCATAGTAAACCAACTCCAATGCCAGTAAAGCATGCCTGACTGGCAGGATTTAGAGACTGATCATTTCAATTTATGCCCAGAACAGGTAGGGCAGCAATGAAAGCTTCTCCCACCCAACCCCACCCCTTCTCACCAATGTGCCTCAACCCTGCCCTGAAGGGACCACCTGGAGGGCTGAGAAGGGAGTTCCCTCCCTCTGCTCAATAAAAAGGCACAGTCCTACAGTAAATACCAGGTTAAGCTTACAGCTGTTTAATAGTTCGTGTACCTCTGGTAATAAAGCTCTTGTAGGGCTCGTGCAGAAGAGCACCTGCTAGTGAATTAATGCAAAAGCAGGAGCCATTTGCCAAGGATTTGCCTTTAAGGACTTGGCAGAAAACACTAGAGTGGAATTTTCACTTCATGTTACCATAGGGTCAGTGGGAAAACAGTTCATTGCCCCTAGCCTGTCTGTTGGAAACGGTTCCCATCACTGCCACAGCTTGCAATAGCCTTCCCAGAACTATGTGCTGTTTGGTATCACTTCCCTCTTTTCTGGCCTCCTCATCATACAGACATCTGCCTTCTTGTCCTTTTAGCAAATCCTTCTTCAGTCCATCAGCCTTGTTTGAGAACTGTATGCCTTACAGCCAGGCACAGGACATATTATAAGAGGTTTTACTGCATCATTCTCACAGATTCTGAATGCCCTATCTTTCATAAGCCAAAATCCACAGGAGCTCATTCTGGAGAAGGCACAGGAGATCCTGTTATTGTTATCTATATTTGTTACTACCAAACCACAGACTCATCAGAGCAGGAAGGGACCTCAGGAGATCATCAAGTTTAAGCCCTTCCCTGCCAAAGCAGGACTGCCTACTGACAGAGGAAGAGCTACCAAGGAGTAGTGGTTTTCCCCTGTAAAGTGGAAGCATCTAAAGTGGTTGTCTAAATAAAATGCTTTAAAAAAAAAAATAAAATGCAAGCTCTGTGCAAACAGCATGTCACCGTGAGCCTTCACTGAATCGGGCTTATGCAACTGCAGAATAAAAATAACATTATCCAGTAGCCATTGGTAGCACTCATTGCCCAATGCAGGCATCACTGCTTTTCTCAGGATCTGCTTTATCAGTTGTCTTCCAGCCCATGGAAGTCCATGGTTCTTGGCAGCAGCTCCTGCTGATGTGGAGTAGGTTATTGCTTAAGAACCCTTTGATGAGCAGCCAGATACTAAAGCCATGCACTGAAGCTGTGGCTTGCCATTTCTGGCCAGCATACAAACTGGATGGGCTCCTTCAGTACACCGGGAGGAAGTCAGGATTCCTTTGGGCTGGCTGCCTGAGTGCATCTCATTCACCATGTTTCTGGACAGCCTGATTTTCTATAATGTTTTCTTTCCCAGGACTTCTGCCCATGTCACAGCAGCATCACAGCAGTATCCGGCAGCCAGGGAACTGCAGCCGAGAAAGGATGTGTTTCAGCAGAGTGCTTGGCACATCCAAAACTTTGAAGCTTAGTGTTCAGCATTGTTTTGCCTCTGCTCAAGGAGAAATGCACTCGTGCACTTTGTTGAACTGGGACCCAATGACAGCTCAGAGCACAGGCAGTATCCCCGTCAGATGGTTTGTTGTGTTGGGTTGCTTTTTTATACCTGGAAAATGCAAAACTGCTGAAGCCACTGTCATCTCCTCTTGTACAGGAAGGGACAGGCTCATCAGCCCATGTACATGGGTAGTTTTCTTGAATTAACATGCTCAGAATTTGCTAGGGCCTGGGCTGTAAAACTGAGCAAGGCTCAAAACTCTTCCCAGAGACACTGTGATCTCAAATCCATGTATATACAGATCCATGTAAATACATCCATGTAAATATGGATCCATACATTTATCATTACTCATGCAAGTAATAATAGTTCCACTGAAATCACTACAGCTACATGTATAAAACAAAGCACATATGTAAGATCAGGATCTAAATATGCAATATGCAACCTGCAGCTATGGCAATTGCCCTTATAATTAGTGATGTACGTATGTGCATACAGCTTCTGTTAGTACATTAGGGGCTAACAGGCAATCTAAAGATACACAGTAAACTGGTGAAAGAGCCATGACCATAGACTGTCTTCAGTTTCAAAGCTTGGTATTTGTTCCCTGCGTGCTGATTTCTGTCTCCACTCTATCCTCATTAGCTCTGCCTCTACGTAATTTCCTTTCAAAATGGTTAAGAACACTGCACCCAATAGTTAAAGTCACACACGAGGGCTTTCTGCATCCCATTCTGCTCCTTCAGATTAGAGTACTCAACCCAGAGACCAGCACTACTCTTAAATTTTAAACACACAAATGTTTTTTGCCACCATGAGTGGTCATCAGTAACTTAACAGCAGGACAACAGTCCTGCTCAGTCTTCACAGGGCTGGCACAAGGGCTGGCTTGTGTGCTCAAGGCAAGCATAAGGGACTATGGTGCAGCTCGCATTTCTTTAAGCAACCAAACTCCTTAACAGTTACTCCTGGTTTTGTAATCCTACTCATCTTGTTTTGCCAACTTATCCTGGATTTTATTCTGCTCCTTGTATATTTAACTGTTAGACATGCTTAGGGTTCTTAAAATATTGTTAGAATGTAGTTTTTCCACCCTTTTGTATTTTAAAAACCCATGAGACAGAACCTGTATTTTACCATTTCTAGTAAGACACCTAAGCCAGAGACCATGGCCAATCATGAACAGAAACATCCACCCTGAGTTATTGTCTAGATTGCAGAGGCTGGGGAAATCAGCAAAACAATGTTTCTGCTAGCAGCCACTACCACTCTCCTTCTGCTTCACAAACCAGCTCCAGGCACTTTCTCTTGTTCTTGTGATTCCCTTCCTGAATTCAGCCAAGTAATTGTTTCATCATGTTGCACAGAAATATTTTCCCATGGCATTCATTTCTAAAACCAAAGCTCCTCCGCTTGTTAGGGAGAAAATATCGCACAAGTGTTGCGGAACCAGGCCCCAGGTGAGCTGACAGGGGGGACCTGGCAGATGAGGCAGTACAGGCAGTTTTGCATTGTTTGAGGGAGACTCTGACTCGTATTATTCTAATGTCTCAACATCAATTTGCTACTTACCGCAGGCTATAATGAACTGCTGTTGCAATATAGAAGCAAACGCAGGGTATTTATAGAAAACAAACATGACAAGCTGTTGTCCTGGTTAGTGTGGGGACAAGGACCACAGCATCTTGCTACCTCAATCAGAAATTCAGTGCTTTGCTCTATCTGCCATGATGTTTGAGGTGTCTGCACTGGAGTCCATCAAAACCAGGTGCGCCTGCCAAGCCAGCACATCTATAGCGCAAATTCTTAGAGGATTTATTCTGCAAATCTTACGAGATTATGAAACCTAACAAAAACCTCTGATTTAAATACTCTGACTCTGAGAAAGTGCTTTGATAGCTATGTGATGTGTGATACGGGAATCCCAGAGGCAAGAGCAAATAGGACAGGGCAAAGTCAAAACTGAATGTAGATCAAAGTCTTCCTTAGTGCTTAATTAGCTAGAGAACAATACTGGAATGTGTTTATTATATTTATAATTATATTAATAACTTTAATAGGAAGCACCTACAGTTGTGACAATTCTAAAACAAATACGGGTTCAATTTGGTGCTGCTCTGTGAAATTGGGGCAACCAGTCAGAAGGTTTGGAACTAAATACGCCCCTCTTGTAAATGCAAATCAATGAGTTTCATCAACTATTAACCCTTTTATCCTCATTTTGAATCCTAGCCCTATTGTTTTTCACATCCAGGCAGATCCAACTACCACTATTTCCAGGATGGGAGGAAAGCTGCTTAGCCAAACAATTTGAACAATTTAGCAGATGCAAAATTGATAACAAAAGGCATTTTGGTTTCCAATGGAGCTGCCAACAGATCAGACTGATGGCTATGCTGAACTCAAGAGCTGTCAGCTGTGGCTCCGAGGACTGGTGTACTAGCACCAGAATCCACAGTGGGTGCTACTTCCAGGATCACCTCAAAGAGAAATTCTCAAGTTTTACACTGCACCATAAATTTCACGTGACCCTGATATCAACCCAGGGCTGTATCTAATCTTTTTAGCTGTGTGCATACTTAACCATAGATCATGATTCTCAGATGCCCAGTCTGGGGCAAAACAGAATCAGTTCATGTGAAAGAATGTGGAACCTCAGAAAACCAACAGATATTATGCAAGTGTAGAGTTTCTACCAAAGTTTAGCTTTATGCAGCAAAGATTAAACTCTCAGACTGTGTTTTGGGTCTCAGCACAGAGATAAACAGAGCTTAATTCTTGCGGTGATTTTCCTTGTCTGGTCAGCAGTTACATCTCACAGGAGAGCCAATTCCCTCACCCACACAGGACTGTTTAGCTTGGAAAAGACCTTTACAATCACCAAGTCCAACCATGAACTTAACTCTACTTTTACTTTATTGATTGATTTTAGAAAGCATTCAGAATTTTAAGCAGAATAGTGTATTTATGAGTAGTTAACTGTATTCCTAATTTTGCTTGGATTTCCTGATGAACGTATTAGGGCCCATTTAACACACAGGCTAAGGTTTAAATTTTTCTTCATGCTTTGCATTAGTATTTGAGGTTTGCCCTACAATTCTGACTGTTAAGCATTTGTGTGGACTTAAAACATAAAGAAGGCCAACAGAACAGTCAAAATGAACATTTTTTTGCATTCGCAATCAGTATTATGAAGAGTTAAAACCAAATTGATCCTTAACCACCATCCACCATCATTTCACCAGTACAAACAGAATTCAGAACACTACCATTCCAGTCTGATGGTGTTTTAGACTGGCTTTGTGTCAACATGAATGACAGCAAAATGCAAGACAATGCTAATTGCATCTTAAGTGATACCCCTATAAATAACAAAAGAAATGTGTAATTTGGCCTCACACACATTTTTTTCTCTTTATTAAAGCAGATACCGAGTTGCATTGACTTTTATTCTGGTGACAGCTAACGAAACATTGCACGAAAACTAGCTAGTATGAAAGTAACTTGGTATTTTTATACACATCCACATCAGTGACAGTCATTCTAGCAAGAAGATTGTATAGGTAAACACTGTGCACAAAGCTTTTTTCAGGTTGTAATGTCAGTACCGGGAAGCTATTCCAGAATCTCAATGAGATAAAAAAAACATACAGTTACCCAAAGCAAATCCCACCCACTACCCCTTTGGTGTAGGTGTGCAATTTGAGTGATTTTATTTGATAGAGGAGAAGCAATTATTATTCCTGTGCCTTCCAAGATCCACCACGGAAGGCAGTGGGAAAGTGTGACTGCAACGCCCCAGCACCAGAGCTGAGTGGGGTTATACATGCTTTGGGCAGATAAGCAGAGGGTAATAATTTCTATTATAGATGGAAGAACTGCTAACAGAATGGTATTCCATTTTAAAATATCTTGGTTTCAGATTACACGTGTGATCACTTTTGCAGAACTAAGCACAACAGATGCAAACACCCAGAGAACAATCAAACAGTGCTACACAGTCTGGAAAGGGGATGTCAGCGCTAAGAATTTGATCTCTCTTCTTTCTACACAGGAAGAAATGCTGTTATTTTAGCAATAACGAAAAAGACCTACATGAATCAGTCAATGAAATAAATATTTGAAAAGGGGAAAAAAGCCCAAACGAAATTCTGTTTATAAACTTCCCTAAAGCTCACACTAGAAAGTGCGTGCCTTCACTATGTGCAGTTTGCCTGCAAACAGGCTGCAGGGTTTCACCACAAGCTGTACTGTGTTGCTGTAGAAAATGAAGCTCGAGAGACACTGTCAGAAGACTATCAGGACATCCCAAGTACTGCCCTCACTCAACAATCTTACTTGTTATGGGAATCTGTACCAATATTTGGAGCTGAGCCACTCTTTGAACAGGGATTTTTCAATTCCCCCTGCCACGATTAGAAAAAGTATTTGAAAACTTTTGTCTAATTTACTGCTTGGAGTTTTCTCAGATTAATTTCCAAAATTTTTCCAAGAGAATTATTTTCTAGGAAATGTTTTAATTACAGGGCTTTTCCGTGCATTTCTTTATAAAGCTGAGTATTTCATGACTTCCATGCATCTAACAGTGCTACAAAGCTCCTAAATTTTAAGTTACGTAGGTAATACAAGATAAAGAATGAAGGATTTGGGAATTCTCTAATTCTCTTCCTAACTCAGACAGATTCTGAGACTAGCATACAATCAGCATATTTGTATCCTCAATTTTCTTGTCTGTGACAGCATCTTTCTTACAAAACATCACTGCTGCATTCCTTTTCTCCTCTAATCCTAAAGGGAAAATATAGACAACAGCAGTAATTCAAATATTCTTTAAAGTGCAGCCACATAGTACTCACTCTCCTGAGCTGTGTCAGGCAAATTTTAAAGACAGGGATTAGTGCATTCATGCCTGGTAGAGCTCTATCTCCAAAACTGGACTATTATTTAAACAAATATAAATACCTTTAGTACATCTTATCTTGCAATCTATCCTGCCTTCCAGCCCCCACAAACTGAACTTTTGTTGGAATCTTTGTCATTTATAAAGGAAAAAAAAGAAAGATGCATCTGAGAACATCTTCAGTCTTCCAACAGTTCCAGCCTCAGCAGCGCTGGATTCTGACTGAGAACACTGCTCTGAGTTTGGGTAACATTATATGGCCTACAGCACAACAAGAAAATAGGATCTAACGATGTGGATAAGTTTCGTAACTAGAAGAGTAGTAAAATAAACAGCCACAGGAGGCTGGAGTAATCATCATCACGAGGGACAGTCAAGACAAGATCTAACGTCTATCTTGCCTGCAAGAACTTGAGTCATGCTGGTGCCGGAGCTAGCTCACCAGAGAACAGCTATTCTTAGGGTCTCATCAAAACAACTTAACTGCACTGTACAAATTAAAAAGCAAGCACAGGAAATCTATATCAGGACTACCCTCCACTGCTTACTACTGCCCAGCTCCTAGCAGGAGCTACAGAGGCAGCGCAGGAGCAGGAAATGCAGAACAAACTTTCAGCAAGAGCTCTGGAAGGTTCATTTGCAGGAGGCTGTGATCTTCAGTGTCAAAAAACCAAACCAGTTCTTTCAGGAGAAAACATGCTTTGATTAAGGAAACACTAGAAAAAACCCACAACACTGACATTTGTGTTTTCTTGACCTGTTTGTATTAGAATCTATAGCACCAAATTCAAGTCCACTGTCTCTACACTGAAAACTCCTTCTGGGTTCAGCTGTCAAACAGGGCATAGATGATAGACCTGTTTCTTTCATGGGGCCATGGGGCCCTGGAAATCTGGATCTAAAAAGTTAATGGCCTAACAGGAAAATGGAAAATGCTGAGTAAGACGTGATCATTTGCCCAACTGCCTCCACATAACAGATTGAGCTGTTAACTTCTTACAGACCCCTCAGCTCAGCAGCTACTGGGGG